>VCRD01000040.1:37817-49702 GCA_006783055.1 Trinorchestia longiramus | reverse complement strand
CTGGTGTCCACTCTTCCTCTGCTGCTGCCCTCCCTCTGGTGTCCACCCTCCCTCTGGTGTCCATCCTCCCTCTGGTGTCCACCCTCCCTCTGCTGCTGCCCTCCCTCTGGTGTCCAACAAATGAAGAACATCAAAGGAGACAGAGGGAAATACTGCCCTTTAGGCTACGAGTAGAGGCCGGCTTAGGTCTATTAAAGGGCAATTAAATTACTTTTCCTTCCCGTTTGAAGAGGCGAGAGCATTTTTTAGAACCCCTCAGGCGATACAATTTCTGTCAAGTTTGAGTATTTATCCGAACAAAAAGTTTTTCTTGCGCGTTTTCCCTCTGCGGAATTTTGTTTATAAGAGGAAAATTATTTCCCTCAGAAGTGATCGTGTGCTAACCAACCTCTCCGACCACTCAGTGAGAATTTGTGATTTTCCTCAACATGAATAAAAAATCTAAAAGAAACAATCATTTTCAACTTCTCTGGAAAAATAGGATTTTTTCAGGTTATACAACTGGATTTCATTTAGGATTAAGAGACAAATTAAGTAACCAGAATAGTTTAGCTGTCTTCGTGGTGCTATTAATTTTTTTAAATACCAATGCACATCTGAAAGCAGCATCACTTTAGTTCTTGAATTGACTCAGATCAGTTCAAATTCTCAGCCTCACAAAACACACAACAACATTTTATAAGAAATCCTTGCCTTCTCATCAGTTCTCAATGAAAGAGACTTCCTTGAAATTATTTCAGCCAGATATCGTCAAGCACTTGTTATTTCACTTCATAGCTCGCTGCTTACACCTCCAAACTTGTAACAGGTCGTCGGGGAATCTGTGTAGAGCAGTAATGCAATTTGTATTTTGAAAGCTTATCCTCAAGCTCATTAATTAATGAGCCCCGCTGGTTGTAACGCGTTGTAGGTCCTGCTCTTCTACTCGTGCTTATAACGTGAGTAGAAGAGTGAGGCAAAGTCTGGCTTTTATCAGCAGGGGAAAAGCATGTGCCTGTTGAAGCCTTGGAAATTTATATAACAAATAATTGTCTCTAATATAAGCTATATCAATTGACATCGAAAGTTATGGAATAATTCAATCACATATTTTGACATTCAGACTATGCAAACGAATGTGTGAGATAAATTTCCATTTTGGAGGTCTTATGTTTCGAATTACATTAATTCTTAACTTAAGAAAAGTTTTTACAATAACGCTTTCAACATCGAAAAATTTACACCAATGCAAACAATGTTTAGAAATGCTTGAACGCTTGTTTTAACACATTGACCGCAACTCCCAAATTAGTTTGTATGTATAACAAAGGTCCCATTTACCATATATGGTACACGATGCGGTTAAAGTGTTAAGTTAAAATTCATTTTGACCCCACGGAGATATCTCCTCATGGAGATATATTTACATACTGAACATACTTCCACGCGTGATCATTTGAAATATGGTGACTTTATTATAGATGCTCTCTCGAAGGAAATATCTAAAAATTAAAGAATTTGAGTCCTTCATCCAGTGAGCGAAGCCACTGAGCCATGCCATGGTCCCCTGAGCATGACGTTTCTAGCTTGTCTTTCCTCGGATTTACGAGTGGTTGATCTGGTGGCATTGAAGCCACGCGCAGTTTTAGCCCGAATTTACTGACACCGAACGTAAAAGTGTCTCTCTTTGTGGAAAATATCTTCGGGGTTTGGCAAGGCGACCAGCGACTATTATTTCCAGGGAGAAATTTTAGGATTCAGTGGACGTGTTGCCCTTGGGAGAGAGGGGGTAGGAGATGAGGGTAGGGATAGAGGTGTTTTAAGTCCTTTTCAGCGCTATTGCTCGTACCTCATGCCTCAACAACCATCCTGCTCACAGGTGCGCTGCTGGTGGATGATGGTGATGGGTAGGAACAGCAAACAGGTCCGCTGAATCTTGTTTCTTTATTTTTATCACATGTATTGCAAAAGTTCTACCAGTTGTAGTATATTTTATCTTCGTTGTGACAATTTTGGTGACCATCACAAGCTCGTCAAAGCAAGTTCGGATCTAAAACAGTAATCCCATATTTTACCTCTCTTATAATTTTTATTATTGCTCTGAGTCTTTTGTGTCCTAAAATTCTTATTTTACGAACACATGAGGTAGATTAAAATTGGAAGTCCAACACTCTATTAGAATTGAGGAAACTGCCACTACAATGAAGTACGTGATGGAATTATAAATTGACGGACATATTTAGATGTCTACAAACTAACTAAAACCATACTGTTAAAATTATATGAGACCTAAATACGCACAAACGATTAAATCTTTTATCGTCTTCACTCCTACTTGGCGCTATGACTTTATCACACGCTGCACCTCTTAGTAATAAAACTGTGTTTGACCAGCTTCCATAACGAATTCTAGTGACCCTCTGAGTTAGTTCTGAATGCGCTCACGGACGCCCACCACAACTGCAGCAACAACGAAGCCCACTACACGACCTAAGTATAATCATCTTGAGTATGTGGAGCACAAGTCCCTCGCAGGGATGAATCTGCAAATTACAGTCGAATTGGCATAATATCTAAGCATAATTTTATTTGATTTTAGTATCATAATCAGAATCCGTAGTCGATCTGACGGCACATTTCAAGAACAGAAGTAATGTAATTTGTTTGATTGGTTAGAATTAAAAGACAATAATACATGAGGGTTTGGGCTCCCATTGTACAAGACCGAGTATTTATTTACATGAAGTTATATTCGAATGCCTAAGCGTTGGCTATGAAGTTAAAGGATGCATAATGATATTTATTACCTAACAATGGAGTAGTATAAAGTGCCTGAATACACTTTAAAATTAAAATCTCAACATAGGCTGCTCTTACAATACGTATGCGTGTCACTGTTTTAATATATTTACTCGTATGAACGTATATTCTAGAAACGCTAACTAGAAAATTAATTTTCATCCTTTTCTTGATGCGTATTTAAATTTTAAGGACTATATAACTCAGATTCTAGTGTCTCAGCTTTAAAAACAATTCAACATGAAAAATAAAAACCTTCTCGTATTTTCAAAACCAAACGATTGTCAATAATTAGGAAAAACCCACACTACTTAGACATCCATTTCAAGTTTTGGGGTCTCTAGAAGCAGTTCAGTCTTGCGTCTGTCAAGTGTCGCTTCATCGACGGCAACTTAAGGATTAATTTCTCCAATCAGTTGAATAGAAAATTTGCCCTGCAAGAGTTGAGCTAAGTCGGCCTGGTCATTGGAGGGAACTTATTCCCTCCTTGACTTCTTCTCAATTAGTGCGAAGCTCCACCATGAGCGTTAGTGAAGTCTTTAAAGGAAATCGGGTCGGCCTTTATCCAATATCTGGAAATCCTCGAGCGATATAGAACTAAATTGTTTCTTTCTAGTCCTGAAACTGTCATGTTTGTGGGAGGAGGAGGGTAGACAGGAGGGAGGAGGAGGAGGGTAGACAGGAGGGAGGAGGTGGGTAGACAGGAGGGAAGAGTAGGGTAGACAGGAGGGAGGAGGAGGAGGGTAGACAGGAGGGAGGATGAGGAGGGTAGAGAAAGAAACATCATCTTAAGTTGAACCCAGTTAGGTTTGTTCGATTACTGGAGTAACAGAAATTTACAATTCGATTATTCAGGTCGGACTTCAGTCAAAAAATGTTACGGTTTTTATGATATATTGTACGTGGTTCTTGACAAGCTAACAGTATAAGTCATTTTCCACAATTTCGCCGGTTTATCTAAAAAAATTTAATTTATTCTTTATTACATTCATATGTGACCAAATCTGAAAGAGTACATCAGTTCTCATGTCGCATGTTAACCCTCTACTGCCGTAACGCACGAATTTGTTTGCAGTCACAAAACTTCTTGTATATAAGAATATCAGTTCATAATTCAACGTATTTAGATAATGCCTTACTCGTCAGGATTTGTTATTATGTTACGAGGATGTTTTTTGAGTTCAGCGTTTGTGAACAACTTCTGAGCCTTATAATTTACGTACATATTTAATATTAGTTTTCCCATTCAACCCAATCAATAATTTTGACAGCAAAGGGATAAGTAGGGTGTTGGCTCCCATGCATCGCCTAAAAAAAAGAGCATCGAAAAAATATTTTAACGCCCAAATGAGCACATTTTCTTGCCTAGCAATGGTATTATAATCATGCAGAGCATCTCAACTTCAACCAAAATAAATTATACTCACCTAACCGGACCTGGAATCATTTTTCCCTGAAAACCTCAAGCAAATAGTGCGTAATAACTTCTTCATTAACAATAGATCAATTTAAATGGAACACAAATCATGAGTGTAATTTATAAAACTTAATAACAATTTCAGATGAGTTTTTTGTATATTAAATTTTCTGTAGAAATTTTCAAATTAATTTTGCACCGCTCAACCACGGCCTTCACACGACCTCCTAACCTCAGGAAGCTTGCAAAATTGCATCCCCTGTCCTCTTGCAAACTCCCTGACCGCTGGGCGGATCTTGTTCTGATGCCAACCTCTTCTGTAATTGAGTGGCGAGAACTAAAATATAGTGTGTAAAATAGCAATTAGTTGATTTTCAGCGGCTAAAAACACTGAAATTTAAATCAGAAGTGTTGAGGTCAGAAAATTGTCATTGAGTTATATTTTTTTGTTGAAGGCACTTCTGACGCCAGGGTATTTCCTTGGCTACCTTCAGCGTCTAGGGCTTTAAATGCATGCATCTTATGTTGGTTTTTATATCTCTCACAACAGAGTGCATCTCATCGCTCATTTCTGCTAGAGACAGATGCTAGACCTAAATAGAGTCACATCAAAATCACATGTATTTAACTTTTCGCAAACATCAAAATCAAGTCTCAATTTGTTCCCAAATTTCTTGTATCGATCAGCCGGTCTGCAACGTAAGTTTTCACACATCTGTAACGAAAATTACCACTTCATGTGTCTCCCACCTCATGCAGGATTAGAATGTGTTGATTTACATCAGTTGATTTACATGAATCTTCTTTCGAGATGTGATGATTTTTGTCGTTCAATTAAGGTACTCACATATTTCGATATTTGTAAACCTAATAACAGGTTAATGCTCTACAATCTACCTTGTATTTTATCAACTCCAAAAATACGTAGGGCGATCTAAGGGCGATTACGTATAAGTTGTGATACATTTTGTTTATTCATTATGAAAACGAATAAATTAACATCTTCCCTTCTCATCAGTATAAATCATTTAGGCAGTAAAAACCAGTTCACCTCAATTGGCGAGTCAATAGCACACCGAATTTTTGAATCTCTTTTTCTCCATGACTTCATATCATACTCAGGTCAATATTCCCTCTTACATATTGCACCACGACACTTTCATTCAATATATTCCTACAGAAAGTACAACATAAGCCCTCGTCATAAATTTCCCCCAAACCCTTCGTCAATACATTCTTCTCCCAAACATCGACTGATCTTCGTGCCTCCGAAGTAGACGGAGGCTAGAACAAACACCAAAGCCTTTTGATCAACGCCAAAAATGAACCCTTGCTGCATCCCTCGTTTGATGCTTCACGCCCTAGAGGTTGTACACCTCGCTGAACACTGACGTGCTTCAGTTGAGGCACTTCAATTCCGATCCGTAGGTGTACTGAAATAGCGACCGCCACTCGAGCCTTCGCCTTGAAGACTACCGGAGATCTTGTTTATGCCATGCACAGCTCCCTGAGAATGAAAAAAGAGCGAGCAAAGTAGTTTGTATGGTAGAGTGCTCGGCTTGAGAACGAAGAAGTTGGTGTTCTACAAGGTCTGTGTAGCTTGTGTAGAGAGAAAAATTAGATGGTGTTGCCTTGCTTGCAAAAAAACAATTTAGCATGGCAACACCATCTAATTTTTCTCTTAGAAAGCACCTATCGCATATGACCGTTTAGTGATGTGCGTACTTATTTTAGCCTTAGCAAAGCACTAAAATAAGTATATTCTTAAGAAGAAAATTTAGAAATTGCAGACTAAAACTTCACAATCAGTTATTCGAGCTGCTAATGGTTAAAGGAGAAATTTAGTCTTTAATGCATGCACAAATTTTCAGCTACAGACAGGTTCTTTTTATTTGCTGGCACACTCGCTAGACTCTCGATGCAAAATATTTTGCGGAAAGCAGAACTTCAGTTAAGAAGTGGGGCGTTTTGCATTTATTTGACTTGTTCAAAATCCTTGGATAAATTGTTACTTCAATCAGCGATGCTTTTTATGAGATTTTTGATGATCTTTTCTTGAACCTAATCTGTAAAGAAATTCCAGTTTCAACTCTTGAAAATGAAGAAATGGCTGAACGATTAAGGCTTGTCTTACATGGGTAAACATATATGATTAAAAATATTTCTCATTCGCTTTCTTTTAATCAGAAGTTGAAAAGAGGTTCCAACAAAGACATTCATGTCACTTTATTCATAATTCGTTCTCCGTATAAACTCTAAATCGTTGAACAACCTTAATTTCTAACAAACGAATATTCTAAATAAAAGCCCAGATATTCTAGTGAGTTTGATCAATTTAATTTTATTCATGGAAATCAGTGCTACGAACTAACCATTCTCCATTTTTAGGATACAAATCTGTATTGTGAGGATACTATTCTCTTCTATTACGATATAAATTTGTGTTATGAGGATCTATTGTCTACTATTACGATATAAACCTGTGTTATGAGGTTACTATTCTCCCCTATTACGATATAAATCATCTGTCTTAAGAGGTTACTATTCTCTACTATTATAATTTAATACCATAACTATTTTGCCCTTTGAAATGAGCACTGCAATTACGCTGTTCCTCACGTGCAAGAGACGATTGTGACCCTCGTTGTTGCCTGCTACTGGCGCCCTTATAATTTAATTCCATTATACTTAGACTCTGACCGAATTTGCATAGTAATTTAGAGCATGATTTGCATCCTAAACTTTGGATAAATGTGAGACTTCAGTTGCTCATTAGGTCCAGAGTTAAGGAAGTTAAGGAAGAACAGTTATACCATAGCCTAGTGTCTCCTGATCTTTTCAATGGTTTCATTTGTACAAAATATAATTTTTATCAATATTTGTGTACACCGGATCATGAAATTTATGTATTTACCATCTTTATGCAAAATGTCTCACAAAATAAATGTATATATTTACCGTCTTTATGCAAGTATCATACAAAATAAATATATATATTTACCATCTCTATGCAAAAGATCATGCAGAATACAATATCTTTATTTTATATGTATACAATAGCTTAGTATTCTAATTTACAACCGTCAGAGAGGCTTCTGCTCATGGACAACCACCTCAATGTCGTAATTAAGGCCTCTGGCGAACTGGAGTACTTGCGTCGTTCATAATATAAAGAAATATTTTTAAAATAGTTTGCCCACTTTTTGAAGCCCACTGAGTGGGCAATAGTTTGCCCACTTTTTGAAGCACTAAAATATTCCTTAGTATTTGCCATGAATTTCAGCACAGGTGGTGATATTTATTATTCCAAGTGCTTATAATTATTCGGCTCCTTGAGCACAGCGCTCAGGCACGGATCTAGAAACGCTGGACGCCTGAACAATGAAGTAACTCCATTCGCTAACTTCGTTCTGCTTCTGAATATATTTTATGAATAATGAGCTTGATATAAAAGCGGTATTTTCTCTACCAAACGCCGGCAGTCCACACTTTCCTCAGGCTCTGCTTTAAAAGAATTAACGATTTAAAGCATTAGCTTGAGCTTCAACTTCTGGACCTTATGGGGAATCTCCAAATTCTATAGCTGATTTTTAAATAAATTGTGTTTTAATACTACACAAAGCATGATGAGGAATCAAACTGCTGCGGTACGGCAATTGCCATGTCATCTTTCGCAAACTTTTGTGTGCATTTTATTTCTTCACAAATTCTGAACACAAACTTGACATCGCTCATGAGTAGCTTTGGAAAACTTATGGAGTCCATGTTAGCTAACTTTCTGACGCAAGTACAATACTAGTTTTTCTTTTTCTTTATTTTGTGACACTTCTATTTGAAAGCAAACACGTAGTGGGCAGATCATTTAATGAAGTCATAAATAGATGTATAACCAGTTTACTACATTCTATTCTATGTATCACTGTACTTCATACATTTTTGACAATTTACTGCACTCTAGTCTATTATTTCATACATTTTTGACGATTCACTGCACTCTAGTCTATTATTCCATACATTTTAGACGATTCACTGCACTCTAGTCTATTATTCCATACATTTTTGACGATTCACTGCACTCTAGTCTATTATTTCATACATTTTTGACGATTCACTGCACTCTAGTCTATTATTCCATACATTTTAGACGATTCACTGCACTCTAGTCTATTATTCCATACATTTTTGACGATTTACTGCAGTCTAGTCTATTATTCCATACATTTTTGACGATTCACTGCACTCTAGTCTATTATTTCATACATTTTTGACGATTCACTGCAGTCTAGTCTATTATTCCATACATTTTTGACGATTCACTGCACTGTAGTCTATTATTCCATACATTTTTGATGATTTACTGCACTCTAGTCTATTATTCCATACATTTTTGACGATTCACTGCACTCTAGTCTATTATTCACCAGCTTGGTCGACTGGTGAGAGAATATGCTTGCGAGCGGAAAGACCCGGGTTCGAATCCCGCTGCCGACATGGTTGACGCGGCTAGAAATACGGCATGGGACTTGGGTAAAACAACGGAATAATTATCGAAGTAATTATCCGACCCAAGAATGGGCCAGAAGGTTCGTTTCTATAGCCTCATTCTATTCTATTCTATTCTATTCCACACATTTTTGACGATTCACTGCACTCTAGTCTATTATTCCATACATTTTTGACGATTCCCTGCACTCTAGTCTATTATTTCATACGATAGTTGAGCTGAAGAAGACGTGAGGGTCGAGTGAATGAGGTAGTCAATCATGGCTAGCTGCCCTTCGCGTAACTCACTCCAGAGTTCGAAAACGGGAGAAATTTTTTGCGGATGTTGGGAGGGAATTAGAAGTGCTGCTGAAGGAGAGGATCATTAATTGCAACTCTTTCTCTTGCCGTGGTTTTGAAATTGAGTATTAAATGAACATTGGTGCAATTATGTATGAACTGAGAACTCAAACGTGTTTTGCAGTCACAATCACTCGAAGCATAATTGGACTTCTAAACTATTCGCGATCGTTCTATCGCTTTGATGTCAGCGTTCCTACAACACTTGCACTCGCACCCTGCATGTCAATTCCAACTTTGTCTGTTTTTTATGATCATGTACGTATGTCTAATTAGTTACTGCAACGTATGAACTTTGTTGTGTTGTGAAAATTCAGTGGGATACGCACGCCAGCACAGCACGTCAACGCATTGTTTCTCATATCAAACGTTCCGCTCTTCTTCATTTCTCAAATTCTACGAATTAAGCGATGACAAAAACGCCAGAATACGAATGCATTTTTCAGAGTGTTCAGACTTCATAAATGTGAAGACAGAACAGACCTTTTTCCAACGTTGAAATGAACTGGCAGGTTTTTTTAATTCTCTGAGTGCATGCCAGCCACAATGAATGCATTATTGTCATTGGTATATAAATTGCACTATTTTTATCAGAGCTGTGACTTCCATAATATTAACGAAGTCTTAAACTTGACTTTTCTAGTTTACTTTGCTAGTCAGAATTCTCAGCATCATGAATATCATAATTAGAGCGTGCGCTCCTATTCTTTAAACAATCAATATTTTCTTTTCACTCAGGACTGTTTTTGATCCACGGCAACCGTTGCCTTTGGAAAACGCTAGAGGATGGAGTGCTTGGGCGCCATGGGTTCAATTCAACATCGTAACGACTTTGAAGAGAAATTTAAAAAATACATATTGTCATGTAATGTCAACAATATATAATATCGTATTTTTCAGAAAATTCCATACCTAGCCGTTTTCAGTACAATATTTTCAGTACGCCATTGATGTGAACTTAAAGAAGCAAGATACGCAATTTTAACTCATTCCTAAGTATGTTTGCGACGTTCAATCACATTCCAAGTTGCCCAAGCACTTTCCTTGATGCGTAAACATATTCTAGGATTCCCAAGCACATTCTAGATGCTTACGCATATCCGAATATAACAAAGCCCATTTAGAGATGCCCAATTGCACTGCAAGATGCCCCACCGCATTCGAAGATGCTCAAGTATGTACATTCGCAAATGCCCAACCTCATTCCGATACTCAGTCGTGAGGTAAAAAGACAATCGCAATCTAAGATGCTGAATCGTATTTCAAGTTTCTCAATCACATTCTAAAATGTCAAAGCGTATTCCGAAATATCCAAACTCATGTCACGATGTCTCTATTATACTAGAAGATAAAAAAATATATTATAATATTCCCAGTTGTATTCCAAGATGCCCATTTGCATTCCAATATGTCTAAGCACATGCAGTGTTTCAGAAGAAACTCTCATTATGCAGCATTCCCATGCAGATTCGATGGAGACGTTCAAAAATACAATTCAGAAATTGTACTCTCGATTGCATGCTAAGTTTTGTTAAGGCGAACTATGAGAGCCCCTATGTTTCTGTTTGTTATAACAAAATTTCTATCAGTTATTGTTTGTTAGGTCATGAGTAAAGTGCACAAATTTACTGTTATATGTTGTTGAGTAATGTACATTCAAGTGTATTTAAACTGGATTTTTTTAACACACGAGTGCAAAAATTTATTGGCCAAATAATGAATAATAAATCGAGACGGTGAGTAGTTCCTAATTGCAAATCCTGTTTGAGATTTCTATATACGAAATAAAATTAGGGACTTATTTAATGGTCAGCCTACCATGTACACCGTCAGTAGCGTGACATGTTTAGAGGTTCGAGTGTGCTTAGTTGCGCTATATTTCTAGGAAAATATGAATCTGTAAGTCTTACGACGCGTTGAAGCACGATACTTTAATACAGCTGAACTTAGAGAGCGAGAAAACAAAGGAACATCTCCCCCTGAAAGTAATACACCTCTCTGAAATATCACTAGTCCATTGTGAAGATTGATGCTGTTTATTAAAATGGGTTTACTTTTCTTATTCAAGTAAATGTCACTTGGGGATTGAGAACTATTTAAGCCACGAATTAAAAACGACTGTTTGGAAAATCGATATTAGCAGATAATGATTTAAGAGTATGACGTTTATTCTGTAAAAGTATGCATATTTTATTTTTATTTATTTTTTTTTTTATTGAAAGAGCTTTTCAAAGGATCTTGAACCAATAATGCAGGCCAATTTTCTGACCAGCAGGATCTTAGAGAAATTTAAAAACTTCAATCTATTTGCAGAAATTACTCAGATCCCCCAGCTGACAGAATTCTTTTAGGGACATTAGTAAATCGCAATAAACATCAAGACAAGGACAACAGTGTTTAATAAGAATACTTACTATATTTTTACTCTCATAAAGAAAACAAACGATCTAGTTTATTAGACCCTAAGTTCTACTTATGATGAGTAATGTGCAAATTTCATACGTTTGTTTATATTCAGATTGAATACAACTTTCATATTAGTGAAGAAAGACTCGCTGACGCTCTCGCTGCCACTATCACTGCCACTTTATCACCCTCATTGCCACTATCACTGCCACTTTATCACCCTCATTGCCACTATCACTGCGACTTTGTCACCCTCACTGCCACTATCACTGCTATTTTGTCACCCTCACTGCCACTATCACTGCTACTTTGTCGCTTTCACTGCCACTATCACTGCTATTTTGTCGCCCTCACTGCCACTATCACTGCTACTTTGTCACCCTCACTGCTACTATCACTGCTACTTTGTCACCCTCACTGCCACTATCACTGCTACTTTTTC
>VCRD01000040.1:4209-37769 GCA_006783055.1 Trinorchestia longiramus | reverse complement strand
GTCGCCCCCACTGCCATTATCACTGCTACTTTATAACCCTCACTGCCACTATCACTGCCGCACTGTCGCCCTCACTGCCACTATCACTGCTACTTTGTAACCCTCACTGCCACTTTGTAACCCTCACTGCCACTATCACTACTGCACTGTCGCCCTCACTGCCACACAACACGTTTGCTCATTACTGCTTCAGCTCTCAGGACGAGAATGTTAAAAACTGCACGCACACTTCAGTATATTCAATAAAATTTAGCTTACTTACGGCACTACATGAGTTGCGACACTGTAAGCTGATTGCGCTCTGTACATTGAGCATCTTCCATGAGTACGTTCCAAAAACTTACCTACGTACGTTCAACTCAAAACCAGAAAGAAATATATTGATTGAGTTATAAAAAAACAGGCCGCACGCAGCTCAAATTTACGGTCTTAGATTCAACGATTTTAGGAATCTAAGATTTTTTATTTGTTGAAACGATTTTTTTTATTTGTTGTTTCCTCTGCACGCTAAATTGCTGGCATAAAGCAAGCTTCTGGCAGACAAAGATGATATAAACGCTGCAAAGGAACACAAATGATAAACAGATTTTTTATTGAAATAGTTGTCAATGTTTCTGCGTCTGCTGTGAAAAACAACTTTCATTGTTTGTATTCAAACCAGCCGACACAATAAATCAGAACAAATTTCTTTCAGAAAAGAAAAGAGCGTCTGTAATGAAAGTCTTTTGTAAAATTTCAAATTCCAGTTTAATTCTTCAAAAACAAGAGAAAGTTTCAAACATTTCATATCTAAGTCGTACAGAATTAAAATATCCTTGAAAAATGTACAAATGTAGGCCAAATACAAAGACTCATTGTGTATTTGTTTGTCCCGCATCATGTATTAAGAGGAAGTGAGCCTTGTTCAACCTCGAAAAAAAAAGAAAAAAGATACACAGGAACATCTTCGATCTTCACATTTGCTTCTTCGTTTCGATTGCAGATGCTGGAAGACCCTCAAATGATGGCCTATTCAGTGCCAAGGTGTCTTTTGTACGTCAGGAAAAAATTTCTGGGATTTTAGAGCAGTATTTTGAAAAGTGTGAGACTCTGATTATAGCAGAGGTAATTAGCAGGCTTCTTTTTATGAGGTGGTAACACGGAGAATAGAAATGTGCACTGGAAATGAGTAGCACTTGATTTCTTCTACACGCTGTATGCGATATAACGCTACGCACTGTGATAAAATTATTATTTATTGAAAAGGAGATATTGTACTAAATTCTATTTCATATATGAATGTTCGTACATCCTTAACTTGGAACACGTCCTCAAATGCAGCTGAACTAAGCCCTTTAGTGGTTGGTCAAGTACACTTTAGTGTTTGGTCTCGTTCCGTGTCCGCATTTTTAGCTTGAAGCTGCTTTCGTTCACCGCAGTAATTCAATTTAGTCGCCGTGATCACATAATAGCCAAGGCCGGACTGAATTTTTTCGCTCATACGAATAAGGTATTTTGCAGAGCACGAATCGCAAAAGAGGTCCTTCTCACGTTTAAAATTTGAAATGTGGCGTCCTCTGAAAAGCTTCTGATGTTCCGAAAGAATTTTCTTCATGTAGCTTGAGGGAAAAGAAGCTCTTCCGACCCTGGCTCAAGAATTATAGAAAATATCTACCGTGCGAGACCTGCAGACGAGCTTTAGGTTCCTACACTTTTTAGAAGAAAACTCAGACACGAAAGTACAGAGTTTGATCCTATTCTCATTTACGAGCGTATAAAAACTGATGAGACAACGTGTAACATGATAGATTGCGATGAAAATAGCAGAAGTTGAATAGAATAGAATGAGGCGATAAGAACGAAACTTTTTGGTCCATTTTTGGGTTGGTACCTAAGTCCCATGCCGTAATTCTAGCCAAGCGATGGTCATACACAAACTGGCCACCGCAGCAGCAGGCCTCGAACCCGGGTCTTCTCGCATCGCAAGTGAGTTCGCTCACCAGTTGACCAAGCTGGTGGTAAAAGTTGAGAAAAATTATGACTCGGAAACCAACGAAAGCAAAGACATACGTATGCGGGGGTCATAAAAATTTTAAAAACGCTAAATTAGTTCATGAAAGTAGAAAATATCGTAAATGTCCTTTATTTTATACAATGATATTCATAATCCTTTAATTTTTCATATATTTAGCAATCTCTGAGTGAAAATGAAATTTTTGTTCAATTTCTGGAGTCAGAATGTAAAACCCTACGTCCCCAAAATGTCCACCGATTACCTGCGTAAGTTGATCGTAACGCTAAAATACCTGCGTATGTTGATAGTAACGCTAGAATACCTGTGTAAACGGATAGTAACGCTTGAATACCTGCGTAAGTTGATAGTAACGCTAGAATACCTGCGTATGTTGATAGTAACGCTAGAATACCTGCGTAAGTTGATAGTAACGCTAGAATAAAAGTGTAAACGGATAGTAACGATAGAATACCTGACGAAGCGAATAATGATTGTGCTCTCTGCAACGAGCTCACCAAAAGCCCTCAACAGAAGTTGTGTACGAAGTATTCAATCGTTGGAAAACCAAGGAATGGGAATTAACATAATCATTTTGACAAGATGTTAAACTACTTCGAAGAACTTAAAATCGTGAAAAGAGTGAAAGGAAAAGTACATTCATGCAAGCCACCGAGTACCAATGTGCCTGTTTTGCTAATTTACTGAGCCCTCTTGATTGCATATGATTGAGAAAGATGAAATTCATTTTCCATCAACATAAGCCATCCACAATTGAAAATTTGAATAAAAGTGTGTGCAAAACTGTGAGAGTTCTGATCTGTACCATGAAAATGAATTTCATTTTAAAGCTGAAATTAAGCTTTTGATATTTAATACAATAAAATCGTAAAATTCTACTCTATCTCAATATATTTTTTTAGTTTATATTTAATGCTACTTTACAACGTTGATTCTACATAACGTTTAAGCTTCAAATACAAGCTTAAACATCAAATCAAACAATTAAATTTTATTAATTCATATACCTTTTTTTAAGGAAGATATTTGATCCTCACTATATACCCCAATGGATCGAGCAGCCGAAAAAACGAAACGAAAATTGTTTTGAACAATATGTAGAAAATATCGAACAAAAAACGGAATAAATTCTCAAACTAAAAGCAGAAAAGTCCACGTGTCAGTCTGCGTTTCTCAAAAGATCACTGGAGGAACAGCAAAGACTGCCACAAGCAGAGCTCAGAGATGACGAGAAGGGAAGAAGATGAGCAGCTCGAACAAAGCTCTATGTAATTGATAAAAGCTCCTCTTTGAAGACCGACATCTCAAGGGCGTCACAGAATAATGATGTCCCGACCACCTCGGCATCAGGGGATGATGATCATGCGGGTCTTGAGAAGGTGCTTGAGTACTAATGGAGTGTTTGTTGCGTTTGGAGGAGTGTTTGCTTCATGGGGGAGGATTGTTTGCTTCATGGGGGAGGATTGTTTGTTGCATGGGGGATGAGTATTTGTTGCATGGGGGATGAGTGTTTGTTGCATGGGGGATGAATGTTTATTGCATGGGGGATGAGTGTTTGCTTCATGGGCAGGAGTGTTTATTGCGTGTGAAAAAAGTATTTGTTGCGCGTGAGATGAGTGTTTGGTGTGTGGGCGAGGAATGTTTGTTGCGTGGTGGATGAAAGTTTGTTGCAAGGGGGAGGAGTGTTTGTTGCATGCGAATGTAGTGTTTGTAGCGTGCGAATGAAGTGCTTACTGGGTGTGGGATGAATGTTTGTTGCATGGAGGAGGAGTGTTTGTTGTATGTGGGATGAGTGTTTGTTGCTTGCGAAAGAAGTATTTTTTGCACATAAAGAAGCATTTGTTGCGTACAAAAACAGTTGTTTAACAGGCTGGATGTTGAGGAACGACCTCATTTGTATTAGGGAGTTTCATGCGTTTACATTATTATTCAAAAAATTTCTGTATGTGGTTGTGCAATTCTAGGAAACATAAATATCGACGATGGTCATGCTGAGGACTGCAACAGTAGAGGAACGTTGCTATTGTGACTGTAAAAAACAATGAGTATCGACACTAGAAAAACTACACTAGAAAAACACTTCGAAAAAGAGGACAGGAACAACTGCTGCAGAAGATCGTCGGGTAAGAATTAAAAATTTATAGTCAAAGAATTAGAAAGGGAACTAACTTCGATAATTCAGGCAAATAAGAACACGAAAGCGATTGGGTAGTGAGGATTAAGTGTAGACTCCGAATAACGTAATACAAGTTGATACAACTTCACTAGGATTCTATAACCAGACATTCAATAATTTTTTTAGCATTATCTTTGTCAAGTCAATACATGTATAAAGTCGTATGTATAAGTCGTATAAAAGTGCTGTTCATGGTGCGTTTGCGAAATAATTCTTGTATTTTCCTCAATAAATCTATTACTGAGCTCATTAAAAAAGTGCTTTAAAGTGCTGTTTTCATGAAGCTGTTGCCAAGCCTAACGTAAGAATTTACTTTTATTAAGTCAACCTGAACAACCTGCATCAGTCATGACGTGGCTATGATCTTGAAAATATCTGAGTATATAATGATCATTTCATTAGTAATTCTATAGAGTTCGTGTTCAAGTGTACGCTTAACTTATACTTGAGACTCTCATTACAACATTCAAAGCGTTCTTGACTTTTAGAATTACACATTTATCTTTAATGATATTAGAGCCTTTGCTAGCCTGGCGTGATATACATGGTGTCCATAAAGTCTCTTATAAAGTCTCAACAGCACCTCTTTCACACACAAGTTCCCTGAAACACAAAAATGCAAAATGTGATTAAAAACTTTAATAAACACTAAATACAACAAAATAAATTTGAATAAAATATCTCATCAATTGCAATTGTACTAAATTTTTGAACTGGTAAAGAGACTTTATGGACACCCTGTACCTACGAGACGAACACTATGTTAAAATAATGTCTTCTTCCGACCAAACGCTTGTGTTCACTGATGCTTGAGAAATAAAACGAAACAACATCAGTCCACTTAACATTCAAGCGACTTGACGCCCCCGCATACAACACTGCGAGGATGACCTTCAACTTCCTCCACCGCTTCGCAAATTTCTCCAACAGCTTCCGCGGCGCTCTCGAAAAGAGGTCTCGGATATTGAGGATCGCTTTGGCGCTGCGATCTACGGATATTGAAAACAGGTCCGGGTATGGAGAGAGCATGTAAAAGACCACTTCTGTTCTGTACAGGATGATGGTCAGAATGTTTCTGGCTGCAGATGCTTCAGTCCATGGACCCAAATGGTCAGACTACACAACACGCATGTTCACTGGTGCTTCAGCTTGCAGAACAAGGATGTTGAAAACCACAGATGCACTTGCATTGATTAAATAAAATTTAGTTGACTTATTACTCTGCATAGGGCTGTAACTCTGTAAGTAAAAGCAAATCCAAGAAGTTATAATCGAATCTAACAATGAGCATAAGTTTCAGTAAGAAA
This sequence comes from Trinorchestia longiramus, assembly GCA_006783055.1. Lineage (NCBI taxonomy): Eukaryota > Metazoa > Arthropoda > Malacostraca > Amphipoda > Talitridae > Trinorchestia > Trinorchestia longiramus. The sequence goes on along the minus strand of VCRD01000040.1, from coordinate 32,275 downwards.
TCATAACTACAGAAAGCCAAGTTCAATTCTCACCTTAGTATCCTACTATTACAAATACTTCTCTTGAATTTGGTCCCAGGATGTATTTTCAAGTAAACGAACGTATTTGTATTTGGATTGTTCGAGAAAATTCGAATCGCCTGCGATGTCTCTGTACAATATAGCAAGGAGTAAAGTCTTGCCTCGTGTTCGATATGTTGCAAAGCTTTGGCCCACAATTGAGGGTACAGGCATGCATGTCGGCCATTGAACCTTCTAAAACTATATAGCATAACTCTGCCCTCCCTCGCAATCAGAAGAAAGTGATTGCACATCCAGTTAGTGATGAAATTATTCAAACACCCACCAATGTTCAATACTTTTTGTAATTTCTTAGAATTTCATGTTCGCGTGATTCCAAACTCTTTATGTGTTACTAAGTACATGAAAAGGAATTTTAACTTAATTCTAAGAACGGCAGATTGAATTTAACAATTTTAATGAAAACTTCATTCAAAAAATAAATGGATAATAATATTCGAATAGTTAGGAGAAGGGAACATAATAATAACAATAATAGTCAATATCATGATCTTTCATTTTCATAACTTCCATAAATTTATTTGTATTCTCTTTAACATAATTTGAAAACACTTGTACTGGAATAATATTTCATTCTGCAACGGATACGTGTTCTGATTGTGAAGGCTCTTCAGAGCCCTACGATGTATTCGAACTTTTATATTTGCCATAGATTTTGAAGGGGATTCAGGTTGAGACTCATCGACGTTCATGCTAAAACTGCAATTTTAATTTTCTAGAGTCATACCATCAGAGATTTAGACGTCTGGTTAGGGTCATTCTCAAGATGGAATTTAAACGGCCGACAGAGCCCAAGATGTGTCCCGATGACTTAAGATTGTCGTTCAGGGTCTCTATGTAGTCATTTTATTACTAGTTTGATTAAAATTAAATTCCAACACACACTTGAGCCGAAACAACACCAAAACCACCTCCAAGTTCATCTGTTGGCCACGTGTTCTTGAGGAAAAAAGCCTCCTGTTTCTGATTCCAAATCTTGTTTAACCCTTTCGCGCCGACTGGGCGTATATGTCCCAGACTAATCATATATTTTACAAATGGGACTATGGGAAAATCATCACTCTATTGTACTCGTTCCATAAATTAATTTTCTTTGACCAAGAAAGTTTTGGCAAAATTCAGGCGAGCTAAAAGATGATATGGCCTGTGAAGAGGTGTCTGTCGTGATCTACGTCCATGTAATCTATTTTTTCTTAATTTACGTTGCACTTTACGAATGTTGACGCTGATACTCTGCGTATTCAAATGTTCGCGAATTCTTTCAACGCAGCCTTTGGGATCATCTCATCCTGTGACATAGTTTAAGCACAATTTCACGTGGTGAAAATTTCGACCGTCTTCCACGCCCAAGTAAAGTGTTTGTGGCAGGCGTTGTCCAAACTCTTTAAACTCCTTGATGACATAATGTACGGCAGATGTAAAGATAAATTTGTGTTTTCAAGTAGTTTCATAACTATTACCGGACTTGTGAGAGTCAATAATATTTTGCCTCAAATCAAAAATGAGCTCTTTTGTTTCAACTATCCTGCTGTGAAAGAGAGAATACCAATGATGATGCTTATTGTCCCACGTAAGGTTCGTTACTGCAACTTTCTTGAATATTCTGGCTAATAAATATTTTACAATGCTCTGCACATAAAATAGAAATATGAATTCTTCATAATTATGCGAATTTTTACCTTTTAAACGATTTTTTTTTGCTCTATGGATGGCTTTGTTCATTCATTTTTTACATGAATTCTTGTTAAAAAAATATTTTGTCGTGAAAACTGAGTTTCTAATCTCTTTTATTTACTTAATAAGATTTAAAGATTCTAGAATTACACAAGCATCTAATTTTGAGGAATGATTGAAAGTATTGAACAATTCTGGGCGTACAAATAATTTCGTCGTTACCTGTAATTGTTGGTAAATAAATATTGGCCTCTGACCCCTCCGAGACCAACAATAATTACAACTCAACTCCCACACCAATCAGGAGAAAGTGATCGTATTTGTCATGATGAACGCCACCAGCTGAGAGATGTGTCAGCTGTCGTCTGTTACTCCGCTGGTTGCATCAGAGATGCATCAGGGTTCGCTCTTCAAACACGCCACGGTAATTGGCAAACAAACGGGTGCACTGCAGCAGTCAAGGCTCAGTTAGTTCCTCGAGCTGCTGGTTCAAACTCGAAGTATACTTCGCAAGAGATGAAAAAATGGTCATACATCGGGTGAAAGTCAAAATAAATTGTGCAAGAGACGAAAAAATTGTCATACATCGGTTAAAACTCGAAGCATACTGCCAAGAGATGAAAAAAATGGGTATACATCGGTTGAAACTCGAAGTCAATTCTGCAAGAGACGAAAAAAAAATGGTCATACATCGGTTGAAACTCGAATTAAACTGAGCAAGAGGCAAAAAAATGGGAACTTCCGTACTATTTCATCAAACGTTTTGAGCCACCACCTCTTGTTACACCTGTGAAAAAATCACAGCTACTTTTAGCTTTGATGCTTAGTAGCATTGTTTTTTGTACTTTCAAGAGAAAAATGTAGACAATTAAACGGCTATGTTCAGGGTGGAGCATAATTCTTGTTACATATTTTCAAATCAGTTTTAATTATTATTTAGCGAATATTACTTAATTTAAAAATTATAAAATTAATTACTAGAGATAAACCTATTTTTTGCAAAACAATTAACCTTTAACTGTTGACAATGTCTGTAGAATTGATGTGAAAGTTCATTATAAAGAAGTATGAAAAGGGATTGAGTCCATCTAAAATATTCGAACTAGGGAGAAACCTCTAAATCAACAGAATGTTGATAAAAAGGACAAGTGAAACCTGCTTTACATCTTACCAGAGTATCAAAATTCTAAAGTCAAAATTACATAAATGCTGGGGGATAATACACTCAGAAGTAGTTCATGCAGTTAATAAAGACTTTCTTGAAGTCTTCGTAAAGTAGTGAGGGCAAAAGGGAAGCACTTTGAATATTTTTTTGCAGTCATAGATTGGTATATTACTTACTATTTCTTGAAGTCAGACCTTGAAATAAATGCCCTTTTTAAAAAAAGTATTTATGTTTTGTAACAATATGTATTTCCCATCCTGTATTATACAAGTTGACTTCAATGCTAGAGATGAATTGTCACAAATATATATGTAATAAAATGAATCTTTAATTATTTCTTAACATTCTACACAACATTTATGTATAACATAAACTGAGCTACCATTAATTGGAACCCTTGTTTCCATGGAAAGAAATAGATCAATAACTTTATATGTACATCTTTCTAAATGTTCAGCATGCAGTATTTTGCTCTGCAAGTGAAAACCTCCAGTTTGAAGTCTCTTTTACATATCTAGAGCGCTATATCAAAGCTATTTTTTCGCTATTTTGCATTATTGAACACTCGACTGCTGGAATGCAAGATTACGGTCATAAACTGCCAGGCGTGTCTATCGTCACTCACTAATTGAAGTCATAAATTGAGAGAAACATCTCTCATTACTCGCCAATTTAAGTCATAAACTGTCAAATGTAGCTCTCCTTACTGACCTATTAAGGTTATGAACTGCAAAACGTAGCTCTAACCACTCACCAATTGAGGTCGTTTACTGCCAGACAACTCTAACCACTCGCCAATTAAGGTTACGACCTGCCAGACGTAGCTCTAACCACTCGCCAATTGAGGTCATAAACTACCAGACGTAGCTCTAACCACTCGTCAATTAAGGTCATAAACTACCAGACGTAGCTCTAAACACTTGCCAATTGAGGTCATTTACTGCCTGACGTAGCTCTAACCACTCGCCAATTAAGGTCATTAACTACCAGACGTAGCTCTAACCACTCGCCAATTGAGGTCATTTACTGCCTGACGTAGCTCTAACCACTCACCAATTGAGGTCATTTACTGCCTGACGTAGCTCTCATCACTCACCCATAAATTGCGCTCAGAAATGTCTTCATGTGACGGGTGTACAGCAGACGAGATCACCTCTACGATCCAAGTCCCTCAAGTGCCTGAAAGTTCGAGCGTTTTTTGCTGAGGTTTTATGAAGTTGTTTTATGGCTTCGATGACCTGAACTGGAGGGTCACTTCTGTGACTGTGAAGCTGTCCAGCGGAGGAGGACGAATAAATAGTGAACTTTACATTTGCGCTCAGAAGACAGATTCTGGCAGGAACAGCTCTCGTGGGAGGGCTCGTGTCTCACAAGATATTGTTGCTTTATAAAGTCAGAATAAAAGACAATGACACAACTTGGCCATAGTTCTTCGTAGGCAAGTAACTTATGATGTCTTGCAATCACCAAATCAGTCATAAATGAATTTTTTTGCTGCATTTTCAATGAACTGACGATGAGTATCAGGTTTATCCATTGAGGAATTGTAAAAACGTAAACTACTTTATAACGTCATCTAGCTTTACGTAAATTCTGCCATCCATTTTGATGAGCACTTTGCCATTCAGTTTCATAAGTACTCTGCCATCCAGTTTCATGTCGACCATCCAGTTTCATGAGCACGCTGCCATCCGGTTTCATGAGCACGCTGCCATCCGGTTTCATGAGCACTTTGCCATCCAGTTTCATGAGCACGCTGCCATCCAGTTTCATGAGCACTCTGCCATCCAGTTTCATGAGCACTTTGCCATTCAGTTTCATAAGCCGTATGTCGTCCAGTTTCATGTCGACCATCCAGTTTCATGAGCACGCTGCCATCCGGTTTCATGAGCACTTTGCCATCCAGTTTCATGAGCACTCTGCCATCCAGTTTCATGAGCACTTTGCCATTCAGTTTCATAAGCCGTATGTCGTCCAGTTTCATGAGCACTCTGCCATCCAGTTTCATGTCGACCATCCAGTCTCATGAGCACACTACCATCCAGTTTTATGAGCACTTTACCATCCAGTTTCATGAGCACTCTGCCATCCAGTTTCATCATGGCTCAAAACAATATACATTAAAACCAGAGCACCTCCCAGAGCTTTAACAACTCAACTCCGAACAAGCTGATACCCCACGTAGATAACCCCAACGTAATCCCTGCAAGTTCTTTACTTCACTTTTAGAGCTATTTTCCGGTCGTTTCATGGGGTAACTTGGCAGGGAAATTCTCCCAAATGGCTAAACCTACGTAAAAAGTTATTGAGCCCCATGGAAAGTATTCACTCGTGAAACATTGAAAATTCAAATATAAAATCTAGAGAAATAAGGCAATACTATGAGGGTAAAACTTGAAAGTTCTAGTGTAAATTTATTAAAACAAATAAGAAAGAGGAAATTCGAAAACTTGGGATGCAAAAATTTCGGTAAATCTAAGCAAAAGAAATTAACTGACAGCCAACAGAGGCCTTGCTCTGACATTAGTCAGTGTCTATGATTCAAACTACAAATATAAACAGAAAATCTGCCATACAGATTGATGGACCAATCACATGAAAACAAATAATCAAAATTGGTTTTCTAGTCAAATAATTAGCCAGAAATTCATTTTCATTCAATGGCATGGTCTGAATTCTTCATTAATCAAACCAAAACTGTTTTCCCACTTTTATGAGTATATGTTAGGTGACAATTTTTGGATACATTGACTGACTTGCTCATTTACGAAAATGTATACACATATATCATTCATATGCATACATATATTTTTATATATTATCCAAGTCCCTGAATATACGTATATTCATGGAGTTACTCGAACTAAAGCCCAGCATAGAGTGAGAATTTAAAGACTGGAGGCCGTTAATTCAGTCGCACCTCCAGCGCATGAAAAGAACTTCCTGGTCTTTTGTTCGGAGCGCCAATTGCCCGTCCGCCGAATGCTTTAACTTGGCCTAGACTGCAAGGCTCTTATTTCTAGGCAGTTGCTGGGCCGTGTAATGTCGACGTCAGCACTGTGTGGGTGAAGCGTTGAATGGGCAATGGCACAGAGAGAACGCCAGTATTGTGAGGTGGTGGCACAGAGAGAACACCGGTATTGTGAGGTGGTGACACAGAGAGAACACCGGTATTGTGAGGTGGTGGCACAGAGAGGACACCGGTATTGTGAGTTGGTGACACAGAGAGGGCGGCGGTATTGTGAGGTAGTGACACAGAGAGGGCGGCGGTATTGTGAGGTGGTGACACAGAGAGGGCGGCGGTATTGTAAGGGTGGTAATCAAAAATTGGAGGTGTTTCTGTATGGGAATTGGTAGCGTAAGAAAAGTGGTACCTGCGGGCAGTGGTAGCGTAAGAAAAGTGGTACCTGCGGGCAGTGGTAGCGTAAGAAAAGTGGTACCTGCGGGCAGTGGTAGCGTAAGAAAAGTGGTACCTGCGGGCAGTGGTAGCGTAAGAAAAGTGGTACCTGCAGGTTGTGCCTCAGAATGATGGTTGGCCCAATAGAAATCATAATACCTATAAGATATATGAAATCATGGAACGAGTACAATAAACATTGGTTTAGTCGTACCAGTGGTCAGCGGAGTACTTCGGTACAATAAAAATGACGATGCTCCGAGCACAAGAAGCTTAGTTTTCCAAAATCCAGGCATAGAGAAACAATAATCCCGTTTTTACGGTAGAACTTTTAAATATTTTTTTTGACTGCATTGACGTTTGGAAGAGTAGAAGAGGAGTAAGCTTTAAATAATATTTTTGTGAACGCTGTAAATCACAAAGTAGTTGCAAGGTTAGGTTACCCGCTTCACTCTAAATGTAAAATTCTCCGCTTTCAAATATAAAATTAGGGTATCATACTTTTGTGCTTCAGTAATATTTTTGAATGCGCGTACCAGTGATGTCATCTCGGTTGACAAGCGCATCAACAGAAAACAAACTCCTTAATGAAAACATGAATATCTCCTGTGCGGCTTCTTCTACGAACAGAAGTTTTTATTACAGAAGCTGTTTTGTACAGAAGTGACGGCTTCACTTACACAGGTGCCTTTAATTAAGACTTCAGCAACGCTTATAGGAGTGTTCACAGTTAAATACAAGAAAACGAAAAAATGTTTCATCAATTTACAACGCTTATGCTTTACCTTAGTAATACTCACTCTTTTATTAACTCTTTATTATGTAATATTCACTCTTCACTCAATAACATTTACTCTTCCCTTTATAATATCCTCTCTTCACTTTGTAATATCCTCACTTTGTTTTGCTACATTCACTCTTCACTTTGTAATATCCCCTTTACTCTCGTCAGCATTAACTCCTCACTTTGTAACATTCATTCTTCACTTTGTAACGTTCACTTGTACACTGTCTGTACGAACAACGTGTCCATCCCCTTGAAAATGTTCTCGGACTGGCTCATGCATAGCACTGGCAAGCGCTGCACACTTCACGACGTGCATATTACTCATCAAATTCGTAGCTCAAAATGCGTCCGTGTTTTTGGGTCTCAATACTTCTGTTACCCTGAACGTTTTCTGCGAGCTCAAGTTTACGAAGTTCGCACGAACGCGTTATTTTTTCAACAAACAGCAAACACATTTGTCACTGTCTAACTCGAGCACAACAGTACAGACAATTGTTCTCCTGCTGTTAATTATATAATTAGAATTTTCTTATTTGTGAAATCGCACTCGTTTTTTGCACGAAATTATGCAATGCATGATACGGGAACATAACTTCTAGTTTTCAAAGGAAGTTCCTTTCAAAAAAGGAAGTTGTGTTGCCGTACCTTGTACTTATATGCTTACATTTCTTTGTGAGAGAAGCTATTGAGTCATAATTGCTCAGTTGCATTCACTTCAAATTTTCTACTTTTTTTAACCCCTTGCACTAACATGTAATTTCTCTCTTAGAGCGAAGTTTTCCACGGCGTTGTAATATAATCGTTGAAATATCTACACCGATGTGCTATTCAGGTTTAATAATGAGACAGGCTCGCAAAGATGAAAGTTTCAGTTTTCTAACCATTACAATTAGTCTCATTTCCACGTACCACTCTCTAGATGAATCAACGCTCTTACTCCATTTTCTGACTAAAGTTCACCACATATCACTGGTCTCTCATTTAAAAGAGATTTCCAAGACAAATGCTGATATTCCTCGCTTGAACGGTTTCTAACGAGTCAAGCGACCTACGTGGAACAAAAGTGCTGAACATACATCACTAGAAACTGGTCCTGGAAGATACAAACACGGAATGGTGATGGTCGGCTTTAAGCTTCTAAGAGCCCCACTTCACGTTCCGTGTCGATCCTTCTATTCTTGCCAATTTTTCACTGCCCGCCGACGCGTGAATTATGCATAACCTTCTCGCTGGACTCGACGGTTTTTCCCGCAACAGTTACGTGGAAACATTCCAAACGGCTTTTTGAAATGCAACAGTGTCTTGTATTCCAGAGCTGTAGAAAGAGGGGCATGAGCCCTTTTCTCTAAACCTCACAATTGTCTCAGTTTTGACCCTCCAAAAAATGCAAAAATACAGCAGTCAAAATGTTCGTGGACCTCTGTAGGGGAAAACGAGCTGGCACTACAACATGGTTCATATTTCTAGCAAAAGTTACTGATGAAAAACGATAACAATGTTGAGAAGTATGAGGGGTAAAACTAGCATTGTTTGCCTCACCTGTGTTCCTGACTCGTATTTACTAACGTAAATCACAGGCCTGGAAAAATAGACGATAGACGAAAAACATCAGGAGATTACGAGAGAATATTTTAAAAAAGTCTGCAATCAATCACATGATGGAAGAGTTAGAGAGAATAAGAGATATTGTTTCTTTTTTTTTTATGTTCCTCAGCTTATTTTCGTAATGCATGCTCATATTGAATTTAAAAATAATGAATGAAAATTTACATACATTGCGGTCCGAATTTCCGGCCTATTCACACTATATCATTTTTCTATTTCAGATCACCACCAGCAGACAATGGAGCTGACGGTACAGAGCTGACACTCGCTGACGCACACTGCAGCGATCCCCACGTCAGCTGTTAACGTCCTGCCAGCAATGCTGACAGTGCACGCATTGTCAGTCATGTCATCAAAACTTGCTGATACGGAGACCTGGTCAAGGCCTGCCCCTGACCGGACCAGAGAGCCAAAATGCGAGAGAAGGAAGAGCAGAGAACAAACCTGCCATTCCGATCTCACGGAACGCTGGACTTTATTTTTGTATGCGTTCCTCTTAGTGTTATTGGCCGCGCCTGGGGCGAGAGCAGCTCTAAAGACTAGAGTAGTCCACACAAAATACGGCAGCCTTCAGGGCTTCATCAGGCCTCTGGGGCACCTTTTGGGAGACGTGGAAGTGTTTCTAGGCGTTCCTTATGCCTCAGCACCCGTAGAGGAGGGGCGTTTCACCCCCACCAATTCACCCACCCCTTGGGATAAAGTCAGAGACGCCACCCAACAGCCCCCTGTCTGTCCTCAAATCCTACCGGACGTCGACAACTCCATGGCTGACGAAAGAGCCTCCTACATTCGGAGAATTCGGCCCTTCCTCCTTAACCAAAGCGAAGACTGCCTCACACTTTCCATATATTCTCCTATCTTGGGTAAGTTGAAGTTCCTGTGCATTTTGGGCCTGACTGTGAGATGCCGGACTGAAATTTTTTCAAGTTGAGTCTTTTGTCTGGTGAGATCATCAGCTTGCACGGCTAGTATTTATGTAGCTTCAATTTTGATGATCTGTGTGGGTATTTCATGTTAGTTTACATGCGCATTGACAAACTATCCTTGGAATGCTTCTACTGCCCAGACTGTTCCTTCGTCATAAAATAATTGGATCTCCTTGTCAAAAGTCTGTCAAAACTGGTGTTTTTCAGTCATTGCATGTACGATTTGAGAAAGCTTTGAAATAAAAACATACTCTAAGTAGCCAAAGACTACTGCCTAACAGTAATATGTAATTCAATATCAAAGTTTGAATTATTTACAAGTATTAGTGCTGAAAACTAACAAATAGGTAACCATAAGTTTAGCTATCATACATAGCAGCAAGAAAACGTCTTCCATGTATGTGTTTTAATCCCATAAGATTAAGTTCGTTCATTTTATTATAGTATCATACGTCCCACTATAAAATCGAAAAGAAAGCCAGCCCTATATCTTCTTTCAAGTACGAGTATATCTTTAGAAAAACTATCACCTTTTGTGCTCATCGTAATTCTACACCCAGCGTCACAGCTTCTTCCTTATCAGTTGCAGTATTCGTAGGAACATTCGTCTTCATCTTTCTCTCCAATCCAACTAACGCGGGCAAAGTTTTTGCGGGACCTTCCTAACTTGTAAGTCGCTGTATTTTTATTGTATTTTCCTTCTCCCGAGAGCCACTCGCCATTACGAATTCCTTTATCCCTGAAAGCCGAGGCAGAAGAAACAGACACACTCACGGCCTCCCATCGTCTTGATTAGATTGGAGAGCCTCGCTAAAAACCATCAGGGCGTTGGGCTGCCGGTGTTGGGCTTGCGATAGCTAGCCCGATAAATGGTCAGCATTGCCTATTAAGCCCTGCAGAGCACTACTGAGGGTGAGAACTATGTTGGGCAGACCGAGAGAACATCCACTCTCAACTTGCACGCAATAAAACCATCGAGAAAAAGCACTTGCGTGCTAAAACGTTCCCGGAATTACTGTGAGTCTTGATTGTTCCTAAAATCAAGTGTAAACATGAACCAGAGAAATATGTTCTGTATTAACTGGTGGTATTAATAGCGTATAAAGGTGAATATATGATGATGAAGGGAAAGATAGGTGTAGAAATGATAAAAGTCAAGAAGATGAGGGCAGAAATAATGAAGATCAAGAAAATGAGAGTAGAAATGAAGTTAAAAAAATTGGACGTAGAAATCAGGAAGGCTATAGAGACATGGTGGCTAATGAAGGTTAAGAAGGTATGAGTAAAAATAATGAAGATAATGCAGATGAGGTTAGAAAGGATAGGATTATAGAAAATGAGGATAAAGATGGCGATGAGAGATATGACAAGAGTCGAAATGATGGCTGCCCTTAACATATATTGATCTTGTATATCTTACTATTATCCATGTTGTTCAGAAATAATGAAGCCTTATCGTCAGTTTTAATTAAAAAAATAAAGTACACGTTAAAATGGTGTTCTTCATCTCTAAACAAAGATCTGTGAGCAAAAACATCATCTCATAGACCGAATGACTTTTAGTAAAATAATGGACTTTGAAACTTCATTTTGATTCACTAACGCACTTGTAAAATCGTGAAACCGATGCGTAGAGGGAAAAAAGTTCATTTACACAGAGAGTAAGTGGAAGAACTTGACATATACTCCCTAAACATCAGAATGAAAATCAAATGGCTGGATTGAACGTACGATTGCTTTCAGCAAGCAGTTTACTATTATTAAACTTTAATATTTAATCAATAATATCCACGAGTCACAGACAGTATTAAAAAGCCTATCCTATTAAATGCAAACAAATTAAAAAAACAGCCATTCAAGATTCTTGAGTTCGTTCATTATATCTTTGAAATGTTAGCATACATGCAAATAAATATGTACACATTTTTATAGGAACGTTAGTAAAAGCTTTCGGAAGTTAGTTTTTTGGGATAAAATTGGCATGCTGAAAGACTCAAATGAGTGCAATGAAGAGTTGTTTGTAAGCACACTCTTCCGTATTCAAAATAATGACGTACAGACTCAAGTTTATGCCAGTCTTTTTTTTTTAGTTGTATAAAAATTGTGGCCAAAATTACACCCCTTTGTACACTGGTTCGTTTATCAAATGTGTATTTTTCATTTGCGAAGAATTGCGTTCCTAAAATTCCCTTTTAATTGCCGTGATCTCGACAGAGTTTCGCCGCTAAGGTGAGGAGCAAATTTTAATCTCTCAAGCCTAAAGTTTGTAAGGCTATAAAAAGTTAGCTTGAAATATTCAAGCTTCAATGCAGAGTTCAGCTGTGCTAGGCTATATGCAGTTTTAAAAGAAAGATTTTACTCTCACTCAACAGCCACTGCATAGTGCTGATAGTTACGCTAGAAAAATATCGAAGTTTTGCAAACTTCAGCAATGAATTTTACGAACCTAATTTCTTTCATAAACTGGAGCCATTCCAACTTTAGTCAGACAAATATGCAAATTTTTTTTTAAAGTACTTCCTCTGGTCGGAACACTTGGTGAACAGTAGCAAAACAGTAGCATCAATATTCTGTAAATAGTTCAAACAATTAATTCTTTTTTTTTTTACTTTTTTAAGTGTTATATATAACGAAGAAAGTATGAAAGCTGTTTTTTTAACCTCTGCTGGGCTATATAAAACACAAATTTACAAAACATAATAATTTTATTACCAAAAGTACTCCAAGGTCTTTCTTATTTCACTACATAATCGTGACGCCCCAATGCATTAGTCGTTACCGAGGTATGGGCAATTGAACACGACCGCTACGATGGATGCTTCCGCCAAATATGAGTTACGAAATACAATCCGTTTTCTGCGAGCAGAATGACGTATTGATGCTCAAATCTAACGCAGAATGAACAGAGCGTACGGTGACAACTTTATGAGTATGGGTAGTGTACATGAATGGTGTAGAAAATTTGAAGAAGAACGGAACAACGTCCGTGAGGAAGGTGGACAAAGGCGCAATTCTGTTGCTACCGTAGGCCTCGTTCAGCTTGTCGATCAGGTGCAGCGTGTTGTTACTGCAACAGAGGACAACAATAACGAAGGAATTTTATTGTGAAATTTCACGCCATCTCTGCATAGCCATATCAAACGAGCAAAAAGGAATGCTTTTATCAGGCGTGGCTTTGATCCATAACAATGTTCGAAACCACACTGTGCCAACGTGACACAAGACCTTCTTAAACAAATCAAGTGAAAGTTGTAGACCATCCACCGTATAGTCCAGACCTAGCACTGAGTGATTTTGATCTGTTCCGAGACTTGAAGGTATGGTTGGGTAGAAAACGTTTCGCCCACGACGACGAACGTCAGGATGTTATCAAGACGTGTCTCTCCTCACTAGCGGCTACTAAAAATTTATTTATTTATATTTTTATTTATCTTGTATATAGCCCATCAGAGGTTGAAAAAACTCCCCTAGTATAATGAATGAGTCATATTTTTAAACATTTTTCCTTTCTAAACCAACTGTTCCCGACCAACGTCAAAATTTGTATGCACCAACTATTTCCGACAAGACGGAGTAGTTATTATTAGGAAACGAATTATCATAAAGAGATGTTATGTACATGGGATAGTTTATCCAATCCATCACTCATCCTTTTGTGGTTGGTTCATGAAATTAGACACTATCCGTGTCCTCCTTTCTGATGGTGACATGCGGGACAACTATCGCTACTTAGAAATCAAAAAGCACCCATCAACAAGCAAAAACATTTTTTATTTTTTTCAGCTCCGAGACGCTGTTTGTTCAAATTGAACGTACTGTATACTAGCACAGTGAACAACTGCAATTCTGTGTTACCTGAAATAACGATCACTTCCTCGGTCACTTGAGGGTGACCTGTGTGCCCAGCTCTTGGAACTGCAGCGTGACAGGGAATTCTCAATGAACACAAAAATTGTTGCCTAGGATCAGTTTCACGGCTCTTGAATTTTGAACAAACACATTTTCTGCATCAGATCTCAAAGGAACCGTAAAGTCAATACATCGCTCACGAAATTGCGTTTCGAGCGCACCAATGTGGAGGTGTCCGAATCATGTTTGTTGAGAAAAGAAAGTTGATATAAACAAAAGCTAGCAATTTTTCCCCTTCTGACTCGTCAATGTATAATCTTAATTCGTTATGAGCTCTTATAGTACAGCATCATTATTTGAAGTCCATTTAAGAGTTCACGTGAGTTGCATCAGCCTTGAGTACACAGAGAGTCACTGGGTAAAAAAAACGAAGCGGAATTTTTAGTAGAAGACAACCACAAATTTTAGGCCTCGAGCTGTGCATTACAATTTCACGCCTTTCTGTCCAGGGTCGACAGCACAGAGTGGCAGTCTCATTTATTTATATTTTAAAAAATGAAATTGCAAGATTGAAACAAAGCTCGAATATTCCTTACAACACAATTTTATGCCCACAGAATTCTCCGGGCAGTCTCTTGGCAACAACCAGTCTTGTTCCTAAAAGTGTAGTGGCGGGAGTTAAAACCTCTTATTTTATCAACAATTCAATTCATTACTGTCTTGTCCACTATAAAGTTTCAGAATGGAATATCCAGTAACATTTGCGAGCATTTGATTAGAGTTGAATGTCCATGGATTCATCAATGTAGAACTGAATGACAATGAACTCCTCATCTCTGTAGAACATTTTTGACTATGATACAAACATTCGACATCCGAGTATGCCCGTCTGCAGCGACCGACGTCATCCGAAATGTGACAAGATTTGCTTGTTGACTAATTCTTGAACGAGGGTAAGACCACACGTGTTCAGTGTCATTTAAAACAAAATAAAAGAATCGTTTCAAAGTAGAATTGCCTTATCCCTTACCGGAGAGCCTAAATTGCAATTAGTGTACCTTAAACCGATTCCCACAACTAAAGTTTGAAATTCAAATATTTTCGCCGTCAATGATCTTTTTAGAGGATCCCACAGACTTATATGTATGTATGTATGTATATATGCATGCATGTATGTATGTATGTCTGTATCTATGTATGTATGTATGTATGTATGCATGTATGTATGTAGGTATGTATGTATGTATGTTTGTATGTATGTATGTATGTATGTTTGTACGTTCACACAGTGAGGATTGCATTATTTATTAATAGTTATTTGTTGTACCCTCTTCATCAATTATTTATCATCATTTTGCGTAAATGAAATAACAGAAAGCGACCCATTTACCCCCAGGTGCGGCTTTTCATATTCCTTCACATCAAATTGTGCAGAATGAATACGTAATTTCCCTTTTATGTCTCTTCACGTCCTACCAAATAGTGAGCAGAAGCAGCCCTTAATCGCTCTGGACGTAACGGCCTTAATGGGCATAGACTTAAATTTTTATTGGCTCTGCCTTTAATGACTTGAGGACTTGATCCCTAAATCCGTAATTACCCTTCTATGTCCCTCCACATCTCATCAAATAGTGAGCATAAGTCCGTAATCACTCTGGACGTAACGGTCTTAATGGGCCCAGACTTAAATTTTCATTGGCTCTGCCATTAATAACTTAAAACAGTGGTTCTGAACCTGAGTTCGATCGAGCCCCAGGGGTTCGGTGAGTCAGTCTCAGGGGTTCGGCGGAGGTCAAGACACACATCCGGCTCATATGATTCGTGATGACACGCCATGCTTGGCCATCATTGGTTGGTGGGGTTCGATACCTCCAACAAGGTTAAGAACCACTGACTTGAAATCTTTAGGAGGTCCTCCTAGAGGACTTAGAAGAACCATGACAAAACCACGCCCTTTTCACCTGCCTGTATCCCCACAGTAATTCCCGGGTCCGAGGTGTACCCTGTGATCGTGTACCTCCACGGAGAGTCCTTCAGCTGGGGAGCGGGTTCCCTCTATGACGGCTCAGTGTTGGCTGCGTACGGCCGTGTAGTGGTCGTCACCATCAACTACAGGCTGGGACCCCTTGGTGAGTGGTGACCGTCAGCTGCAGGCTGAGGCCCCTTGGTGAGTGGTGACCGTTAACTGCAGGCTGGGGCCCCTTGGTGAGTAGTGACCGTTAACTGCAGGCTGGGGCCCCTTGGTGAGTGGTGACCGTTAACTGCAGGCTGGGGCCCCTTGGTGGGTGGTGACCGTTAACTGCAGGCTGGGCCCCCTTGGTGAGTGGTGACCGTTAACTGCAGGCTGGGGCCCCTCGGTGAGTGGTGACCGTCAACTGCAGGCTAGAGTCTCTCGATGAGTGGTGAATATTAAGATAAACTAACCACTCACTAAGTGGCAATATGTAGAGTCGATCTGCTCAGACGTTAAGGCCACTTACATTGGAGTAGGCTCACCCCTTGGAATCTACATACATATGATTAGAGGAAATATAGCTGGCACTTAGGAAATATAGAAACTCAGGACCTGAATTAGAAACTCAGACGTTGAAGTGGCAACTCAATGCACTAGGATTCAGGCTTTTATCAGAACTATATAAACTCCAGAGTTCTTAAGTTGACTATGAACCCATGAACTCTGACACGTATTCCTTACTAACTCTTACGAAGAACCACCTACAATATTAGGTTGTAACAAAAATAATGGCCGATTTCAAAAGCCTTCCAGACCTTCGAGCGGCCATTATTTTTGTAACAACCTAATATTTCTCATTCCCTCCAGGGTTTTTGAACAGCTATCCAGGGGCAGGCTCCCCTGGAGTAGCTAGTAACTTCGCCCTGCTGGACCAGATCGCCGCGCTGAGCTGGCTGGTGGATAACATCGGCCACTTCCATGGTGACCGTAACAAAGTCACCCTCGTGGGCAGAGACACAGGCGCTGCATGCATCACGTACCTCATGGAGAGCCCAGTTATGCCTCCAGGTGCGGCACTAACTCTTTCAGGCATCGTTTGACTTGCATTAATAGGTATGACAGCTGAGGACGGGAAAACCAAAGTTATTACAGTATCTGAGGAAAAGCAAATGAACAGTAGTACTGATAGCGTGAGATAGAACTCAGAATATCGTCTTGTGTTATAGATTTGAATGTGGCATCAGAAACGAGCCGTTAGGTTCATTTTTGGGCTGCTACCCAAGTCCCATACTATCTAGTGTAAAGGCATGAATTATGCACATGTATCTCAACATACAAAAACATTTCAATCGATAAATAGGATAACCCGAGCTAGTGTATGTAGTATGTGAGGAAATAAAAATAAAAATTACTCAGAAAGGTTTCCGTGTCTATGCTGCGAGCCAAGGAGTTAAGAGGAATTAAGAATCGTCGAAGAAATTTTTTAATGTTGTTGGAAATACAAAGGTGACATTTCTGAGATAATTTTCATTATTTTCAAGCACAAGATGATATCATGTTAATTTATCTGCCGTCTGTAAACAGTATAATTCTGTCAACTGACGGGCCTGCATTATCCAAAAATATGGTTCATTCACGGCAGTTCTTTCGATTGGAGACTGATCAGACAAGCTAGAATTATTTCCAGCTTTATCTTAACATCACTAGCTAAAAAGAGTTGCGGTTATTAGTAGAAAATAATATTCTTCTCGCTCAGCATAAAATTTTTCATGTACGAGGAATAATATAAAAAATGAATGTTAATTCATGAACGTATTCTTCGTTTTTTTTATTTTGGAGTAAGGTAGTAAAATATGGCTAATTAAGGAGGAACAAATCAAATGCAAGGACATGAGTTCGTTATGATGACACTGCAAAAATAACGCAGATTCAGCAGCTGAGTCATGATGACTTATAAAAGAATCCGTGTAGGTCATGATCACCAGCTGAGTCATGATGATTTATAGAAGAATCCGTGTAGGTCATGACCACCAGCTGAGTCATGATGATTTATACAAGAATTCGTGTAGGTCAAAATCACCAGCTGAGTCCTGATGATTTATACAAGAATCCGTGTAGGTCATGACCACCAGCTGAGTCATGATGATTTATACAAGAATTCGTGTAGGTTATAATCAGCAACTGAGTCATGATGATTTATACAAGAATCCGTGTAGGTCATAAATTCAAATGCCAGGATTGACAATAAACTTGCACACAACACACTGTTGACTGAACTAATATTAATAATAACGACAGTATATTAATGACTTCTAGATTCGAGTGCACCACCATCACTGACGTCCAATTGTATCAAAACTAATTCATTTTTAATTGTCATTGGAAGTAGAAATTATGTATAAATGTACGCTATTTTTTAGTAGGATGAGATTTGTTTAGTGACTAGACAATGAATTTTCCCCAGCCTAGCTGCTTGCTAGTTCGTTTTCTCTGTTTGTGGACTCTACATCATGCACATTAGAAAACTTTGGCTCAAAACACCTTCGTAATTCATAGAAAACGCTCCGAACGAAAACATTACTTCATCATTTACGGATTGGAATAGTCATTAACATGAACATAATGATAATTAATGTTCCGTATTACTGGTTTAAAACATGGAGCTAATGAATCAATTGGCAGGACTGTTCCATCGAGCCGTACTGCTGTCGGGTGGGTCGTGGTGCCCCTGGGCCTCCGTCCACGCCCCCCTCAGCAACACAATCAAGCTGGCTCTCACCCTCGACTGTCCAGTACCAAAGGACAGGTAAGACTATTCCTCTGCTCATGTTTTATGCACACATGTATGTACTTCCCTAGCTTACTATGGTTAAGGGTTTTGTATATGCTTGTGGGAAGTGTTACTTTCAGTTAATGGTAATTTTGTGGTATGCGGCGTGTATTTTCCTGTAATTTTGTAATCTAGTGTCGATACTTTGTAAATGTGAGGAAATATTATCTTCAGTTAGTGGTTGAGTTATGGTATACAGAGGCATGTTTCCCTATAATTTTATAGCCTAGGATACTGTCAAAAATAATATTTGTTGAAATAAATAATGTATTCATTCGCGTTTAGTTCTGGAACCACAGTTTCATGTCATTTCCAGTTGTTAGTCTGATTAGATTACTCCTCTCATTGCTTTTAAGATTAATTGTATCCATATCTTGCAGCAAACATTTTAGCACGCATCATCCACCCATACATAATTTGTATTTTAAAATTGAAATGTAAACCATAATTTCATGGCAAACTTTAGTTTTTGCAGAGTCCGGACTCTGGTTTGATTGTTTCTTCATTTGAGAAAAGACAGTGGAAAGAGAAGGTTGTGTCTGTGCGAAGGTGCTACATCAACAAAATTTGGTTTAAAGCAAATTCAGCGTAAGAATTCTCTTTTCAAAACGCGTTCTAATTCTGCGATATTTTACTTATTTTTAGATAATTCTGGTAAGTGGAGCACCCACCCTCGTGTGGTGCTTAACTTTTTCAATCTGCTGGTGGTGATTCTTAGAAAAACTTTCAAATGAGTTAAGAAAGTTTCTTCCGCAACTTACATGTCTATAGATGGGCAGCACTGGCCATTCTTCCTTCTCTATTTTCAAATGCTCCTCGATTTCAATATCTATTTCAATATACTTAAAGTCAAGTGCTAACCCCTGTTACCCATTTTACTCCTGTCATTTTATTTCAAGTGTCGTACTAACATTGAGATATATTTTGTCGTAAGCCACACTTTCAGGGGAGCCACCCACGCTTTTTCAATGTTTATCAGATTTCAAAAAAATTAACGTGATATGTAGATGAAGTATGTCCACAGGATTTAAAATGTTTAGAAAAGCATTTTGTCTTTTGTTTGTGGATGCAACAAATTATCCTGTACGCACATGACCGACAGTTTTTCTACTAACCCACCCACGTCGGTTTGTTATTCTTTCTCGCTGTTAAAACACCTTTACTTTTCCAAAAATTAGTAGAGATGTGCAAGAACTAAGTTAAGTGAAAGAAAGCTTCACTTGCGTTCAGTTCAACAAGAATTACTCTCTCTGAGTGAGTTCTGTTGTCGACTATAAAAAGGTCTAGGGCGAAGCTGTCCATGCATTTTCCAATGGAGAATATTCTTCAAGGAATACTCTGAGTGTACTCTGGCTCTGCATGCGATAGTTGCAGCGGCTCTGAGCATAACCTTCTGAATACGTTCCGACTGACGTGTTTTACTTTAACATGAATATTTAAACCATTTCCTGTATCCTGAGTTCAGTGAGCTTCTCTTAATTCCCTGCACACGACGTGCAGCATTTAGGTTAGGTTGTCTATGGTTTTTTATTTATGAGTTTTTGCTCGCTTGGAGGATACCTACTGAATTGAGAAGCAGGGAACCTAAGTGGACTATAAATATTTTTCCAGGGTGACACTTATTCTCATTCAGGTGTTCACATCCGCCCAAAAGTTTAATTTCAGAATTACTTGAAAATCTTATAAATCCCAAATAAAACAAGCAATGATATTCTCTCTATTAAGATCATGTCTCTGGTATAGAAGTTTCACTAAACATGTCCACTCGTGCAACCACAGCTAAAATTTTGAAGACCTGCCTGCAAATTATTCACCCTGTCCATTTCATAGTCCTTGCTCACTCCTTCAGTATAGTTGTGACGCTTCTGTATTTACTAAGTACTTCTCAAGTTAATATTTACCTTGTCAATTTTTTCTCTTGTGGTGAACGTAGTGACTCATAGTTGTTCAGTTGCATGAATAAATTGTGCCGTTATGAAAAACATATTCACGTCCATATCCATGGCTTGTATAATACTTATTTTCATGGCTTATGCATATGTCTATTTCTATACCCACGGCGTTACGTCACTGACCAACTTTATTATGACGAATAATAATAAAATCAGCAGGTAACCTGTTAATGTAACACGTTAATTCTAATACATTACAGTAAGAGGAAGCACGATACCAGTCATGTGCCTACAACTTTGTAACTGTTGTAACCTAACTGCTGTTGTTGTTACATAACTGCTGCTGTTGTTACATAACTGCTGCTGCTATTATGCAAATGCTGCTTCTGTTGCTGTTGCATAATTGCTGCTCTTGTTGTATAACTGTTACTGCTCTACTTATAACTGCTGCTGCTGTTACGCAACGTTTGGGATTTCAAAGGCTTATACAGGATGTCCATAAAAGATGTATCTACTGACCGATATATGTATATATGACACCAGAACCCGCTGATCTATATTAAACTGCATTTCATAGGTATAAAAGCTAAATAAATAAATCAGAATGAAACTGTTATATGGTCAGTAGATACATTTTTGTGTATACCCTGTAGAACAGGATGCTTGACTACGCCTCGCACAGCGTTATGCGAATAGTAGCTCACTTTTTGAGCTGTTCGAACTTTGTTGCTGTTTTAACACGTTGACTGCGATTGCCTGACTGGTGTAAAACTTCACTTTGTACGCATAGTAACTAGAAGGATCTGAAAAAATTACAGAACCTAACCTAAGTGGTACACATAAGTACCACTTCAGAGTCAACTTGTTAACACGTTGCCTCCGATTGCCTGATCAGTGTAAAACTTCACTTTGTACGCATAGTCACTAGAAGGATCTGAAAAAATCACAGAACCTAACCTAAGTGGTACACATAAGTACCACTTCGAAGTCAACGTGTTAAACTACATTTAAGCACGAGTCCCGTGCAGCATGAGTCACGGTCAAAACTGTACACGAGTCTCCAGCGTTAAAGTTTTAATCAACAAATACACGATTTTTCTTACATGGTATAATGTTTCGTTATAGTAAATTGTGTCTGGAACAGTTAGTCTGACATCAGAGTGTGGGGTTAGTGTCAGCAAGCGTAGCTCTAGTCTTAATTTTCATTAAAGTTCAGCACAAGTTTGTAATTATCAGGAAAATATCTTGGAACTTCGAAGAACTTCGACGCAATTGAGACTTTATCAACTTCAAAGCTATCCCCATACAACATCTGTATTCTACTGCACAGTATACATTGATAGTATTTCAGGGTTTATTGTAGTACCGAGATCGTGTGACTTCCATGTTCTGACGTGATGTTTGTGAACGAATAAGAAAGAAACGAATGTTTCTAAGAATTTTCATTATTTCTTGCCTATACTTTGAGTGCATTCAAAAATCAGGCCTGAAGAAAATACTGAATTTTTTTTTCTGCTCTGTAACTATGTAATGGTTATCGTTATAATTAACTAATACAACGTATGATAACTTGAAACAATATATATGTTTGAGCTCTGGTTTTACTCATGAGTGCAGTAATTGCAGCTCTTAACTATAAAACATGAATAAAGTGAAATCTAATTCCATGCTGGACATCTCTATTCCCTGCTAGGTGCGTACGATGTCAAACATAAACGTGAATTTTCTGTTGGCATGCGCCTTAAATTTAGCCAGAAACTTCTTTCAGCCCTGCTGGAGAGCAAACAATTTGAAACTACCGTATTTATTAGTGTACTAGATCCTCGTGACTATTGTGGTTCATACTGCTTGTGTTGCACTCTGTTCTGTGGAATTGTACTCGTGCTCAGTTTATTATAAACAGTGTTCTTTTTCTTGGTGATTAAGCAGCTAAGTACTGATAAGAGCTGTGGTTGGTGCCTTTAGCCTAGGAGCACTCGCTCCAGAGCACAGGTGAGCTTCTTTTTTTGATTTTACTGCTACTTTATGAGTCTTAATTTTATTGTGTGGATAGGGTGGCCATTTGTTTATTAGTGACCGTTACGAAGACGCTATTGTCTCCTCCCCCTGACCGAGCAAGGGAGGCCGCTTCTGGACGTGCTAGCTCATCCAGCCGGCCGTCCACGTCCCCTGCCCTTCCTCAATCCTAACCCTCTTCTTAATCCCGTACCTCCTGTCCTGCAGCCGCCTTCTCCCAACCCAACCCTAACGTACCTAACCCTAAACCTCTCACCACTCTACTACCCCCAACTCTTCCTTCAACCCCTGTTATCCAGCCCGCCCTGCAAAAGCACCCACTTACAGAGTGCAATTAAAAATAATTGATCTGGCTAAACCGACTGATAAACAAAGAATTTTCGAAATAACTTTTCGTGAATTAAATGCACCTCTGATAAGACTGACAACGACAAGGACCGGATACTACGCTGTGAGGGACGACGTTACTTCTATGGACCAACTGACTTCCAAAAAAGCTACCTACCGCATTTGAAAAAATTAACCTAACTCCAATTATCACCCCAGACCTACGAGCAGAGAGAACAGTGTTCGTAAGACAAATAAACGCCGACATTGTACTAAAACCGGCTGAAGAGATTAAAAACGAAATAAAAAACAATGATACACTATTTATCAGAACACTAAATGACTATCTCACAGACAGAACTGCTTCAAGAAGAATAGACACACACACAGGACCCCTATCCACACTGCATGCAGGCGTCCCCCAAGGGGCATGCCTGTCAACACTCTACAGCTTTAATACCCATTATTTACCGCCCCATTACCCAATACCTATTACATGTTTTGCAGACGATATTACTCAACTAACTTTTGGTAAATATCCTCACATTATGTAGCCTAACAAACCACACACGCAATAAAATTAATAATACATACGAAAGCAAATGGAAAATAAAAACCAACACCAAAAAGTTCAAAATTATTCCCATAAACATATACAAAACAGCAGACATCTTCATAGATGATATGCACTTTCCATACTCCAAAAAAGGTATAGTTTTAGGACTTCAATTTTCCCCTTTTGGATTCAAAAATCAAATAACGTCCAGATGTGCAATAGCAAATAGCAATCTCAGCAAATTATTCAGATTCTCCCACCTTTTCCAATCTACCAAGAAAAAATTATACATGGCATTTGTTAGATCCGCGCTGATATACCCAGTCATCTCTCTGCACACGTTATCTCCATCAGACATCTCAAAACTACAGAAAGTACAAAACGGAGCCGTCTGCTGCATAACCAACACATGCTGGACAGATTTTGCAACAGCCAAATCCCTTCACGAGAAAATAAACATACCCCTCATCAACGTCCTTCTGCATGAACACGCGAATAAAATTTGGCCCAATAAAATGTTAATAGACATACAACGACACAATAGCCTCGTGCTCCCGCCAGAACTCATCAACAAGCAGTACCATAGATTCCGTAGTTCGAAACTGCATGCCCTGGCCACTGCACCACAACCAAGATGCCTATAGCAACAAATTACGAGCAAAACACACAAAAAGACCGAGCGCAGTCGCGTTGTGAGACATAACGGGGTTTCGACGCAAGACGGTGCTCGGCCTAAAATGGGAGGGCAGTTGGAACCCTGGGTCCTGTGTAGCGAGTCAGACGGCATGACGTTGACCTAACACGTTTGTTACGATGCGACCCACCGGTGGGTCACTTAGGTTAGGTTCTGTGATTTTTTCAGATCCTTCTAGTGACTATGCGTACAAAGTGAAGTTTTACACCAATCAGGCAATCGCAACAAACGTGTTAAATATGACGACAGCGTAGTATCCACCAGCCTGGAACTCACCCTCGTCAAAACTTTTATAAATGTTAGTCTATGTTCATATGTACATGTATACATATAAATCCTAACCTATCTACCTGTTAATATCCCTATCCTCGTCCCTTGTCCTTTATTCACTCCATAACCTAAAAATCCAATCTAACCTAATCATTCTAAAACCCACCCCGGTCAAATTTTGCACAAATGTAATAACTGTGTACATTTGTGCATATGTAAAGAATTAAAAAATTAAAAACAAAAATAATAATAATAATAAAAAATACATAAAAAATAAATCAAAAAGTAAATGAAAAATGTACATATATATGTATGTATCATATATACGCGTATAGAACAACAAATGCACATACATTTGTCCGCATATAATTGTAAATATTTACAAAATGTGTACATAAGAACCATTATAAATACTGTACATAATTGTAAATACAAAGCCCTGATGGGTTTGTGTCTATATACCCAGCCACAAATCAGTCTCCGAGCAAAATTTCGTGGCCACCCAATTCCGCGCAATGCGTCTTTTTCGCCTCCTACTGTCCTTTCCCTTTTCCTTTCCTGTTTCTGATGCAATCTATCCCAAACTCTTTTCTTCAGCTCTTTCCTGGTGGCACCGACCCCCATGTATTAGATAGATCCAAAGAAATTCCACGGTTTAGGTTTGACTAATTTAAAATTATTTTAGAAACGTATGTGTTAAAGATTTACGCCAAATAGTTTTTTCAATTAATGTTTTTCATGGATGTATGCAGAATTTCCATTTTGTATCTTATGTGTAAATAACATGACCTAGATAGTACTCTTGGAAATTCCACGGTTTAAATGTGACGAAATTAAGAATCAACAAAATAAAATACATTTTTCAGTTTTACTCGAGGTACTATCAGAGCCTGAATATTTTTCATGAATATGTACAGAACTTCCATTCCGCATCTTATCCACCAATAACATTACAATGTAAGAGAAGAAGGCTAATAACAAGGAAAATGGCATATTTTATATTATAGTATATGATAAAATTTCTTTCATTGGTAGAACGTGCAATCATTAGCCAAATACAGTATTATTACTCCCCATCATCTTTAGAAGTTATTGGGTTTAGGATGAAAATATTATGCATGAACGCGTCTACTTTCAACAAAAACATGAACGTATCTTCAGTATCCAAGATACGATGTTCCTTCACAAGAGTAATTTCTGTTTTCCGAGAAAGTATTCTCCGCGCTCCTGAAAACAAACGCTAGAAACTAACGGGGGATTCATCCCTGTTGAGAGGCTTCCAGAATCTAGAGCGCAGCTTAAAAGTTAGCCCCGCTCAACTTAGGGCGATGCTTAGGCGACTTACTAAGCCTATTGGAGTCGAGGCAAATTTGTGGGCCCGTGTAAGGAAGAACAAACTGGCCAATCTATCGAACCTCTTACGTTGGATCGGCCTGGAGAAAATGATCCAAGAAGAAATTTTCCTATGGATTTAGGAGGAGTGAGTTAATTTAAAATCTAATGTTTCTGATGCATTCGTAAAGGCATACTTCTAGTGATGAAAATTTGGTATTGGCAGTTTATTTTCTTGCTCTGTAAAGTGTCTTCGAAATGGAGAGAAAATAATTGTCATTTTTATGAATGTAAAACTAGAGTATGCAACGATAATTTTATTCAGAAAATTCAGATTGTCTCATCACGAATTCCTTTCTACTCCAAAGCAGAAATTTTGGAAACGAATCATCCAA
Source organism: Trinorchestia longiramus (assembly GCA_006783055.1). NCBI lineage: Eukaryota > Metazoa > Arthropoda > Malacostraca > Amphipoda > Talitridae > Trinorchestia > Trinorchestia longiramus. The sequence goes on along the minus strand of VCRD01000040.1, from coordinate 6,525 downwards.
AAATTGAACATATGAATATATTCTCGTGAGCCCTTATTGCTGCTACCTTATTGTCTCACAAAACGTTTTCCACCTATTGGTGGAAACTTATTGGTTTTTATTTTTTGTTGGAAAAACAAAAGGTTCTGTTCGGTTTTATCGATCCTAAACTCCCCATGAAACCAGAAACTTTTTTGCTAACTGAAAACTCGTTCCTATTCTGAATACTAACCCACTAATGAGGTATCTGTAGCAAACATTTCCATACAGCACACAGAAATGTGTGCCGTAGACTTGCATTTACCGTCCTTGTACACCAAAGTGGAAGGCGACATTAGAGTCTCGCGTTGCAATAAAACCAACATGAAATGAATTCAGTGAAATATTTTCACACAATTGGCCACTGATTCAGAGCTTCAGCTCGTCACCATGGGCCTTGTGCTGTATATGCACCATAAAATTTTTTAGTTTGAATATATAATTGAATTGTATAAGCCTATTTATATTAACCGATATTTATAAAACAGACTATTTATTAAACTATATATAGTTCATTATTCAATTAATTCGTACCGTATTAGCCTATTTATACCAGCCAATTGATGCCGATTCATTCGTATAGTACTGTTTTTGTCGTTACTTTACTTGTACATTATGCTAATTACATATAGACACCCTCGCATCACATTACCTAATAATTCGTTTAATTTTATGACTGGTGTAGCGCGTCCTCTAATTTTGATGTACTAGAATTAACGTATTACATTAACAGGTCGCATGCATGTACCCCTTAGTACAGCCTAATTAGATAAAATAACCCTATGTAAAAACTAATTTTACGTAAACTGGGAATTGCGGTATTTTAAACTGTGTTATGCGGAAATTTCGGATCTTATGTGTTTCCTAATGCACTTCCAATCATTTTGGGTGCATAATAATCTAAAATGATTCATACAAAATTTTTGAAAAAATACGTAAGGGGGTACCCTTATCATTTTTTGTATAATTAAAAATTGCACAAAACTTCGTTAAATTGTGTCTACAAGCGAATTGTAGTGCGTAGATCACCAAGAACCCATGATTTTGTGTGTTTCCTAATGCTTTTCCAATCATTTCGGGTACAAAATAATGAAAAATGATCATGTAAAATTTAAGAAAAAAACGTAAGGGGTACCCTTATCATTTTTTATAAAATTCAAAATTGCACGAAACTCCATGAAATAGAATCTACAAGCAAATATTTGTGCTTAGACTACGAAAAACACATCAGTTTTTTCTCTACTGTCGCTGATTTTGCGCTAGCGAATCCCAAAGTTTCGTTTGTAAAAACTAATTTTACGTAAACTGGAAATTGCAGTATTTTAAACTGTGTTATACAGAAATTTCGGATCTTATGTGCTTCCTAATGCACTTCCAATCATTTTGGGTGGATAATTATGTAAAATGATTCATTCAAAATTGTTGAAAAAATACGTAAGCGGGTACCCTTATCATTTTTTGTATAATTAAAAATTGCACGAAACTTCGTTAAATTGTGCCTACAAGCGAATTGTTGTGCGTAGATCACCAAAAACCCATGATTTTGCATATTTCTTAATGCTTTTTCAATCATTTTGGGCACAAATTAATGATAAATGATTGTAAAATTTTTGAAAAAAACGTAAGGGGGTACCCTTATCATTTTTTATAAAATTCAATATTGCATGAAACTCCATGAAATAGTTTCTACAAGCATATATTCGTGCGTAGATTACGAAAAACACATCAGTTTTTTCTCTACTGTCGCTGATTTTGCGCTAGCAAATCCCAAAGTTTGGTTTGTAAAAACTAATTTTACGTAAACTGGAAATTGCGGTATTATAAACTGTGATATACGGAAATCTTGGATCTTATGTGTTTCCTAATGCACTTCCAATCATTTTGGGGGCATAATAATGTAAAATGATTCATACAAAATTTTTGAAAAAATACGTAAGTGGGTACGCTTATCATTTTTTGTATAATTAAAAATTGCACGAAACACCATGAAATTGTGTCTGTAAGCAAATATTTGTGCGTAGATCACAAAATACACATGGTTTTGTGTGGTCCCTATTGCTTTTCCAATCATTTTGGGCGTAAAATAACGAAAAATGATTCATTTGAAATTTTTGATAAAAACCTAAGGGGGTACCCCTATCATTTTTAGTAAAATTCAAAATTGCACGAAACACCATGAAATTGTGTCTGCAAGCAAATATTTGTGCGTAGATCACAAAATACACATGGTTTTGTGTGGTCCCTAATGCTTTTCCAATCATTTTGGGGGAAAAAAAATGAAAAATGATTCATATGAAA
>VCRD01000039.1:695009-722684 GCA_006783055.1 Trinorchestia longiramus | reverse complement strand
TACCTGTTGTGTTCACCGTACACAAGAGAGGAGGTATACTGCGTACCTGTTGTGTTCACCGTACACAAGAGAGGAGGTATACTGCGTACCTGTTGTGTTCACCGTACACAAGAGGGGAGGTATACTGCGTACCTGTTGTGTTCACCGTACACAAGAGAAATGTACACGTGGAAGTTTTGCACATGCAAAGTTATATATTAGAAAAGCTGGAAACAAAGTTCTGATCTGGAACGTTCACCAGAAAAAAGGGAAAATATAAAATGAGAAATGAACGTTCACATGTAAAGAGTATATGTTGGCATGGTAGGATTAGGACACCAAAAAACTAACACACATACTGAGCTATATGGGAAACATAATAAAAGGGGCATTCAAATAAAGATCGAAATTCTCTGCTTCAGCTTAGCCGATTGCGAGTCACCTACGGAATCTAATATTGAGGTTTGAAGGCATTCTTAAACGTAAACCGATTTATTTAAACCTATTACTTTTTGCTTAGAGGCATGTGCGGCAATTCTATGCTGAGTAATTGACTTTAACAGCTGACTTTAATATCTGCCTTTAACAGCTGACTTTAACAACTGACTTCAATCCATAAGCCACTGAAGCCTGCTGTGAATGTTGGCCACTGTCTGCTGTATGGCTGTTGTTAAGAATGACGTGTGGGGGACTACTGGAATCTCAAATGAAGCCTCAGCACGACCTATGCATCATGGTCAGGTTTATGAATCATAATATCCCTCGTACAATTTAGCTTTCTCTTGCTCCTTCATACACCCCTGCTTCTTTCTTGATATTCTTGGCTTTCAAAAGAATCGTAGGCTTATCTTTTAGAGCATCCTATAAGTGAAGGCTTAGAATCTAAGCCTTAGACGCTCTGCTGGAGAAAAATGCCTTAGTAAGTCCGTGAAGGTTGTGACTAATAGTGTGCCTGCTTCGACTTGAACAACAGTTCCGAGATGTAATATTTCACTTCATTTCATAATTAATGAATAAGTTTTCAATGCTTCTCAGGTACAACGTACTATATTGTGATTTAAAGACGCACCTTATGAAAATCAAATTGTGCTTCGGTGTGCCTACTTACGTGTTTATTCTGGCTATCTTTGAGTGTTGATTTAAGCTGCTGTCACTTGATCTCCTTTATGTATTCTGTTGCTAAGGTTGCTGCTGATGCAACATTATAGTTCTGGGACAGGCACTTCAGGCCTTAAGAAAGTTTACTAGACAAATTGATATCGTTGGATGTACATATGTTGATTCACTTCACGCTGTACGTAAAGTCAGATGTACACGGACGACATATTTTGTTTCCCAGTTTGTTGTTCCGTAGAATTTTCTTTCCTTCAAAGTGCTAGAATAGATAATTCCACTATATCTACGTACATAATAGACAATGTATCTCCATCTCTCTCTCGCTCTTGTATCTGTGTGTGTCCGTCCCATTACTTCCTATCTACATATTACTGAAGAAAAATTATTGAACTGAAATCAGAAGGCGTATGCATGTAGTACAAGCATTGTATTGTGGAAACCAAAGGCACCCCATCACTATAAAATACTCAATTTTTTATTAGTTTTCTTCTCTTACACGGTCATGTTATCGGTAGATACGATACAGAATGGAAGTTCTGTATGTATGCGTGAAAAATATTCAGATTCTGATAGTACCACGGGGAAAACTGAAAAATGTATTTATTTCATAAATTCTCAATTTTGTCACTTTTAAATCAAAGAATTTTAACAGGCACTATCTGGGCCATGTTAGCGGTAGATAAGATACAGAATGAAAGTTATGTATACATTATTGAAAAGTATTACTTTAAAACACAATAATTCGTCGTAAATCTTTAATGCATTTATCTCTATAATTTGAAACTAGCAGAACCCGTGAAAATTCCACGGGTTGAGAAACATACTGGTCCATTTATTCTGATGCGCTGTCTTTGCAATTGATTTTGCCCTAAATGGTTAACTTCACCAAGATTCATATTTTCAATTCTCAGCCTATATCTCTCTCTTCGGTTTTGATGATAATTCATTCTGTCTTCTTCATTCATGTTCTGTTCTCTTTGCTGAAATAAATATCTCTGCCGCTCAAGGTACTGTGCCCGCTGTTCCTCATCCATATTTTCTTTTCTTTGCTGCGATAAAATCCTTTGCTGCTCGCGGTACTCTTCACGTTGTACATTGTTCATTGCAGCTTACCTCACTTGCTGACGTTTGCTCTTCTTCTCAAGGATGTCCTGCCGTTGTTCATTCCTTATTATCTGCATGTAGAATCTCATTCTATCGTGAGCAGCTTCCAATCTTTGCTCCATTGTGACAGTTTTTTATGCAATTTATGGTTCTCTGATTAAATACATGTCTTAACAAGTGGAAGAAGTTTATATAAAATGTCAAACATATCAATGCATGTAAAGGCCACCTTTTAATGTTACACTGCAGAATTTGGGAGCTATGATACCGCAAACTCGACGAAAGCGTAACGTACTAACTAACTAAGGAAGGAATAAGCAAAATTATTATAAGATTAGTCAAATTTAAATCGTGGAAATTCCACGGGAACTGGCTAGTCCCACTATATATGTAATAATACCCAACTTGTTGCTTGCTTGCTTGCTTGGTCCGTCTCTCTGTCATGTTCATGAGGATATATGTAGATAGGAGGAAATTCGCACACTGAATAACAAGATAAGATACCATGAAATTTCATCCCTAAATTACGAGGGCAAATATAGTTTCTGAAATATACATACACTCGAAAGTCGAAATACCGTATTAACGTTTTTGATCCTGTCCTACATAAGCTATTTCGCCTATTTTTTCAGCTGAATTTTTTTCGTAGCAGTTAAAAATTCGCGCGGAGTAGAGCTAAATATTCGGAGTAGAGGCCTCTGGTTGAGTCACTGCAGGTAGTGACGATACGGAACCCAGTGCTGGGTCATTAAAATTTTTCGTTCCCTTACAAGATGGGGAAACATTCGTTTGAATGGTAGCATAGATACAGTCTTCTTCTACTTCATGACTGCATATTTCTATTTCAAACTATGCTATTGGACCAGCACCTCTACATCGACTGCCTCATCATCAGCACTTCATCGAATGCCATCTCAAAAGTAGCTCAGTACTATTCCCTTATATAACAATACACAGTTTGTAGCTTGCTTGCTTGCTTGGTCCGTCTCTCTGTCACGACCTTAAGGATTTAGATAGGATAAAATTCCAAAGGTTTGTAAGCATTGTATTGTGGATATCAAAAGCACATCTTTCAATCGGGAAACACCTTCGCAAAGCCTGCGTCCACTGGCAAATCAAACAGAAAAGAAAAATCAAATCAAACAGAAGCGGACCTACACGTGAATTTTCACGTGTAGGTCCGCTAGTCTAATACTAAAAATGACCGTCGTGTGTTCATATATTTATTTATTTATTTATATATTTATTTATATATTTATATATATTTATTTATTTATATATTTATATATTTATTTATATATTTCGTGCCACTTTCAAAAAAATTAGAGAGATCCAGAGCCTTATATACTCGAGTTCGTATCGTGGATACCGAGTTCGGCGGGGTATTGCCCTATAATTCGGGTACATTATACTCGAATATGACACGAATTGCAGAGTCAATTGCATCAGTGGAAAACTAAGTGTCTTAGTTTTCACAAGGAATGTTGTCATTAAAGAAATATTGAATTAAAACGTTTGTCCTTTGTAAATATATATAAAACTAAATATATTGCATTGCGTTCTTATGTGTAACTTTATTTAATATCTTTTCAACAGTATATGCCATAATTTTTTATAGCACGGGTTTTGTCACAAAATCTCTGTCGTCATTTTTGACGGCTGGGTACACTAGTAATAAAATAATACACTGTTTGTTGCTTGCTTGCTTGGTCCGTCTCTCAGTCACGCTCTTATGGATTTAGATAAGAGGAAACTCGGTAGGGTATACATGTATTGTAAGCATTGTATTGTGGCTACCAAACGCACATCTTTCAATGTGGAAACTCCTTCGCAAAGCCTGCATCCACTGGCAAATAAAAAAATTAGTAAAAAAACACGTGATTTTTTCACGTGTGGAGACCCACGCGTGAAAACTAGTACTAGTTTCTTGAAACTACTAGTAGACTAGTAGTTTCAAGAAAGCAGATAAGACTTAGCTGTTTCATTACGCTAGATTTTTCTTGCTTTTATCATCATAACACTAAAACAACTGTTCTTCATTTCAGAGTCAAGATTACCAATTCTTCGAAAATTTCTTTAATGGAGTGGCTGTTTCTACAGTGACTGATGTTTGTCACCGAGAAAGAGATATCTTTTCTCATGGGAGTAATCCTTATTTTCGAACACTTAACTGAAAACACATGTGTGCGAGGCTAACATATGGACCCCTTTCTGTATGCCTGTAAACTAGGGAAGGAACGGAAAATAAAGTATAGCTAACTTCAGAACTGAAACCACAACAGACTCAGGCGTTATCAAGAATAATAATGGTTCAGCCCTGGTAAATGCGATGACAACATGACATGCTAACAATTACAACTCCTCGCTACAACAATTACAACATTCCTCGCTGGGACGAAAAAGATTTTCCAATGGAAACAAAATCTCAAAATTACATTCACAAAGATTTATCTGCATTACACACCATGAAAGTTTCAATCGTTAACTTAATACTTCACAGGATTTTTGTCATTTTGGTCTTTGTAGTCAGTTGAAAGATGAGATGCATCCAACTGTGCATACATGTCTCCCTTCAAATATATATACATATATATATGTATATATATATATACATATATATAACTTGGGTCGGCTTGTTCTACTGTATCCATTATGTTCACCAAACCTTCCACTATATGATTTAAATGGGGGAAAATAATTTGCTACTAGTTCTTGACCCCACACGCAATTTAATTTAACTTTAGAGGAATCAATAAGCCAAATGCTACATTATAAAGTGCAAATCTCTAATATGACAACTATGCTATTGATTGAAAGTATTTTGCTGTCAATTTATTCTTAAATGAATACATAAACAGAAGTCATTTATGCCCCAATTTCATATATGTCTTAATAAAAGACTTTATTTCGAGCCCCAAGTGCTTTAATAAAGCTCACTCTTTGTTCCTGTTAACTCTGTCGCCTCTTCAGGGTGTCCTCCAAAGTATTATCCATAGCTTGTTCTTTATAACTCGAAAGTTGTTACATGTATTAGGTAACACAGTGTATGTATCTACATACACCGTTACCTAATACATGTACATATAGAATTAAATTCTCTCAGATGTAATAACTTTCGAGTTATAAAGAACGAGCTATGGATAATTTTTGGGATAATTTTTTCAGCACTACACTGAACTTGCCTAAAATTAATTTGCTTAATCCCTGATCATATCTTTGAAATGAGTGATCCCTGAGTGACATGAAAATGCATCACGTTTCCGCCACAGACTGAACCATGAGCTGAAGCTCCACAATAGCAGCATCTGAGTAAGCTTTACAAGACACATCACGCTTTAAAATGAAAAAGATTGCGAGGCTCACTGGATGTCTAGGCTAGAGAAGGGAGTGCGTTTTTCCCCCTAAAATCTCTGAAATCTGTGTGCGGCATCGTCTAATTAAAATGTATGATTCATCCCAATTGTTGTCAACTGGTTTTATAAATTTACTTATTGAGTAAAAAGTATATTTTCAGGCAATAGGGCAAGCATGGGATTTTTTTAACCCACTACCCCAGTTACCCTTCCCTTATGAAGTGAGTAGAAAGGCACTATTTGTAACAATAATATTGTAATAAATAAGTCTTCTCATAAGTTACTGAAGACTTTTCTTTCAGTGCAGGTGATCACAAAGAATATGTTCACAAAAGTACTTACTTTGGCGTGATTTCCAACGTATTGTATTTTAGAGCAAATTTTTAACATCCTCTAAGAAATTTTAGATGTACGTTCATACACGTACATGTTAGGTCATCTTAAAAGTTCTGTCTAAGTTTGATTTACCAGATGTATGTATAAAAGTATTTTGGAATATGAATTATCGTCAAGTAATGTTTACTGTATATGAATCAAGCCACGTTTCAACTAATTAAATTTTATTTTGTGGGATTTCGTGATTAGAATTTCACTAATTATTCCACTTTACGAGTTTAATAAGAGAAAATCTGAAGAGACTCGAAAAATTCCCTTAGCTTATGGTAAAGAGTGCTTGGATGAAAGAATGTGCAGAAGATGGTTGGAAAATTTCAGAGATAGCGATTCAAGGATGAAGCTCCTAAATCCAGTTGAATTTGACGATTAGCTTCTCGTGGCATCACTTGAAAAAGATATTGCAGAATCAGTAGAAGAATTGGCAAAGTAGCTTGATTCAAACCATACAACTGTTCACTGTCATCTTCACCAACTAGGAAGGGTTGCATAATTCGGCAAATGGGAGCCTCATCAATAATTATTGTCTGAAATAAACTGCATCTCCGGAATTGAGAGCTGCTCTTCTCTTTATTCTCGTGAACTCATCTCATCCTTTTTGGATAAACTTTTGACTTCTGGGGAAAATGAATCTTTTACCTAAGGGTTTAAGATCGTAAATAATGGTTTAGTAAGCGGGGTACTTACTAATTGCAACCCAAATGGGAACTTCATACGAACAACGTTCTTCTCTTTATTTGATGGGATTGAAAAGAAGTCATCCACTTTGAGTTGAAACGAACCATTGAAATAATCAGTGTTCAGGTCTACTATCAGCAATTAGAGCATTTAGACAACGCTTTGTAGAAAAAAACTACTTAAAAAAATTTAAAAAAACGTTTTTCATCTGAACAATGCATGACTTGTACGGCATATGTCACATTGCACAAGATAGAGGAACTTAGCTTTTAGAAAATTGCTCATCTGCTTTATTTTTCCTCCTTTGTTCCTTAAGACTGCCAATCACAAAAAAGTCTACGTAACCATTTGGATGAATTAACTCTAAAAGCCATGAGCAATTCGAAACTAACACTTCAGAGCTTTTCGTTTCGAGACCGAACGAGTTTTTTTAATGCGGCTAAAAAAGTCATAAGTAGATGGAGTGAAGTTATAGGTAATAAAGGATACTATGTTTGCGCATATATTTCAAAAAATGTAGGACTTGATCATTTATTTACTTTATTTAAACCCGGACAGAACTTACCGGGTAACCTAATACATTGTCAATTGTCCAATTTTCTTGCGTACAATGTGACGTAACTCTGCGGAGTTTAAATCTATAATTTCATTTACTCCTAAGAAAAAAAATACGTTAGAGCAATTACATAACTCCACTACATATTTCAAATGACTTCCCAGCCGCCAACCTTGCACGAGTTCAGTTAACTTTGTGTTACTTATGGACCACTCGTTAAAGCGCTATTTCGTTAAATCGTTTATACTTTTCTTATTTTTTCAGCATAAGTTTTTGGTAGATGCATCACACTTTTATTCTATTTCCGTCATGATTTTTTTCGGTTTTTTATGTTTTCTTTCAACTTTTCAAACACTTTTCTACCTTGACTGGTCCTGTCATTGCTTACTTATTGCATGCATCTTTTATTTCCTATCTAGTTTTCATTCATTTTAATTCATTATCCTCCCATTTAGAATTTACAATTTTTCCATTCCTTATTATCATATTCAATATTCGCTCATTTTGTTTCATTCTTCGATTTTTATTAATCACTTTTATCATTGATTATCTATTTTTTTGTCTTTTTCTTGGGCTTCTTCTTGAGGTTAGCAACAGCCAACGCCCGCCGCACAGAACACCCACGCCACATGGCTTGCAGCCGCACCGCCGCAGCCTCTCGCCGCTCCTCCTCAGCCACTTCAGCCACCTGCTCAGCCAACCGCCGCTCGTGCTCAATCACCACAGCCTGGTAGCAGAACATGCCATAAACAATAATGATGGAGGGAATCATTAGAACACTAACTTGAAGTAGCAACACGCACGAAAAATGTACCTTGTCATCTTCTCTGATAAACCGACTGGTAGATTTTGACACAAGTATAAACATATATATATATATATATATATATATATATATATATATATATATATATATATATATATATATATATATATATATATGTATATATATATATAACAGGAATGTGAGGACATGAAATTTCCTCGGAACCAAATGGTCGAGCAAACAAATATATCGACTGTACTGCAGCGAGATTTGCGCTTTCAATACTCGACTCTGTCATCACTCATTCAAAAACAGCAATTATTCATAAGGATTTCTATGAGGGAGGAACTACAAGGACTTTATTTTTGTACCATGATTAGATATGTTCCTGCACATTGACTATTATTATGTACAATGACTATTTTCCTGAACAATGACCATATTCTTGTACAATGCCTATATTCCTGCCACAAACTAGAGAGACGTATGTCCTTGATCAATCAAAGACAATCAATACACAATGACTCAGTGATACACATATGCAACTCTGTCCCTCCTAATGCAGACAGTTTCCTTCTTAAAGTTCTTAAAATGAATATCACAAGGTATATCTATTCGTAACTGAAATCATTAGTGAAGAACTCAGGATTTCTGTAATGACGTGCAATTTACCACGCGTAATAAAGCACGACCGTCCTTACTGAAGACAAGTATTTCAGCTAGAAACTTATCGATCTTATTTCTCAATTGCTGGCAAATGTCGTTTACTTGCCTTATTCATTTTCCATATTTCGTAACAAAATTTTAATACAGCATTATGATTTTGTTTTTACAACTTAAGAATAATAAATAGAAATGACAATATACAGGGTGGCCCATATGTAAAGTACCTTATTAAAACTATTATAACTATAAAACTACAAATGGTAAAGAGATTTGGTTAATTCAGAATTAATGAGGAGATTTCAGAGTTTTCTACCAGCGTATCAAGTCTACCGACAATCACAACATATTGCCCAAAATATTCATAGAATCCACCCCTCAAAATGAATCGCTACGCAATGGAACAACAAGCAAAATTAGTGGAACTTTACTTCTAATGTAATTGTTTGGTTACAGCAATTCAGAGGAATTACAGGAATATTGATGGTATTGAAAGAAGTCCTTCGAAGAACTGCATAAAAAAACTGGTATTGAAATTTAAAGAAACTGGGACAACAGCAGACAGACAACGTTGTGGCGGGCCGCGGACCATACGAACTGGTGCTTCAATTCAGCTTGTTGCAACGAGTGTTGCTGATCGGTCCAAAACGTCAACTAGGAGATATTCAATTTAACTGAGAACGTCACGTACCTCACTGCAACGTATTTTGGTAAAAGATCTAAAGTATCATCCATATAAAATTTAATTAACTCAAGAACTCCATCCTACGGACTACCACAAGCGATTAGATTTTGCGAATAGATTTCTGCAGCTTACAGAAAATGAAAACTTTGCAAAGAATTTAATAATGACTGTTGAGGCCCAATTTCACCTCAATGGTTTTATTAATAAATAAAATTGCAGATTCTGGGCTTCATAAAATCCAAAAGAAATTCATGAACGTCCACTTCACTCAGCTAAAGTAACAGTATGGAGTGGCATCACGTCTTCGAGGAACATTTCACCATTTTTTTTGAAGAGGCTAATGATGATGCAATTTGTATTAATGGAAACCTGTATAGACAGATGATTCACGAATATTTGATACCTGAAATTGGAGATAAGAACACAGGGATTACCTTTCACCAACAAGATGGAGCTACAGCGCACACAGCGAAAGAAACAATGCAAATGTTAAAAGCAGTTTTTCTAAACAGAATAATTTCTCGTTTTTGTGATATACTGTGGGCGCTTCGATCTCCAGATCTAAGTGCTCCTAATTTCTTTCTTTGGGGATACTTAAAGAAAAAAGTTTACATTGAAACTAAACATCATTCAAGGGATCAACAACTTTTTACCAGAGACATTAAGGAAAGTGATGAACAGCACCGTTGAAAGAGCACGCCATTGTTTGACTAATAATGGGGGTCATTTAAAAGATATTGTATTCCATAGTTAAACGCATTTTATAGTTTTATTTATAAATATATATTAAACTTTGAAACTTCTTCTTTCATTCTTAATTAACCAAATCTCTTTACCATTTTTAGTTTTATAGCTATAATAATTTTAAAAAGGTACCTTATTTATGGGCCACCCTGTATATGCAAGTTTAAAATTTATAAGCCTCTTGAAACAACGCAGGAAAGAGCGTTTAAAATATGGAATTGATAAAGCAAATTTGAGCTCCAGGAGGAGCTAGGAATACTCAGATGAACAGCTTTTGTATAAAATAGTAATTTGCTTATGGCAGACTGAAATGGATTGCCATATGGAGTGTGGAACGCAGAGGGAGTGTAGGTGGACTGTGCTTCACAAGACAGTATTTAGCTGCGCAGGTACGAGGAGAGCAAGGAAGACTTGCTCTGCCAGGAAGACAGTACGGTGAGCAAGTTAATTTTTACATATGCACAGGGCACTCTTCTTAGAATTAGTGTTGACTAGTGGTCACTAGCTGGTTACTGGAATTTGGTGCTGTTCAGTGCAGTTCACTGAGGTATTGAGTGCAAAGGTACTCGTGCGCAGAGGTGTCTGAAAACTCAACAAAAAACTGGTATATCCGTCTTACTGCACTACGACTACATTGATGCAGTTGCACACATATAACATAGACACTGCAGTAACACTGCACTGTTGTTTCTGTAACATTTCACACTCACACGTAGTTAATTGTGTATGATACGTTTGATGTAAGCGTGTTTTACGAACGTGTTGCCTAATTATCCCTTCCTATCCAAACTTATTTATTTCAATTTGCTATATTACCTACATTTTTGTAATACATACGTACAAATAGGTATCCCTTAATTTTACTCATATTTCATCATGACATCTTTCCTCTACAAAAAACGCATGCAGTCTATTGATATACTTCGACTTGGTGGTATTTTACAATGAAATATGTCTGTTCTCTTTCAGTTGTATATAGAGTCAGATTCCAAATTATTTAAAACTATACTTCCAAGTAGACTGAAGTTTTATCATGCTGATAGAAAAAAATGTATGAACATCTTACTTCGTATTTAGAGTATTCTTGTTGAAGTTTTCTTATGTTCATTTCTTCCTCTTCTACTTTTTCGTTCCAGTCGTTGATGAACCCTTCCATCTCCTCTTTTTCTCTTGAGTATCTCTCATTCCAATACTGAAGTTTCGAGTTCAGTTTTTCTTGGGCCACTTCTAAGTAATACATGATAGAATCATGAGCTTTATTTTCCAAAGGTAACTCTCTATTGACCTTTGTCAATTTATCTTCAAGCTCTTCGTTTTGCTTTTCTAAACGCAGTTTCAGATTCTCTAGCTGCACAGTAGAAAGCTTTTCTTCATACTCCAACCACAAAGGATTTGCTTCTCTAGACTCTTTAATCTGTTCCTTAACAGCATCCAGTTCTTGTTCTGATTCTCTTTTGTGCATGAAGATAATTTTCTCTAAGCCTCTAAGCTGGTTCTGTATTTCTCCGATTCTATCAGTACGTTCTATGTGTTTTTGCTTCCATTTCCGGCCTTGATAGAGGGCAATGAAGTCTTTTTTCAATTCTTGTTCTGATTCTGCATGGCGAATTGCAGAATCTAAAGTTGAAAACGAATTCGATTCAGATATTTCTTCCAGTAGTTTACGGTAAAGCTGTTCGACGTACCGTACATCACAGATTATTTTCTTAAATGAAAGCTCTCCTCCAATGTCGACCGAAGTAAAATCTAAGTGTTCCTTAGGCTCGTTTTTATCTGCACACTTCTGTTTCAGCAGAGCCTCGATGAGTTGCATGCTTTTCCAGGTCTCCCTGAAGGCGGCAGCCAAACGCTTCGATGCCAAAGGTCCCAGATAAAACTTGTCATTTCGTGCAGGTTCACTGAGTGACATGGTCACGTGTTGCCAGGAGTCTCTGTTCAAAAAATGATGCAAAAAATCCAGCATGATTAACACGTTTCCTGCGATTGCCTAGCTGGTGCAAATCTTTACTTTGTACACATAGTCCCTAGAAAGCTTTGAAAAAATTACAGAGCTAACCTGAGCGACCCACCGGTGGGTTACTTTGCAGGAAATGTGATAAAGATAAAATAGGTTTAAATGATGGCGACAGTACACACATTTTGTTACTATTTTCATGTAAGGAAAATTTAATTGCAGAGAAGCTTTTGCAATATTTTGTATGTGAGGTCTAGTAAAACTAAAAATGTTATAATGAAGGCTACTTTCTTTTCTAACTCATCCTATTCTAGTAACACACAGAAAATAAGAATTGTATATTTTTTTACCTCTCTTGCTCTTTAGCACTGACATTCCAAAGCATATTTTCAGTTCGCTTTTGATTAAATAAAATGATGTAGAATGTTTTACTTTGCTGAATGCAATTTCGATTAAATTAAAATTTAACGAACCTAAAACCTAACTCAGATACAACGATGTACATTTCATGACCAAGTCAAAGTCTTCTAACAGACGACTAGCTGGACTGAAACGTGTTGTGTACTGCTAATAGAAAAGAAGTTACATGTGCCTATGCAGGAGAAGTTACAGGTGCCTGAAAGAAGTTACAGGTGCCTATGCAGAAGAAGTTACAGGTGCCTGAAAGAAGTTACAGGTGCCTACGCAGGAGAAGTTACAGATGCATGAAAGGGGTTTTGCCACTTGAAAAAGTAATGCAGTTGATGATGTCTTCTCACTGCATGGAGTCAATGTAGTCAACAGTGTCTATGCAGTCTCAGGTATAGATACAGTCAAAAATACTGATGAAGCTCTAGCTGGCAACAATAAATTTAAATTATGAAGGTTGAGGTATATTGGTGTGAGCAATATTTTTCTATTGATTTGAAGGTATACACAACTAGAAGTTTGCTGCACACAAGCTCTTGGTAGAAAAATTTGCAACTGCCAGAAAGGTTCGAGACCACTTAACTGTACACATGCTACCCCGATAAATAATGCACTACAAAGAAGACAGTTTAAGGTCTGGTGATTCTATGTAATCATCAAAGCTACTCCTTGAAAACAAAAAACCCAGGCTTTCTTCAGGATGTAGTTCATTTTTTAATGTAATGACCTCCTTCTTGGTGTTGGGAAAAATGATAAAGGTTGTTATTGATTGATGAACTTAATGTATCTATGATGTTCACAAATTCTGGTGTGTCAATGGATTAAATGAAGATTGAGTTTTATTTTGGAGCCTGAAATTTCTTTTCTACGTAATGCACTAGTGGGACTAAAGATTTAAGAATGTTACATGCAGTTGCAGAGTTTAACTAATGTGTTGCAACACTCGATCTAAACTTTAACGTTTAAGAATATTTAATCATACAGAATACAATCATTCAGTTTTGATACAATGCGCTACAGATTTTAAGTCCCGTTTTTCAAAAAGTGTGTTCATACTTTAGTTTTAGGAGTATGATATCTTAGGAAATTTTCAATTAACAAATATTACACTGATAAACTAAGCGACTTGACTTCCTAATGATAAACAATGCATGGTTCGTAGATGGCTCATTGGCTTACGCTATCAAAATGAAAGTGTCACGTCGCCAATAAGTGCTACATTTTGTCACAGGACTTGTTTATGGAACTCTATCTCCCGAACGCTTTTATGTATTAGGTTGTTACAAAAATAATGGTCGCTCGAAGGTCTGGAAGGCTTCTGAAATCGACCATTATTTTTGTAACAACCTAATAGCAGCTTTCGCTCCCTGCGCGGCCGCCTCTCAAAGCTGAGACAACTGGCGCTGCCTTCGTCTTCCAAAGAGTAACTCGACAAAGCAGACAAATCAGGTAGTTAACGTAGCCAAGATATAGTCGTAACTAGATAAGTAGTTTGTGCTAAGTAATGAGAGTACAATATGTTATATGTATGCGTTAACATCTCCCATACATCAAAGGGTCAATGGTTTACAAATTTCTAAACAACACACCCGAGTTTCTGAGTTGGAAAATTCACTCTGGCCGCACTAGTTGGCTGCACAGGTAGAGCTGCAGGGGATGGCTGCACAGGTAGAGCTGTACAGGATGGCTACACAGGTAGAGCTGCACAGGTAGAGCTGTACAGGATGGCTGTGCAGGTGGAGCCGATAGACCTGTGCCATATGTATGAGAGAGCGTTGTCATGACAACTTTGGCATCCGTTACCATGACAACAATGGAATTAAACAGATTTGGAGGTGTGAACTTTTGAAAAAAATACCTCTAAGGGTTTGATAAAATTAATGTCTGTGAATAATTTCCTATAAGACATGATTTAACTTTTCATGCCGGATGCTATATCAATGGGTTTGAAAGAAAACATTGTCATATGTAGCATTAGTTGAAACTTTTCTTTTCAGTAAAAATTTATCTTATGAGTTAAGAGTAGGAAGAACAAGACGTGTAACGAAGAACACTTATGCAGTATGTTAAACGTTTGCTTAGATTGAAAGGACGCTTTTTCATAACTAATGTCAGCAATTTATGTAGAACGCACTTTTGCTATTTTGATGAAAATTTAGTTGAACATGCCATTGCATTATCTTACTGCAATGATACTCTTATGAAAATACTCTTTAAAATATTTTTACGAGAATACAAATAACGAATACTTCTATCAGAAAAAAACCCTCCGTTCTCCAGCTTCTTAGCAGAATCGCTGTATGAGAGAACAAAAAGTATGACGACAAAAGTATAGCTGGCCATAAGGACGTCTTAGAAATGACAGCTTCCATATGTAAAACAAATGTTCTGTACTGAGCGTGAAGATTATTCTAATATGTACAAGAAAAAGAATTTTTTTATATCCAATAGAGTATACAGTACAGATACATTGGATTTTCAAATTCTTAAAGTTAACATCTTGAGAGTAATTTTGATGCTCCAAGCGAAATATTTTTATTTCTGCAAACGAGTTGCAATGTTATCGTGTACAACTTATCATATCATTATTTTACATGTAATTATAATGTATCACGAGTCACAAAATAATCGTGGGATATAATTCTTGTAAGTATTGTGCATCACTCATTTTGTCATGTACATATTTATGAGTAAAAATCTTCTGACTATTGTGTACCCTGAGTCATATAATAATCGTAGACTATGAGTTATGAAATTAGTTTGTTCTACGAGTCATATCATGGTTTACGAAAAGTCATGTACTTATTGCGTACAGTAAGTCATGTGATACTCATGCATCGGGAGTTATTAACTAATTGTGTATCATGAGTCGTTTACTCATCATGTACAGTGATGGGTACTAAATACATTAAATGTATTTAAATACTAAATAGTGATTACATTGTTCAAATTTGTTTAAATAGTAAATACATTTTTCAAAGACATTTAAATACTGAAAACTAAATACATTCAATGTATTTCAATACTTTAGTAAATACTTTTCTCTTTAAACTAAATTATCATATTGAAAAATCACGATACTCGTAGATTGAGTGTACTTAATAGACATTAAAATATAATTCATTCAGAGCTATAATTTTGGCGTCACATTAAGTGTACGTGTGCTGTTCGAGGAACTAGCTTTACTATACTGTAATTGAAGCACGACTGGAATTTCATGCAGCAGGACTGACAATTATTATTGTCAAAATACTGGCTCGAGCTCTGCAACTTATAAATCAAATAGAAAAGAGTGAAAAAAGATAGAAAGAATCATTTTACTCTCAATTACCATTTTTTATTTCATTTGAAAAACAAACATCAATACAGTTCCGTAACATCTCGTCTATACTGTCCTGCATTATTTTCATAAATAGCGTATGTATGACGATGCTCGAAAGAATTATATCATATACAGTATATATATGCAGACATGATTTAGGTACATTCCTTTAAGATGCATTCCATGAGAAGCCCCATGGGGGTGTGATCAACGAGATTGTCTTTCACATATTTTTAGGACTTCGGGAGGATAGATAGGATTCCCTAACTGCTCCCAAGGAAGCACACTGATACTGTCTGTCCTCGTCAGCGTGACTTAAAAATTTAGTATTCCTCGATGGGAATTCGATCGAGCTACCTACCTCAGCGTAACCATTGTTGGTTGCACGGGTCTGTAGTAGGCTTAGTTTTTGTATGTAAGTAGACCTTATTCATTCGTTTTCTCCTTCCGTGTCTCTGTTCGTGGAAGAGAGACACTCCTTCTCCTTGCTGAAACGCCTTTCCAACGGCTGCAGAAGTACATCACTATTGAATTTCATCTTGTGACCTGAAAAGGTTAAAAAACTCGACATTCAGAGGTTATCTAAATAAAATAAAATATAATTTCTCTAATTCATGTTCTTGAAAATAGGAGATCTTCATATTTAATTACTAGTGCACCCATGCCTTCAAAAATGATGGCAAATCTAGTATACAATAAACACTTAGAATACAGCATTTTTGAGCCGCAATAGAAATAGTTATAGTCATTTGTGTCATACATGTATCCTAGATACAGAAATTCAGTAATACTGAAAGCAACTGCGAGCTTGTGTATGTATATTGAAATATGCAATACTCCGCCGAACTTGGTATCCACGATACGGACTCGAGTATATAGGGCTCTGGAACTCTCTAATTTTTTTGAAAGTGACTTATTATAGTGCCCTTGTGCAGCGAAAATGAGTGTATTAATTTACCAGTGAACTGAAACCAAGACCGCCAGTGCTAATTTCTTCCTATTTATTCTTAAGAACGTGACACGAGACATACGAGTATAAATAAATAAATATACACACACGACGGTCATTCCTAATATCTGATACTAAGAATGACCGTCGTGTGTTTATACTCGTATATGTATTTATTTATATATTTATTTGCATGTTTCATGCCACTTTAAAAAAAATAGAGAGATCCAGAGCCTTATATACGCGAGTCCGTATCGTGGATACTGAGTTCGGCGGGGTATTGCCCTATGATTCGGGTACATTGTACTCGAATATGACACGAATTGCAGAGTCAATTGCAGCAGTAGAAAACTAAGCGTCTTAGTTTTTACTAGGAATGTTGTCATTATGGAAATACTCAATTAAAACGTTTGTCCTTTGTAAATATATATAAAACTAAACATATTGCATTGCGTTTTTATATGTAATTTTATTTAATATCTTTCTAACAGTATTTGCCATCATTTTTGATGGTACGGGTATTATTACAAAATCTTTGCCGTCATTTTTGACGACTGGGTACACTAGTGAGATTATAAGACTTTAATTTTCAGCTGGAGTAACATTATATCAGTCGAAGTTTTCACACTCTTAACCAAAGTGCGTTATGTGCTTCTGATAATATATTCTATTAAAGAGTATGAAAGTCTTGTATAAATTTTACTCTTCGCAAATGTTAAATTCTCATAAGGAACACACACACAGTGAAAATGCTGTTCAAAACCTCTGAACTTGAACCTAACAATTAAAAGTTTTTATTAGAGCACAGTAATATGAACTGTTGAACAGTTTTGTCGCTAAGTTTATTTCTATAGGGATTAACGATAAGCAGCAGGAGAGAATAACCTTTCGACCGGGGCAGAAGACGGCAAAGTTGTGTTAAACAAACAAACAATCTTTATTTCCGATCGAGTACACAGTACATAGACATTAGTACATTGGTTTTTCAAATTCTTAAGGGTAACATTCTAAGAGTAAGGGTGATGATGAGCTCCATGCGACGATCCCGGGAGGTTGATGGGCGTCTTCATGGGTTGAGTGCTTGGCGGGTTGAGTGCACGGCGCGGCGTACGAGAAATAACTCGTGTCTAGCCACCGTGGTCGAGTGGTCTGCGGCCCGTGTTCTGTATCGAGTCTCTGCTTCATGTAGAAAGACCGCGGGTTCGAACCCGGCCATGGACACGAGTTGTTTCTCGTACGCCGAGCCGTGCACTCAACCCGCTAAGCACTCAACTACCCGCCCATGAAGACGCCCATCAACCTCCCGGGATCGTCGCATGGAGCTCATCATCACCCTTACTCTTAGAATGTTAACCTTAAGAATTTGAAAAACCAATGTACTAATGTCTATGTACTGTGTACTCGATTGGAAATAAAGATTGTTTGTTTTTTGGCCGGGTTCGAACCCGCAAACTAAAACAAAAAAAAACAATTTTAGAATAGGATGCCGTTCCAAGCTTTCAATGTCTATGGTCACTGTCGTTGAGATACGCCATAACCTGCATTTTTACTGACGATTCGCTGAATGAGCTTTTCTTTTAAAAACTGAAGTACTCATCTTCAGACAAGTTTACCTATTCTGAGGCATCGGCAGAACTTGCACACTGGAATATCGAGGAAGAAATTGTAAGGTCATTTTTCAGTGAAGTTATGGTGCTCTTGCAGTCCCACACATTGTTGATATCCACCATCACAATTTGAAGTGAAGTTGAGTGGTTGTAGCCAATACTGTGTTATGAAAGTCTGACTTATCAGCTAGTTGAAGGTATTTCTGAAACTTTTTATGAAAGTCCGGTAAGTGTGGGACACAATATTTTTACTGCTTTGACTTCCGTTCATTGAGTTTAATGCGCACAGCAAGCTCGATCATTCAAAAGTTGAATACGTCTTGTGGGGGTCCGGTCTGCGCGTACGGATTATGAAATGCGGATTACTTCAGCTCATTTTATGTGATAATGTGAAGAGTAAAGACAAGATCATCACCTGTGCTGCCTTCAAAACAAAGTGGAACACTGGGTGGTTGAGGGGTATTCAACTGACGGGAAAGGGACATTATCTACTGAAAATTAGAGATAATACTGAATGGGCTGCACGCAAGACCCGCTACATAGAGATAGCACTTACTCGTCTTTGGGTTGAACATTCGGGGTTTCGGTTACACCTCTATCGCTTCAGTGTTGTGGATGACCCCTATTGCTCCTGTGGTGCTAAAAAAAAAAATATTGACAATATTTTTGCCATTACTTCATTGCAGAACATACCACAATGAAAATAAATTGTTTACCCCTGATATCCCTATCATCAAAAACAAATTATTAATATTGTTTGCTAACTATTTATCATCCGTACAAAAATTAAAATTGTCTGAAATTTCATTACGATTGCAACATTCTAGGGAAGTGAACGGATTCTTCAAGTGGTCATGCAAAATAAACCTCCTGTAACTTTTTTCAGCCTGGGTGCTGAACCTCAGAGTAACAATAAACTTCCCTGGTGGAGTGTGACTCATCTACAAAGTTCCAATAAATGTAAAACAAAAAGAAAAGTGAAGACTGGAGAATTAGGTGTTATTCTGTTTTGCTTTAGTCATGTATGTATGTTTGGTAGTTGGATCTCACTTAAATGTTGTACTTGTAATAATTATGGAGACCTTTATAGAAATGGGTTTGGTATAAATTGTTCAAATTTGAAGTATGAAGAATATTTTGTGCCAGCATCTGTATTATCATTTTGCTTTTTAGCAAAAATACTCTGTATTATATCATTAGCTGTAAATTCTTGGCAATCAACAAAAATGAGCACAGTTCATTTAAGTTTAAAAAAAATCCTTTAAATTATGAGCTTTAAATTTTGTATGGCTGATTGTGTTTTGTCAAGTGCTATTTGCTTTTTTTTTTACAGATTTCCTTGTTGTCTTGTGAGCAGAATGTCTATTAGGCCTAATCCTGTAAGTGAAACATTACTTGATCAATAAGTTTGAATTATTTTTGTCTTTGCATGATTTTATTCATGATGGTTGAAGTGCCATGTCTGAATAATGTTATTGCTAAAACAATGTACTCTAAATTCTTGTTATCCACTGAGATGAATAGTATTTTATTTCTTCTTGCATTAAATAGATGACATAGTTGTTCTGTTTTTGAGTCATAAGTTTAAAAAACTTGGTGTGGATTTTTGATACTGTTTGTTTATTATATTTCTGACAATTGGAATCACTGCAAAGAAATAACTGCAGTTGCTCAAACTTTTATTTTCAATTTCTCAAGTCATTCTCTATTTCACTTTCTATTTCAAAGCTGCTCTCTTGACCAAACTGAAAACATGCTGCTTTTCATGGTGATTCAATGAAGGAAAAACAATTATGCAAAGCTATAGTACTATAGTTAACTTGAGCTTTTTTGCTCTTCTGCCACTATTACTAGCTCATGGTTATGTAACCTTGCAATATGGCACTATGCAGTAGTGGATACTGCAATTATTTATGAGCATCAGAAAATGTGAAGTATCTATTTGTTTATAATTATTCCTCTTGTTGCCATATGTTCATTATTTATGCAGGGAGAACGACCAGCCCTTGTTGGAAGTGAAAGCAGTAACAGTGACACAAGCAGCCACCACAGTGACCACAATACCAGCAGCAGTAGCAGCAGTCCTGTTGTGTCTCCGAGACGTACATCTCCCCAACACCGGCATGCTGTTCGAGTACACAGCAACATGAGCTCTCCTCAAAAGCGTGGCTCTGTCACTGTTACTTCAGGAGGTACACATTCTGAAGAGTCAAGTTCTCTTAACAGCAAGCTTGGCCGAGAGTCGGTGAGTTTTAATCATGGGTTATACTTTATATTTTGCCAATGTGAGTAAAAATCATGACCAGTGTGAGTTTAGGTTATGACTTATGTGAGTTTAAATCATGACTAATATGAGTTTGAATAATGACTAGTGTGAGTTTGAATCATGATCAGTCGAAATCTTTAATGGTAAGCTGCCTAAATATATCATTTTAAGTAGAGCTTGTTCTACCTTGAATGTGGATAGCAAGTTATGATGGGAGTTGCTCTTCATTTATTTATTTTGTGCCTCAATACTTGAAAACCAATTGAATTGCATAGCTATCAATTGTTACATTTTATAATGTGAAAGGAATTACATCACAAAATGTTAATTTGGTTGGTCCATATATGTTTACTTTACAAGCTAGGAATGCAATATCAGTTGATGGAGGGAGGAATGGTTGAAGCTTTGATCATGATGTGACTGGCCTAGTAATTTTTAGGATTTTACCTTGAAGTGCAAAAATACTCAATTATAAGACTTTTGCAGTTTTTTGATCCTTTATTTCTCATTTCTGTATCTTACAAGTTGAATAGTTTCATGGGAATGTAAGCAGCATTTAAATATTTGTAATCTTTGCTCCTCAGGAACTTGTGACTGTATCTGTGATTAAATATTGTTCTTGTTCTGTCCATTTATTGTAGACTGCTGAAGAATTGCATTCTAATCAAGTAAATCAAAGTTTTAGAAGAATCATAAAGGTCTAGAGAAAAGTGTAGCTCATTTCTTAGCTTATCTCTTAACTTCTTTGCTCTGTGTATCTCAACCTGAAGAAGGATCATCTCTCAGACTTGGATAGTGCCAATCTCTGAGGTGTCCCTAGTCTAAGAAAAGTAATGTAGCCACATTTGTTTCCATAATATATATTTTTAAGTGATGTGTGTGCAGTATGAAGTTCCCAGTACTTGTTGGTGACAAAAAACTTTTGTAACGATCTCTTAGTTAGAGTATGATTGCAACATAAAAATCAATACCCTTCAGCTTACTATCATGAACAGTAAATATTTGTAAGACAAATTAATTGCAGTGATTTCATTGTTAACAATTTTGATGTTGAATAAACATCAACTTTGAAAAATACACTAATATACAAGTACGTATATATGGTTCTCAAGTTTCCCTGAAATGAAGCATATTGAGGATACCACCTGTGGAAGTCCATTAAAGCTAATTGTGTAGAATAATTTGTACTTAATCTCCGTGCCTGTGCCGAGGCCACACTGCACCTCAAAGATGTACTACTGAATGCATTTAGTGTTGCCTCCTTGGTAGGCTGGAAGTCACTCTGGCTCCCCTCCTTCTGCCAAGAGTGTGGGCTCTTCTTCAACCACCACTACGTCGGACCCTCACCACCTGCAGCGTCATCACTATCATCCACAGCAGCAGCATCAGCAGCAAAATCTCTCGAGCGTGTTAGCTGGCGCTGCTAAAGTAAGCTGCCAATCTTCATATGCTAGTGATATTCAAGGTTGAGGTTTTCATCATGATTCATTGGAAATGTCATGAAACGTGTTATGTCAAAACTATATTTTTGTCAAAAAGTGGGTAACATGATATGAAGATAATACTATACGTCATACCTTGAAGTTTCTTCAAAATTACCTCTTTATTATTCAATTGCATGTGCACTATTTCATCAACGCTTACTTGAATATTAGCAAAAACAAAACATTGCGCTGGGTATTTATAAACTGCATTTTAATTTTTAACAACACAGTGCTAATACAACTGATTTTGATGGCTAAATTAGAGCTTACCTCGTTTTACTTCTCTCCATTCCTCTGCCGCCATCGCCTCCAGCAGCCCACTCTCTGCTCTAATTTACGCGAAAATATCTTGTCTCAATTATCCATTATTAACATGTTCTCCCATGCTAATATGCCCATCAATATACATTTTTGTGTTGATCAAGCTGAAATTATGGGGAGTTTAGTATATAAGCATTTCAGTAGTTTTTCAATGCTTTTTACTTGCCTTGCCCTCCTACAAATATACCAGGAGTTGAAGTCAGAGGTGCACTAATAAAGCTAGAATGTTGAATGCTATGATTGTCACTCGTCATTCAAGACTAACACAAGTTGTGATGACAGCTGAACCTGCGGGACTCTACGTTGTCGCCCTCCGCCCTCACCTCACCTGCCGTGTCCTCGTCCACGCCCTGCTCCTCGAGTGCCTCTGTCCCGCACCAGCCTTCCGCTCGCTCGCCCTCCGACCGCCCTCTGCCTCAAGACGAACCCACGCTCTGTCCTGGTACCTGGTCTCTAGTCTGTCCTGGTACCTGGTGTCTAGTCTGTCCTGGTACCTGTTGTCTAGTCTGTCCTGGTACCTGTTGTCTAGTCTGTCCTGGTACCTGCTCTTTAGTCTGTCCTGTTTGAGATCTTTATTTGTTTGTGTGTGAGGTTCCTGGTACTTATTTCTTCTACGTCTAGTACTTTTTCTGCTCTTAGTACTTTTTTCTGCTCCTAGTACTTTTTTGTTTCTGATTATTTTATTTTCTGTTCCTGGTACTTTTTTGTTTCTGGTAATTTTATTTTCTATTTCTGGTACTTTTCTCGGTTGTTTCTGATAGATTAGTTTCAGGTTTGTCTCTTTACGGAGAATGTTGACTTTATTGTAGGTTTCTTCTCGAGGGAAATGTCGCTCACAGCAGTGAATTTTAAAAAGAACGAAGTATGTATTTGGTGTCGAGGGTTCTATTCCACCCAAGAAATCGAATACTTCATTTTTTCACACTGATTTTCGTATTGTGCCGTATTTCTTCGTTCTATCGTGCATTTGGTTACTAAAGGCTCGAATGAATTTTTTCAAATTGAATGAAAATGTAATAAACGTAATGGGTAGCACGGCTAAGGTACCAATTGAGCATTTCAAACTTTTTGTCGTTTTATTTAAGCATTAGGTATCATTTTGTTTATGTACATCTGATACCATAAATATTTAATTCCTTTAGTCATCGTGGTTGATACATGTGGAGATAAATGGTTCTGGTATAATGCTTGCCAGTGTTAATCTCTTGTAACTATGGGTTCAACAAATAATCAATTTATTGTATTTTTGAAAGGAGTAAAGACGGCAGCAAATTACTGATAAATTTATTGCTTCTGGAGCAGTGAAACGGAACCAGTGGTTAATTCCTGGACCTTTGTTTTCGATAAAATAAAGTATGGAAGAAATAACCAAACTATGTTTTTGGTGAAATGAAGTAAGGAACAAATAGTTAACTCATCTGTGATTTCAGGTGAAGTGAAGCAGGAGTCCGCCCGGGACGTGACGTACCTGTGTCCCTACACAGGCCCCAAGAAGGGTGTGCTCACAGTCACTAACTACAGACTGCACTTCTGCAGCACAGAGCCTGAGTTTGGACTCTCTGTGCCTCTTGGTGTGGTGAGCACTGCCCTTCTTCTACAATCTTTACGTGATACTAGGCTTTTTTCTGAGTTTTACCTATAGTCTGTAAAATTGAGCCAGGAGGACCAAATTACCAGTATGTATCAAGGGCTTTGAGAAATATTCACTTCAGTGAGTGAGCTACAGTCAATTCTGCTAAATTTCTGAGTGTGCATCCTAATGAGGTATCACCATGCTACACCACAGTGTTGATGCATATGGATTCTGTATTATTACGCCTTTCTTGGTGACTATGAAGCACATTCAAAGTAGATTTCTGTTACTATAGAAGATATCGTGATTCGCATTGTAGCACATTGCTGCAGTTGCTGGACCGCAAACCTCCACTCATAAATGCTTTTCATTTTCGCGTATTCCAGGTTTCTCGAATCGAGAAAGTGGGTGGAGCGACGACGAGTCGAGGAGAGAACTCTTATGGTATAGAAATTTTCTGCAAAGATGTCCGAAACTTGCGGTTTGCCCACAAGCAGGAGAACCACTCCCGCCGCCTCATTACTGAGAAGCTCCAACTTTTTGCATTCCCCTCGTCCAACGAACTCCCTTTCTTTGCGTTTAAGTACCAGGAGCAGTTTCCTGAGAATGGATGGAGTGTTTACGAGCCCATCGCTGAACTCAAGCGTCAAGGACTACCCACGGAGTCCTGGAGAATAAGTCGTATTAACGAGAAGTATGAAGTTTGTGAGACTTACCCGGCCGTGTGGGCTGTGCCTGCTGCCATGACGGACACCAAGCTCAAAACTGTGGCGGCTTTCAGGAGCAGAGGGAGATTGCCAGTGAGTGTAAAATTAAATTATTAGTTTTCACTGTTGTCTCTAGTTTTAGTCAATTTAGGGTGTTTCTTTTGGAGCCTAGGAAGGTTATTATTGAATGGAATAATCTTCCAGCACTGAAAATATTGAGTTGCAGTGTGTATGTGTACAATAACTTTTGTGAAGGTGCTGTCTTGGCTACACCCGGAGAGCCAGGCAAGTATCACACGGTGTGCGCAACCGCTTGTGGGCGTGGCAGCGAAGCGCTCAAAGGATGACGAGGACTACGTCCAGCAAATAATGGACGCCAACGCGCAGAGTCACAAGATTTACATCATGGACGCTAGACCCAACGTGAACGCGATGGCTAACAAGGCAAAGGGCGGTGGATGCGAGAGCGAAGAGAATTATAAGAATGCAGAGGTGCAGTTTCTCGACATAGCCAACATCCACGTCATGAGAGAGAGCTTGAGAAAACTGCAGGAGGTCTGCTACCCCACCATAGACAACGCCCACTGGCTTAGCAACATAGAGAACACCCGCTGGCTGGAGCACGTGCGGTGTGTGCTTAGCGGTGCGGCGCGCATCACTGACAAGATAGAGAACCACAAGACAAGTGTCATCGTTCATTGCTCGGATGGCTGGGACAGGACAAGTCAGGTTGGTTAACAGAGATGATTATATTAGCAATGAGTGCTCTACCGTTCTTTTCGTCTGGGTGTTTGGCTTCATCTCACTCTTCTGAGTGGAGCATACCAATCAATGTACTGCTATTGTATGGATGCGATCAGTTTTGTAAGGTCAGGGTATTGACGGTGTTGTGGAAATCTGGTATGATTTATTAAAATATTAACTTCATTAAATTGATGACTGAAAAAATACCATTTTCGGAGAGAAGGAAGGATAGGTATGAGTTTATTATCATATGAATTAGTTCTTAAGCCAGTATAGTTGAATTAATTTTATTTATTTTGTTTGTTTTTGGTAGAAATCAGAGCAGAATACTGAAATTATTGAAGTTTAGTTCTGTCTGTGCCTTGTAATTTTTCTGGTCAAGTTCTGTCTGTATTGCAATTTCTGTGATTGAGCTGTGTTGCAGTAAATACAGACGCTGTTACTATTGTTGCAGATAAGACTACTGATGCGGTTTATTGTATATTAAATTTGTATTTCAATTAATCCTGAAACTGTTTTCATCTCCACCGGAAATTTACATTGATGCTATGCTAGCGTTGTTTCCGTCTTAATCTGTCGTTGGTACCGACATTTTTACTGCAGCTGACATCCCTGTCAATGCTGATGCTAGACGGCTACTACAGGACCATCAAGGGGCTTGTGGTCCTCATCGAGAAGGAGTGGCTCAGCTTTGGCCACAAATTCGCGCAGGTCAGTGAGGGCTTATCAATGCCGCCGTGTGCTGGAAACTCACGCTTTCTCTGATCCTTGTTTGTTTCCGTGCTAACTTCAGATGACACTTGGTTTCAAAAGCTGGTAAAGTCTGAAGTAAGAGTAAGCTGTCGAGGTAGACTGCTTCATCTGTACGTGCGTGGAGTAAGAGAGCAAGATGTGCTGTAGAGAATTAAACAATAGGCGTCAGGGTCCAAAATGAATAGAGAATGGGGATATGCCAGTAGATCTTTGAAACAGCCCTAATGAGGCTATGCCTCTTCTATTTATGGCCGCCTGTTCTGTTCTTGGCTGGCGTGTTCTGCTTATGGCTAGCCTGTTTTGTTCATGGCTCGTCTGTTTTGTTTATGGTTAACCTGTTCTGTATATAACCTGTTCTGTATATGACTGGCCTGTTTGGTTTATGGCAAGAACATTCTGTTATTGCAGTCCAGTTCTATTCATGGCTGGTCTTTTATGTTATTGAGTCGTGTGAGGTAGAGCAGAGTACTTGCCTTGCTCTAGCGATGTGACCACGTGCTGTGCTGCCTGAGTGGTCACATCGCTAGAGCAAGGCTGCCTGTGCTGCCTGAGTGACCGGGCGATGCTATCATCAAGGCTTAGATGGAGAACTTGAGGCCAGCGTGAGGTTTTTATGGAATTATTTGACTAAAGTTCCACCACTCACTCGAATTAAGTCATCTAATTAGCACTCGCTACTGGGGCAAGTGACAGTATGTGTTAATTTTATGCTTTGCCCTTGGTACCTGTCGGCTATTCTAATCAACAGAAAATTTTTAGATTCATATTATGTATTTCAAATACGTATTTACCAATGTATTTCAAAAAAATTAACTAACACATTAATTTTTTTCGTAGTTGTAAGGTTCCAAGTTTTATGGCTCTTTGTGGGGCATCTTGTGATGCAAGTCTATTGCATTTTAGGTTATTTTAGGCGCAGGTTCTGCATTTATATTGATTTTTTGTTTATCTCCAATCTAGGTAAAATAAAGGCGATTTGCTTGAACCCCTTGCTGTTACAATTCTTATGTTTTAAATGGAGGAAATGTGTATTGGTTGTGCTTGTCATCACCACCTCACCTAAGAGGAATAACGAGCCTCTGAGATATTGAGAGTAACTTCAGAATCAGAGCAACTCTCTGGAACAGTTTTGTAAGTGTTAGAGTATAATAGTGGTCATTATATAATGTTCCCTCTCGTGTCGATTCCTAACGTGTTTTACTATGGACCCACACTGAACTGTTCCGGGGAGAGATGCTATTTTGTGTGTACTTTGCTAATTCAACTCTTCTTTGCCACTTTGAATGTCTCTCAGCGTGTTTGATTGTATAGCTGTAGGAAGTCGAATTCTTGTCTATATTATTGTTGTCACGTGCACTGCTAGCACATCTTTCGTGGTCTGCATTGTGTTACGCTGCACAGTGTATGCAAGCATTATTTACAGTTTATGTTTTATTGTTGGTGTTTATCCTGCAGCGCGTTGGCCATGGGGACGATCGCCACCAGGACTCGGACCGCTCCCCTACCTTCGTACAGTTCATTGACTGCGTCTGGCAGGTGGGTGCTGCGTC
>VCRD01000039.1:656353-694788 GCA_006783055.1 Trinorchestia longiramus | reverse complement strand
GGATGGGTTTGTGATAATGGGTTACGCAAGCTGGTAGATGTAACCTGTGCTTAGATCAGTTAAAACGTGTGGACATACAGGTGCTCTGGACACTAGTCGACCACTAACCGCGGTATCAAAGCTACAAGGATTTCCTGTCCACACCTGCTACGTGCAAGCATTGAAACGCTTCAGCAAACCGCTGCTCAAGTACTTACCATCAAGACTTGGCTAGAGTGATCAAGATAATCTTGTCAACACAATATAGGTAACATAAATATATTTTTGTATATCTATTCCTTGTGGTTGCATTCTTCTGTTGGGTATATACAATACATACATTCCTCAAGAATACCATTGACTCGTACAAAATATTTCAAATCGGTATTTCTGAACAAATCCTTGAAAACTGAGTCGAAGGAATTCATAGCATAAAAAACTTTTGCCTTCTGTACCTCAAAAAAAAGAATACCGTGTCTATGAAAACACTAGAGGAAAATTGTAAAAATTCATTTGGAAATGACTTTCTAGAAAGTTGTGCAGATGCAAGGTACAAGCCTATTTTTCCCTCAAAGAGTTATTTGGTATGCCAGGTGATGAGGCAGTTCCCTCACGCCTTCCAGTACACGCAGGACCTGCTGCTGCTGATACTGGACCATCTGTACAGCTGCCTCTTCGGCACCTTCCTTTACAACAGGTGTGTGTGTGTTGTGGGTGGCGGTGTGATGCCGTGCTCTCTCTGGCTGTATGTATTATCAAGGGGTGGCCTGCACAGAAGTGTGAGTAGGTACTAGTAGAAGCATCTTGTTTCTTACAAGTTTTTGAAAGCAAATAATATACAGAAATTAGCAAAGAAATCTCAAGTTTTACTATTTCTTAGCTTTATTATTATGTTAAGTGGTACTGAACCTGCATTCTAAGATCTATTTACTTCCTGAAGGGTATGGTGGTCCTTATAATCTTAAAATTGATTAATGTCACCGGTAATGGTTCGAGGTTCCATTTAAAGAAAATAGACACATTGCTTTGCCTGCACCATAATATAAAAATCTTGGGCCTGGAAAGGATTGAATGGGGGGGTAAAAATTATGTTTCTTCTAATACGATTAGGTTGCTGCGATAGCGTGCACGACTTAGAGAAACCCTACCTCATAGCTGCTTTGTTTGCTTCCCTATATTGTTAATTGAACTAACCTGAAAAATATAGAACTTTCCTCCCTAAATCGTTGCTTCAGCAAAGCCATCATTGGTTTGCTGGATATATGAAGCGTTTTGATTTAGCTCCATGGGTCTGGAGACCCTAAAACTTGAAGAAATTACACTATTTGGTAGGTATTTTGCTTCCTCGGATAAGTACTTACTTTTTGAACAAGTTTGTTGCCATTAGTTGAACGGACTTCAGCGAAAAAAGAGCGCCTTGCTAATTCTTTTATTTCTCGTGTAATAGTGTGTGACTGCCACAGCTGAGCACTGCTCTCCGAGGAGGCATCACTGTATCAGGGTTCCAATGCCTTATGCGACTGGTTTTTTTCAAGCCTTATTTAATTGATTCAAGGTCATAGTTTCAACTTTGACGTAGTCGATTCTGTAGTTACAGTTTGTGTACGTTTGGGTCTTTCAACATTAAGTGTCAGCCAGTTCATGTCTTCAGTACTTCACCTACTAGTTAGAAGTCCTGATATGAAATTGACTATTTAAATCACCTGGATGATCACGTTCCTGCTGGTGGACACAAAGGCTGAGCGAGGGTTTGCCTGCGTACATGCACCCATATTTCTGTACAATTCTTGATCCAGTGAACATGAACGTGTGGACGCTGATGTGAAAACGAGGACTGTGTCTCTGTGGTCACTGGTGTTGAGCCACATGCAGGACTACCAGAACCCGCTTTACAACCCCGCCACCCACCACCACGTCATTCTACCCCTCACCTCTATCCGTCATATCCGCCTCTGGGACACTTACTACTGCAGGTGGAACCCAGCCATGAGGAATCAGGTACATAGAATAGAATAGAATGAGGCTATAGGAACGAACCATCTGGCCCATTCTTGGGTCGGATAATTACTTCGATAATTATTCGGATCTTTACCCAAGTCCCATGCCGTATTTCTAGCCGCGTCAACCATGTCGGCAGCGGGATTCGAACCCGGGTCTTCCCGCTCGCAAGCAGATTCGCTCACCAGTCGACCAAGCTGGTGATGCAGTCGACCAAGCTGGTGTTGACATACTCTCGCGTCATGTATATTTATTGGCCTATTTCTAGTACTGATGCTACTGTTGGAACGCTGTAAGCTGGTTTTGCCGTTTATGTATTGATATGAAGGCTTGTATTAGTTAATCGCTTGTACGTGCAAAGAATAAGTTTTTTGTCCAATGTGATGTTTCAGCAGTAAGGGAATTGGGGTGCGGATTATGCAGTTGCGCGTGCGTGTAGTGTAGCTGTGTTTCTTATTTATTTCTTATTATCTCGAAGCAATTTCGTCGGTATTTGCACGAAAAGAAACTAGGACTGCATGTGATATGTGCACGAGGACCAGCATTCTTGCATGCCCATGTGTGGCGGTGTGACCAATTATACCTAGAAAAATTGACCAATAATAAATATTTTGATGCTACGGGTATTGATATTTGATGATCTGGGTGTATCCTTGAGATTGTTGCTGATGCCTGAAGATGAGTTAAAGCTTTAGAGATTTATTTAGCGTCATTCAAGATTTATCAAGTTGAGATAACTTATTTTGAGTATGTTTATTTGGTGTGGCTGAAGTTTGCCTAGTGGTTGGATGTATGTATATCGGTATGAGACGGTGTTGTGTTGTGAGACGGTGTTGTGTATATCGGAAGAATTTGTTCCGGTGATGCAGTAAAAGAAGGAGTGATGCAGTAAAAGAAGGATACGGTACGAATGTTCTTCTGATGTTTTGAAGTTTTTTGTGTGGTTAAGTGATGCGAATATACTTTTCCAGTTGTCTATTTGATGCCAATATACCTTTCCAGCTATCACTTCTGTGTTGGTGTTGGGGTTGTTGGTGTGATAGCGTTTGTGTGGCGTGTTATTAAGTTGCTCTATCTTTGATACCACAAGCTAAGTTCATTGTCGGATTAACGTAAATGGATATGGAATATGCAGTAATTGCTATAATGACCATCAATCTAATATTTAAATTATACGCCTTAAGAGATGTTATTCACTGCTGTTTCTGGTGTTTTCTAGCTCGTTAATTTAGTCCTAGTCTCGACGAGTCTATAAAGCCTGAAGCGTGTGAGCAAATATCAGTGAGCGGATTGCGGTTAATGTTTTGCAATTTTTCTTCAGTTGCTTGTGTGAATTAACTCATTTTCTTGTATGCCATTGCACAATTTGTCTTAGTGGCATTGAAATACGCATAACGTAGACTTTTCCATTTGAATTTCTTACGTTATTTACGGGCAAGACATTTACATACTAACTGCCTGACAGTCAAGTTTAAATTTGTTCGAACTACTCGAATATTTTGATGGAAAATTTTTGTTTCTGTCAACATAATCAGATTGAGTAAAGCAATTGTACGCTTGTTATGCCGCTTGTAAATAGTATCAGTACACCAAACAGCCTTGCACTTTGCTGCTTGTATTGTAGAATGACTTCACAAAACTCAATTCGCTAATTGAAGCTTTCTTATTTGAAATCGGAAATCTAAAAACTTGAGTTGTGATTTGAATTGCTTAAATCATGGGAGAATGGCTGGATTTATTTTCTGCACTGAAGATGAAAATTTTGCAAAGCCCTGCAAATTGCTAAGAAACTCATCAATGATCACGCAAACTCTTCCGACACCTGTGTGGGAAGTGGAAAAAAATCATGTATCCTTATCTTATGGCTTTCATCACTTGGTCATGATGTGAACATGTGTTCTTATATATTTTCAAATTCATTATTGTAGTCTTAATATGCCCCTCGTTCTCTTTGATAACATGCACCACTGCGGAGAAGGAGGTGTCTTAAGGGATGTGTGCTCAACTCTTGTGCCTGTTTTCCTCGCAATAACACTGACAATTTTGTGACGATTGGCTCTACAAGGTTGAATAGAAGTCGACTAATTAGTCTTCGATGACGCAGCAGTGGCTAACGTTTAAGTCGACCTGATGTTAATTTCGAATGCTAAATTATTCTTGTATTAAATAATACTTACTGTGTTTTGTTGTGGCGCCTGTGGACCAGGAGGCGGTGCACCAGCGGTACAGGGAGCTACAGCACCTCAAGGAACAGCTGGACCAGCGCGTGGCTGAGCTCAGGTCTAATTTGGCAGCCCGTCACCACCCCCAGCCTCCCTCTGGCCCTGCACCTCCTGCCCCCACTACCCCCACTGCCGTCTGAACACTTCTGGCCTAGCATCACCTGGACGTGCCACCTGTTTAGCGTCTGAACTCTTTCACTGTCCTCTACAAGTGAATCATCTGTACCTACCATCCTCACCACCGTCTGAACCCTCCCTTGCTACTCATTACCCCTGCCACCTGAGCACTGCTAGCATTGGGTCAACTGGTGTACTGTGGCAGATTGCTGTCTGTGTCTTATCATTTACTGGGGCAGCTGAAGCAACGTGCATGCTGGACAATGGTCAGAAATTCTTCATTATGCATTCAACCACCCGTTGGGCCGAGATGCGTACGTCAGGTGTCGTAACTTGACGGGCTTCCTTAATCCAGACTTCTGTATCTGGATCTGCCATCTTTGAAAATTAGTATGAAAATTAAAAGTTTCACACCTTGACGCATAGCAACTAACATGTGTATGAATGCATCTCTGTATCCTGTAAGTATACAAAGACCTAAATGAGTGGAGGGTATGCGTGGGCAAGGAAATATTTAATGCATGTCCCGGCCTAGTCTCTTACCAAAACTTATCACCTGAAAAGTCGGCAGTGGCACTAACCAATGTGTTGCGACTGGGGTAAACCAGTAAAAGCTGCCGAAATCATGTGACATGTAGCACTCACCGAGTGACGTGCAGCACTCACCGAGTGACGTGTGTCGGTCCAACCAAAGCGAGTCACTCGAGTGCGCGTGTGTATGATCTGATTAGTTTCCATCTTCTTTCTACGGGGATGTGCTAAGTATATTCTTTGTATGTAATATGTACTCTTTTTCATGTTTTCTGTATTTATTTCATATTAATTTTATATTAGAATTAGTTGGATCCTATATTGTTCTTTTTATAGTGTTTTTCTATATTTATCTCTTACGACCCGTAGTCAAGGTATCAGCCATCAGACGTATATAAATTATCGTAAGCATGGCATGGGATCACGTTTTTCTTTCTGTTGAGCTAGTTGCTGAGTGGACTAGGCGTACTGCTTACGTACCTTGGAGAGGCTATGCAAACCGATTCTAGTTAAAACTGATATTTAAAATTAGAGGAAGGGATGCTGGTAAGGTTCGGTGCAGTGGAAGGAGTTGTGGAGGATTTTTGTCTGTGGGGAACCCGCAGAAGGTACGCTGAAGAAGATAGTCTTTTACGGTATCTTGGGATTTTTTCGTTCTCGGAAGTTTTGTGATTCTCGACTTCCTCTGAAGCTGGTGTACTAATTTAATGTCTGATTAGTTATTGCGTTTGAGGAAGCGCGTCAGTCAAGTGGGATTTCAAGAACTTTTTCAGCAGATATAGAACCTGTTGTACGAATCTGTTTTAAGTTTGTATTGGAGTATTTAGTAAACTGAACATTTGGATTTTTCAATTTTATTTGAGCATGTAACCCACGTGTTATTTCTAGTAACGGCTATTCTAGAAAAATGGTTCCTGTTTCGACATGCACTCTATTTCTGTGAATAACCATTATTTGTCAAAACATTCTTTCAACTATGTGTGTCCTGATATGGCAGCATGTCCTTTTTTGTTCTATAAACCTTTTTGTTCGCATTATTCGTGATAAGTGGATCTAGGCAGCGCGTCATGTATGCAACCACCAGCATGATCTAATGCAATTTTGTGTCTGTTCTTTTTCGCGGTGCTCACGTTGTCGCTTGTTAGCAACGGAATTAAAAATAGTCATGTTCGTGAACCTGAACGGACATGTACGTTGCATGTGAGTGACTGTCTTAACTTCGGAGAATGGCGGACGATAAATACATAAGAAAATTATTACTTTGTATCTCTATTGTTATTTGTAATAAAGAATGAACAATGATATTGCTTTCACATCTCCATATTAACTATTATATCAAATTGTTGCATCTCTCCACGAAGTTGCGCTTTAGAAGGTTGTTCACCATTGTCTTTTGGGGACGCGGTGCTCCTCGGTGGAAAAGTAGGATTCCTGAGCTTCACTCGTGGGGAGGCAAAAAATGCTCATGGAGCCAGTCGTCGTCTATGTTGTATCTTTGGGAACGGGCATTGTTGAATAATAATCTTAGCTACTCGCCGCACAGTAACCAACACTCGTAGAATGCTGCCGTTGTGGTTTAGCTTTGAGATTAGGTATGTTTATTCTATTTACAACTTTTTTATCCCTTGTTGGGTAGGCCTACGGTTCGTGCAACCAGCCTTTCTTCAACTTATTTTTTTCAGTTTTCATTTCCGTTCAGGTGTACCCTATCATTGTTGAAATACTCTTCCATTGGAATTAGTGAACCAAAAACAGCACTAAAATTTCCCCCTGGTTCTTTAAGTGCACGGGTGACGCACTTGCAGTGTTCAACGTTATACTTACGTCTTTCTCTTTGTTCACTAACAAGGCTAAAACATCGACCAGCTGCGCTATTTAAAAAAACAAACACAAATGCGATATCCCAATGCTCGATCTTAATCAACACAGGACATAATCGATTTATTCCAACTCAATGCAACTCTATAGCTATTCAACACCACAGATAGCGCTTTCCCGTCTGTACGTGCTTCTTCAGAGCACTATCTCTCACAACATAACTGACCACACGACAGTTGGGAAGTCCCACCTACGGCTCCATTCCTCGTCGAAAGCGCATATAAAAATAACGTTGCAAAGTCCCTCGTGCCTCCCTCTTGTCATGTCACTGATTTGCTCCCTCTCTTAGAAATTTCATTCCACTGTAACGGTGTTTGTGCATTTGTGAGGAGGCAATGGAAAATTCGTCGCGTGAAGGATTAAAAAATGCAGATGTATCGAGAGTGGTGGTTTGAAAAAGGCAACGGTGAATATTCGGAATGATTCAAATTTGTCGTCGTCGCTATGATTTGGTTCCTTTCTCATATATGCGTTCACATGATTAAAGGACTAGAAATTATTGAGCTCTGTATGTTTTAGTATTTTGACACAAATATTATTTCGAATTTGTTGCAACGAACATAATATATCCTTATGAGTAAGCATGTCCATTGTTCAATGAAACACTGCACTTCTTGTTGAGATAATAGTACATTCATGTAATATCAGTCATAACTTTTACGAGAATATGGTTTTTCAGGCTCTTTTGTAATACATGATTAATATGAGGATCACATAAATATTGTGATTGAAGGTTATTATTTAATCGTTTCGGTATGCTTGAAATCCATTAAAGACTGTGTACTGTAAAATACTTCAAATACTTTTCTCTATTTTAGTACTGCAAATGTTTTTGTTTTTGTAGCGGGTTTCCTACCGGAGAAGTTGTTTCCGAAACATAATGTGAATACCGGATTCGTGAATCGTAAACTCTGTTTACTATCGACGTCAGCAATTGCACTCTCTCCGTCTCTCGAGTACTTACCCTCTGTAGTAAGAGTTTGATGACGTGAATGTAACGGAGTGCGTTACAAAGTGTTTGTATCTTAGAATAATCAATGTAGATGAAAATTTATATGCCTAATCTGAAAGAAAGTTAGATATATTTAAGATCCTTTTTTAATGCTTATTCGTAATTTTATGAGCAACTATTAGTACCATCTACTGTTTCCGAGGAGAAAACTATGACTTAAATCTCTCCATTAGTGCATTAAATGTAAGGTTGTTTCAATGGACGTATCAAATCTTGGAATATATTAGTAATCTACTCAAATACATCAATAAATTGATGACCCACACGATGTACACGAAAATGATGTACAAATACATCATCTATTAAGATGATGTATTTGTACAGTTTGGTCATGATCTCTCATGGACCTAAATACAATAGAATTCCTTTAAACCAGCACTTGCTGGCCAAGCTTTATATATTTATTCATTGTTTTTTGTTAATTGCTTTAAGCAATTGATATTGTTTTTCTTTTATGTCTAGCATGTCTATGAATTGTTTGTTGTTACTTGGGTAATATTAATGGGAACTGCAATTCCTATGGGTGTTGGTTAAAAAGACTTCTACTGTAGGTCATAAATAGCATGCCAGAATTGGCAATTGATTTATGTATATGTAATTTCAATACAATTTTGGTTGTAGAATTAATCAGAAAGATAAATACTTTCTTTTTATTGTTGAATGAAAAAGCACAAATTAGTTTTTTGATTATCTTAGATTTGAGTATTATTTTGTGTTTTTTAGTATTTTTTATTGTGTTTTGATTTATTAAGCTCTGATGTACTAATATGTGCTGCAAAGAGTTCATTATAATGTCAAAAAAAATTAAAATATTTAAAATGACATTATAAACTGCTAAATAATGAAGCCAGTGAAATATAAAAGATTATATTATCAATTGTTCAAATAATCAAGTCTAATAAAAACAGTTACTGAAGGAATTATGTTACATGGAGTGGGATGCTGAAAACAATAAGACCTTTGATGCTTGTATGTAAATTTTTCTTTACCAGCATTGATGATTTGATGCTACTTTACTGTTGTATTTAAGGTTGATAACAGGTATCAGATTTTGTTGAAGTGTTATGAGTATGCAGTTAAGCTAAAGGATTGTCTTGGTGAAGGTAGTGCATTGTGGTGCCACAAAAATATTTGTGGTAATATGGCAAAGGCATCTAGAACAAGCAATTTAATGCACTACAAATATGTAATAATTGTTGGTTGATGTCTCTTGGAGAGAAATTCATGTTCTTAACTTACAAAAATTTCATTATAACATGTGTATTTGTACTTTTTACATTCCTACAAAGTGAGAATAAGATGTTTCTTCCAATGACATTTCAGTTCATAGACCCATTTCTTAAAGCTTCTACAACCACTGTGTTGACTTCTTGTATAAATCTTCTTATAATTTCATTTTACTCTGAAAATTTGATGACAGTTTCATGTGTAAGAATTTTTAATACTTATGATGTATATTTGTCCTTGCACAACATTATTTATATTTCTATTTTCAGGGAATGCAGACTGAATCCTCAGAACAAGAATACTTTATGTCTGTCATATTTTCAAGCTGACATTCTCTTCACATAGCAAAGTTGACTTAATTTATTTCTAGAATTGTTAATATATTTGTAGCAAAATGTCTGATGCAGTTCCTATTGCTGCAATAATGGACTCATGGATAGTCCATTTAAGTTTCATGCTCCTAGGATATGCTACTGTTTTTGTCCCTGGATATTTTCTTATCAAATATTTTCAAAATATCAACTATATTGACAGAGCTGGTGAGTCTTTTATTGATTGTTGTCTAGAAATATGTTGAGTTTTGATCATTTGTGTATTGATGGTATTATTTTCTTTAAGGAAATACTCTGTTATTGTTTATTATACTATTTGGATAAATAGTAAATCAATGTGAGGATGTGCCTTACCTGTTATATTATTGATTACCTACCTACAACCAATCTTTGGTTATCAATATAAATGTGTTTAATCCTCAATGAAACTAATTCTAGAGAAATGTTTTTTCTATATCAGGTAGGCCTTTCTTCTCCATTCATTCTGTATAGCACATTAAGTGAAGTTTATGTATAAAAAGATATTACTATGGGAGTGCTAGCTTCACAGTTGGTAATTTTGCTAATTAGCTAAGCCCAAGAACAATCTATCATTCATTTGTTTGGAATGAGGTGTTTTCACTACTCTACCTTCAGAGGGTGCAATCTCCATTGGAAACTTAGAATGGGACTCTTCTGCATGTTTCAATTGTTTCTCATTTCAAATATTTCTACAGGTTATCATCAACAAATTTACAGATGTTTGCCCTGGTGTTCATGCCTAAACTAATGTCAGTGATCCTCTAATATAATCATTATGACATGATTTATTCTATGAGATGTGGACAATCAATCATGTGTTTTGATTACCAGGACTGACCTTCAAAAACTAGGAGCATCAAAGATGGTCTATGTGTTGACATAATCTCTATATTAGCCTTTGCCATTAAAGTGGAGAGATTGGCTGATGTAAGCACTTGTAAATCCAAAATTGTGCCATGCACAGTTTCCCACTGCAAGATTCGGTGTTTCAATTATCAGTAGGAACTGCATGATCTAATGATCTATATTTGTGCACACAAATACATTCATTTTCTTTGAGACCAACAATCCCATAAAATGTTCAGTAATTAGTAAAGGTCCTTTGTTCTGTATTATGATTACAATTTTTAGTGTGAGTAAGGAAACTTCTAGGAATAAATTTACCTATATGTTTAACTTGTGATATTTTAAACTTCATCAAGCATTACACATATAAGAAATTAATTAACTTTATTTCCACTCAGGTAACTCATTTCTGTCACGCCTCATTGTGAGCTGCGTGTATGGCAATGAGAGGGAACTAATTGAGCCTGGTGGTGGGAAAAGCTCCAGCTTGAAGCCCTCTAGTCAAACCAACATGAGAAAAGGATTGAAGCTCCTCTTCTGTGTCTTTGGTCTTCAGATCTCATACCTAACTTGGGGTGTTTTACAGGAAAAAATTATGACAAAGGTTAGTTTTTATATTGCAATATTCTTGTTATCAATCTGTGAATTTTTTAAGACAAGAATGTTGAACTTTTTGTCCAGGAACTGAAAAAAATTGTTTTGTTACTCAGAATGTTATAAATCATGTTTTTTATATTGAATTAGAATTCAGTAGCAATTGCTGACGAGGTGAATTTGGTAGCAGATCCATATGAGGTTGTGCTATTTCATTTACTTTACTTGTTCATGTGATCAATCATTCATCTTTTGTATGTTGGAATGGTGTAGGGACCTAATTTGTTAGTTTTTGAATCATAATGTTTCTTGTTATTATTATTGTCAAAAACAACATTAGTATTGTGAACAATGTATGTATATAGGTGAGAAGAATAGTATATAGAAATGCACTAAAGTGTATATAGAAATAATGCACTAAAAAGTGTCTGTAGCTGGCAGTGGTAATTTCAGGTACTTTTCACTTGCTATTCACATCCCTTTATAATTTACTGGCTTTGCTATATGTACAGTAAAACCATTCATTAATAAGAAAAGTGAAGGGAAAAGAGGTCTGTTAATGTGCTGCATTTCAATCTGTGGGATTGAAATGGGAATAAAAGAAAATACACCACCAAGTTCCATAAGAGTGCTGTTCAAATATTCTGTACTGAATGACCTCATAAATAGGTAAGCACATTAAGTACTAATGAATATGTAACTGCAATCGTTAATTTCATTTACTTTATGTGGAGGGATATGACGTTTATTTTTGCTGTGATCGTGTAGTGAGAGTTCAGAGTAGTAATTTACTCTGAGTCAGAGGAGCTGGTACACTCCAGTAAAGCACTGCTGGTTCCATCTGGAGCATTGTTCAGACTGGTGTTAGGCCTTTTCTCCTGTAGTTCTCATTAACCCATTAGCTCCCATCATACTATGTATAGTAGGTCAAGGCCATTAGAAATAATTTACTTTAGCCCTATATTCTGAATGTTTTGTTCTAAAGTTGGGAATAAAAAAGGTGTAGATATAAGGGGTAATTTAAGCAATGTTTCGTTCGGTGGAGAAATAACTTCGGCGTTAGGCTAATTTAGCCTTTATAGCCTGTCCTCAAATGAGAACAGTGGGCGCTAATTCGTTAAAGGGCCATTTCACACTATGTTAAAAGTTCTAAATGCCACGATTTTAATTTCAAGAAAGTGGAAAGGTGTATTCAAGCTGAAAAATTGAATCTGCTTCTTAAATTGTAAGAAAATTAGTTTATTACTGATTGTATTTTAGTTGTGTGAATATCACCTCTGACAATTTGAATAGCTTAAATTGTTGCATCTACAAATTTCATGCAGATTACAAAATGCTCTCTTGTTTTGCACATAAGGACATACGGTGTCATAAGAATACATTGTTCAATTCTTCTAAATATTCTTCATACAGCAGTGATGATCTACAAATGTGTTCTTTTAAAGTTATGTTCACTGAAAATAATGTGAATGATTAAAATTTTTTGTTTTATATCATGCTTACTTTGATATATTCTGGATGATTTGAAGCCTTAAATGTTTTTAATTGGGCAGGACTACAACGACGGCCTTGACCAGTCCTTCTCAGGGCGCTTCAAGGAGTCCCAGTTCTTGGTGTTTGTAAACCGAATCCTTGCATTTCTTCTGTCAGGGACTTATCTCCTCATGACTAGACAGCCTCGACACTCTGCCCCTCTGTACAAATATTCCTACTGCTCTTTCTCAAACATTATGAGCTCCTGGTGCCAGTATGAGGCTCTCAAGTATGTCTCCTTCCCCACTCAGGTATGTGCTAAAATTGACCTGCTGTGTTGCTTGTCTTTTCAATTTCTAGGGGTCTAATTGGACGTTATATGTAGGTAGTGTTTGTGTACTTTCTAGCTGCTTGTTGGCATATGAAAGTTTTGGGCTCTGACTTGAATCATCACTGGTTGGATTGAATTGCTGATGCCAGTAATTCTACGCTGAAAATGATGAAATGCAACTGGGCTGTGAGTAAATCTCTGGATGACTTACTATTTTGAACTATTTATGAAAGTTGATTGCTTTCCTAACTACTGGAATGCAGTGATAATATTTTCATTTTGTGCATTTTCAATTTAAATCACAGATCCTAGAGTGTTAGAATTTCTAGAATGAATCATGATCGTTTTTGTGAAACTAAGAACTGGCTTAATTCTCCAGAATAGATGAGACATGTAAGATTTAATGGATTTCCTAGCTCTATATTAGCTTCTTACAAAGTATCTGAGTTTTTCCAACTGTTATTAGAGTAAATATTGATGAATGTTAACATCCAGGAAAGACGTCACTTGAATGAGACAACACAGATGTTAATACAATGGGGTAATGTGCATAGCCAGGATTTGCTGGCTGCCAGTGACATGGTTCTCAGTGGAGATATGGGTTTCTTCCAGTCAAAACATTGAAGTTGTGAGCAGTTCAAACGGTCTATAAATTCATTTTTGCAGTGTAGGAACTGGACATGTGTGCTTCAAAATATGGCATGCATAGGGATTTTAGAATACGACATTATTTTTAGAAAAAAGATTTTGTTATGTCCTCTTGTAACGTTGGCTAGACCACCCAGCAGAGCAGTTGTGTGAAAACCATTTTAACATCAGTAGAAGCAGATTTTTTCTGTTCTGGAGGGATAGTCAAAGTCGGCCAACTCTTGCTGTCACGGCCTCCGAGTTGAGACCAAAGTTATGTACTGCAGACCTCATAATTTCAGGTAAAATATTGAGGGTAATTGTTAAGTTTCCTCACATGCCAAACACTGCTTCTTCTTGTAAATTTCGAAACTTGAAAAACCTTAGTAATGTTTTAAATGCAATGTTGAAAACTATCAGTGAATACTAGTATCTTAAGGGAAACTGGGTTCTTAAATTCATTTGCCGTTATCTTTGATTCTTTGAACCTTAAACTTGGTTAAGTTTTGTCAAATTAGGATTATAAATTTGTTCATATGGTGTATTATTGTTTACTTGTGTGGTGAATGCTTCATTATTTGAGGCTTTTCACTATTTTTGTAGTACTTGGCTCGGCAAACAAACTGAAGTATACTTTTCGTAGGTATGATATTTTTATGCTGTTGTATGCTTTGTTTTGCAGCATCCAGTAACT
The DNA here is from genome assembly GCA_006783055.1 of Trinorchestia longiramus. NCBI lineage: Eukaryota > Metazoa > Arthropoda > Malacostraca > Amphipoda > Talitridae > Trinorchestia > Trinorchestia longiramus. The sequence goes on along the minus strand of VCRD01000039.1, from coordinate 680,906 downwards.
ACATATTTTTTCAGTCATGATGCCAAAAAAATTCCCCGTTTTTTTAACACTTCATGACACAAACTAAGCTGTTTAGAATTATTTTCTACTCGGAAATCCAGTTTTGAAAATCCCTGACATAGTACTAGCATCCTAACTAAGCAGCTGGTTGATGTATTGGCTTATTGGTGCTCTGATACTCTTATGACGGTCTGGTTTTGAGGCACGAGTCTTCCATGTGTCTTCTGTAGCCATTCGTTTTTCATTTATAGTTTGTTAAACATCATGTACTTCACGTAGGATTTGCTTCTAACACGTGAGTGCTTCTATGGCACAGATATTTATTGGGATCTTCATCATTATTTTGATGACTATCATGTTTACTAGTAACACTCTTTTAGGTGTATAGCTACTTGTTCAAACGTTCTCCACTCCGTGAAATTGCTTTTGAATGTCATTTATTGTTTTCTAACATTTAGGCCTCCCAGTGGGGCATGTAGACGAGATCTAGTCTTTCAGTTTAGAACACAGTCATTACTACCACTTCCATACGTTCTTGTCTGTTTGCCTCCCGCCATATAATGTTATTTCTTACAGTATTTCACTCTCTCTTGGATGCCTTCTCTGTCTTTTTTAGGTACCTTCACTGTCTCTCTTAGAGGCCTTTACTGTCTCTCTTAGAGGCCTTTACTGTCTCTCTTAGAGGCCTTTACTGTCTCTCTTAGAGGCCTTTACCGTCTCTCTTAGAGGCCTTCATTTTCTTTTCCACATACCTTTTCTTTCTTTCTCCCGTACCTTTACTTAGTCTCTGACATACGGTACTTTCTCTCTCACGTTCCGTCACTGTCTTTGTCTAGGTTTTAGCAAAGGCTTCGAAGATAATCCCGGTGATGATGATGGGCAAGATAGTGAGTTCGAAATCCTACGAATACTACGAGTACATCGTCGCTATTATGATCTCTGCTGGCATGACGTTTTTTTTATTTGGCTCCACGTCGGACACTGGAAGTGAGTGGCCTACTGGGATAAGTCATTCGGTGGATTTGAGTAAGTTCTTTATTTAGATTACTAGACAGTTCCCGTGGAAATTCCATGATTTACATTCGACTAATTTGTAATTAATATAAAGATGAATATTTTTAAAATTTACGACCAATTGTTGTATTTTGAATGAATATTTTTTATTAATGTATACAGAACTACCATTCTGTATCTTATTTAATGATAACATGGCCCAGATAGTACCCGTTGAAATTTCTTGGTTTAAAAGTGATGAAATTAAGGATCTATGAAATAAAATGCAGTGTTCAGTTTTACCCGTGGTACCATCAGAATCAGAATATTGTTCTTGAATATATACAGAACTTTTTGTATCTTACCTAACGATAACATGGCCGTGTAAGAGAAGAAAGTTCATAACGGAACAAATGGCGTGTTTCATAGTGATCCGGTGCCTTTGGTATCCACAATACAATGCTTGTAATACATGCATACCCGTTCTGATTTCAGTTCAATAATTTTCTTCAGTAGTAGATAGAAAGTAATGGGACGGACACACACAGATACAGCAAGATGGAGATACATAGTCGATTATACAGGTTGGCTCATAAGAAAGGTACCTTTTTAAAACTATTATAGCTATAAAACTACTAATGATAAAGAGATTTGGTTAATTCAGAATTCATGATGGAGAAAGATAAAGAGCCAGGGTATTTATTTATCATATCTCATAATTACTTCCTCTACGCAATATAGGGAACATTGTCTATGCACACACGTGAACGACTGCACAAGCCAGTATCAGACGCAAAAATAACGTTGTCCTATTATGCTACAGAAACATCACGGTCACCTCTGTTTTATGCTTGCTAACCGACACTGCTTGCCGCACCAGAAACGGGAACGACAACCACCCTCTCGGGCGTTGTCATCCTGGTGGGATACATGGCGTTCGACTCGTTCACGTCTAACTGGCAGGGTGAGCTGTTCAGCACCTACAAGATGAGCTCAGTACAGATGATGTGTGGCGTGAACTTCTTCTCGTGCCTGCTGACCTCCGTGTCGCTGCTGCAGCAGGGTGCCTTCACGACTTCGCTTGCCTTCATGGTCAAGTACCCTGTCTTCCTGTGGGACTGCGCCGTCCTGTCCGTGAGTCTTCAGTGCTTGCCTGTGTGTCTTCAGTGCTTGCCTGTGTGTCTTCAGTGCGTGCCTGTGTGTCTTCAGTGCGTGCCTGTGTGTCTTCAGTGTGTGCCTGTGTATGTCTGTGTGTGTTCAGTTTGTAGCTGTATTGTCATGTTTGCAGGTCCTGAATAGCGGTTACCTGTAAGGCATCATTTGCGTGCGTGTGTCTCTTTATTTCAGGATGTATTGCCCTATATCATCTGTTAGTCTCCAATTTGACGCTACAGTGACCTATTTATGAGTCAAATGTGTAATTTTTGTCTTGTTTGTATTTAATTTGTTTGCTGTACAACTTAGAGAAGATCCACGGGAATTTTAAATAAGTATTTGTTTTATTATATCAAAACGTTATTACAGTTCTATTTTGATCCGTTTTCTAATCATTATTTTTCTAAATTTGCATTGTATTTGACGTAACTCGTCACTTCTTATGATGGTCAATTACTTGCTGGTTGTTGATTTTTATGTGTAGATTGGTTTAGTTTTCTTGTCTTGTTCCTTATCTGCTTTATCAAAGCCTAATAATTTCTGCCTGTAACTCGGAATAATATATTGACGGACTCGAGGTTGCAGTAGTTCTTTTGTGCCGCTACTGATCTGTCATTGCTGTGGTCATAGTGAAGTGCTAATTACTGGGTGATATGCCGTGCTAAATACAGGGTGATATGCCGTGCTAAATACAGGGTGATATGCCGTGCTAAATACAGGGTGATATGCCGTGCTAAATACAGGGTGATATGCCGTGCTAAATACAGGGTGCCATGTGAATTCCTGGGCCAGGAAGGACGCCCCATTAAAGAACTTTTATAACTCAATCACTATTTAGGATAGGACATAAAATATTCTCAAAACATGTATTAGATTCATGAATTTTATTTATAAATAACATTTAACGATGTGCCCTAGATACACAACAGTATATAGGTTAACAGTACGAGGATATTTAGACCCTATTTGTTTGCAATGCATTCTGAAGAAACACGGATCGCTTTCGTCAAGCAATTTTATGAAAATGGATCGTCTTTGGTGAGAGCACGGAGAGCTTTCACAGTTACTTTTGAAATGGATCTTCAAGCTGATCGCAAAACACTGAGAAGATGGATAAAAACATTTGAAAACATTGGTTTGTTATCTTACAATATACCACCTGGTCGAAATCGCTCTATTCGAACTGAAATAAACATTGATAGTGTCGATAAGTCTTCATATGGATGGCACGGTCTCGACAAGAAAACGTTTAACACAACTGAACATCAGTAGATCATCGCTGAAAAGAATTTTGAAAAAATGATCTTAAATTATTTCCTTACAAATTACAACTAATCCACAATTAGATGATACAGACTATGTATCAAGGTTGCAATTTTCGTGTGAAATGTTGAATATCATAATGATAACACTGATGTCCTTAAAAATTGAATAATGAGCGACGAGGCCCATTTTCGTCTCAGGATGTGTGAAAAAACAAAATTGTCGTTCCTGGGCTCAGCAACAACCTAAACAATTTGCTGAAAAGCTTTTGCATTTACAGAAAGTTACTGTCTGGTGTGGTGTGATGGCTGATAAAATTATTGGGCCATATTTTTTCGAAAACGATATTGGTAATGCTGTGACCGTCAATGGAGAATGATATCGAAATATGATCAGTACTTTCCTTGAACCTCAACTTGGAACAAGTCATCTGAGAAACATTTGGTATCAACAAGATGACGCTACGAGTCACACCGCGAGAGAAACAATAATTCTTTTAAATTGCTTGTTTCCGCAAAATATTGATCTCTTGGAGTGGCGATATTTACTGGCCGCCTAGATCCCCGGCCCTAACCATACCAGACTTTTACCTTAAGGGATACCTTAAGGGCAAAGTTTACATACATTAATAAACCTACCACAATCGCTTAATTAAAGAGGAGCATCCAAGAGGAAATCAGGCAAATTAACGGCAATACATTAACGAAGGTTACAGAAAACTTTAGGAAAAGGTTAGAAATGTGCTGTCGCGAAAATGGGCGTCACTTAACAAAGATTATTTTCCGCACTTAAATGATATTGTTTTCCGCACTTAAATGTTATTTTTTAGTAAAATTCATAAATCTAATAAATGTTTTGACGAAGTTTTATGTTCTATCCCAAATAGTTTTTGAGTTATAAAAGTTTTTTAATGGGGAATCCTTTCTGGCCCATCCTGTATATGCTTTACTTATATATACAGTGTACTGATTATATAATTATTGGTACAGTGATGATATCTTCGCCATGATAATGAACTGTGTTGGTACACCACTACTGGTAACCTGACCATGATACAGAGGTGTGTTGGTCTCACCACAGATATGTTCAGCGACGGGACAGCTGTTCATCTACTACACGATCGCGTCATTCGGGCCCGTGGTGTTCATCATCATCATGACCGTCAGACAGGTGCCTCTGATTACCTTTATTTATTTCTCCTCATCTCTTTAACTCTCTACAGTAGAAATTAATATCTTCAGTGTCCGTGTAGTTCTTTACAAGAATGTCGGTCTTTCCTTGATGACCTTGTCGCATCACTGTTAATCATGTGCCATGGATCATTTTTAATGGCGTTTATTTGTTTTGTGTATTTTCCAATGCAAGGTCATCCTCCTCACCATTTACAATGTTTATTCTTAATATTTGATACATGAAGTAATCATGTATTTAATGAATGAACTAGTTACACTAGTTTGTATCCTTTTATTTTCTTTGATTTTTGTCCCTCTACATTCGCTAGTTATACTTTTATATCCATGGCCAATACAAAGTTAGCTGCAATTTAATGTACCTATTGCTTCACACGTAAAGTATGTTTCGCCGTCGGTAGCCAATGTAATTCATCACTGCATGCTAATATTAATCTGCCAATTCTTGTGGCAGGGCCTTGCGATCCTGCTGTCGTGCCTGATCTACAATCATCCCATCACGCTGGTGGCCGGCCTGGGCATCTCGCTTGTCTTCTTTGCAATCTTCCTGCGCATCTACTGCAGCCACCGCCTCAAACTCATGAAGACGCGCCGTTCTGCCACACAGGACCTCATCCGTGCCTGAGATGCTGTCTGGTGTCCCGGCCCTCGTTCTGTCATCGTGGCCCTCACTTTGCCAACTCGCTTTCATCGTTGCCTTCAATATCTTTGCGTGATTGGTCGTGGCTTTTATTTTGCTCTGATAGCTTGGTTGGGACCTCTGTCTCGCTGTGATTGCTTGGTTGGGACGACTATCTTATTGTGAATAATTTGTTCATTCTTTCACTTCTTGAAGACTGATGAGTCATAGCCCGAATCCTTCTGTGAATGATCATCAGATGCAAGGGGCAAATCGCGAAGTTTTACATTACAGAAGAACGAAGTAGTGCGACAAATGGATCGTACCATAGCGTGAAAAGATTAATAAGCTATAACCCCGTCAGTTTTATTGACTAATTATTGATTTGTGATTTTCAAACTGAGATTATTGTCTATCCTGAAAAATGCCTTACGAGGATCGTCATGATTTGTTATTAAATTGTGTTGTCACCGCTTGTGTCTTAATACCAAATTTTTTGTTAAAAGCTGCACTTTCGAACCTGTTATGATCACGATCACGTTCAAGCTTGAACAGATTAGGTTCATGTTTTTTATCAATATGTGTGTTACAGCAATGAATGAAGATTTCTCAAATAAATCGTGTCTAGCAAATTGTATGTGGGTCTGTAAAGATGTTTATTCGAATCGTTTTCTACATTCAAATTTCCATTTAAAACTTTTTTGCTTGCTTGTCCTGATAAAACAAGAACTCAAATTTGTATTTTTATAAATAGCAGCAGGAAGACTTGGCGTTTTAACCTTCCGTTGTGCGCAACTGATCTGACAGGCACAGTTACTTTAATTTTACTGAGCACTTGTAAATTTGCATCTGACGGAAGGTCAAGGAGAGCCTAAGGCAATGATTGCCCGAGTTTTATGTCGTGTCTATAAGTATTTCATACACTGAATAAATGCTACCTTTAAAATTTTGTTCGTATTTACTATTTTTGATCGTGAATAAGAATTTTCTTATTCACCATCTTAAGAATTCTATTTTCATAGTGAATTTTCTTATTTGCGTGGTATTTTGATATCCTGGGTCTGATTTGTTCATTATTTGAACACTTGGGTTGTGGTTACGAGGCCTTACTTGTCTATCGTGTGCGTGATTGATGCCTTGACTTTAGACGGCATGGGACTTCGTTTGCAAGCCAAAAAGGGACTGCTCTGCTTGTTCCTGTTGCTATATTCTATTCTATGAGGCACAAAAATCGCTGTGATGAACAAGAAATATACTGTTACTTCTTATATCAATATTTACTGAGTAATGGGAGTATGGTACTATGGTATTATCAGTGTCTTTCGATCTGATTTTGCTAGGTATTTAAATGGTATTTATAATGAACTATTTTCTATAGCTCCTAGTTTTCATATAAGTTTTTGAAGTAATACTCATATTAAAAATACCTTTATTTGTTGACCGTTAATGTCCTAGGGTGAGATAATGGGCACAGCTTTTTCTATACTTAAATAACGTGAATAATAGCGTATGCAGCGTTTAATCTCTAACTATATTTGTATAGATTTGTTAATCATAACTTGAGGCTGTCTCACACCAGGCAGTTTTGAGGCATGTTAACGTTCTACCTAATTTTATATTATGCATAAATCCCCTGATTTTTCCCCAAATTTCCTGTCATAAACATAAGTTTTTCCCAACTTTCAAATCATAAACCAACATGACTTTACCTCTAGTTTCATAGCACTCATTCATCTGACTCTACCTTAAATTACGAATTATTTCCTATTGTGCGGTGTTTATTAACTTTTATGTTGTGTGGATCCCCTCGTATATTATGATTCTCTCTTAGGTAGCATTATTCTGGAGACTTTGTTTTAGTAGCTTGCATCAAATGGATTCTGAATTGTCGCTTTAATTGATTCTTAGCTTGATTATGTAGTTGAGTAAAAATTTATAATGGATATTTTTTTATGCTTGATTTTTAGAAGTAAGCCTTTTCGTGTGTCAAAGGCACTTGTGGTTGTGTGATTTAACTTGCGGGAGGATGCTGACACTGTTATCAACTCCCTTACGGTACTTACAGGTCTTGGGATACATCATAACAGCATAAGTATGTTCGGAAACTTCATGTTTTAGAATCTGTTGGGGATGAATTTTGTTAATCATTTTGAGGGTTCTTTCCATTATCCCAACTTGCCGTGACTTCATCATTTTATTCCAGGGCAGCTGCTTTGGTTGTAGTATTTTTCTTGGTTCATATTTCTGATACAAGAAGGACTTTTTTCCGAGCGGCGCTGTTGTCCTGTTGCTTCAGTGACCGCCCCAATTTCTCAATAAGTTCTATGGAAAAGTTTCCGTATTTTCTTACTTTTCATTACTCTCTTCGGGCTGTTTAGTCAAACAGAGCTAAAGAATATTTAGGATCGTTACTTTTTGTCTAAACATCTTTATGACCGTTTTTCCAGTGTGCTTTGCTTCTCAAGTTACTATAGTTTAATTTCGAATGTTTTTGTTTTTTGATATATGAACTGGAATTCTCTATATCGTATATTATTTATTTATTATTTTGTTTTTCCCTTGCTCTCATCTTGGAATGCGGTTTTGTATTTAAAAGTCGTTTTAAACTATTGTAGCTACTTATATAATGTCGTCATTTTTTAGACGAACTTAGCTTGCCTGTTGCAAAGCATAGTTTGCATTGTGGTTCACAGTAATCAGGAGATATGTGTTACACCTAATTTTATTCCTTTGAACTAGATTCTCTTATGGTATTCAATGTAAATATAACCATGAAGTGTTGATCTTTATGCAAAGAATGTTTATTTTTCTGGCTGATTTTATGAGGTGTGAATTAATAGCTTTTATGCTTTTATCTAATTTTATTGTAGAGAGAATTAGCTGTCCCCAATACATAATTACTTATCACATTTATTGAGTTATAATTTGTGCGCAGGTATTGTTAGGAAGGTATTAGGTCTTGCTACTGTTTACATATACTTCATATATCTGAGGGGGAAATTATCATTTAAAACACTCAAAATATTATAAATTATCGGTTTATTTGTGATTTGCTACGAGGGCAGGCTGCTGTGGTTTTCAGTTGCTCCATTGAACTCAAAATATGCGGAACTATTCATGGTTTTATTAATATTTGGTTTATGTAATTCCTTGTGATGAAATTCTAATATTTCTCAGAAGCACTCGTACAAAATGCCGTGTGAGATCTATTTATCAAGTGTGGAATCTATGAGCAATTTACTTCTTCTTTTTAGTTAAGGATAATGTTGCATTTCTTGAGGACATTGTGTTACGTACTCTTGTATTTCCTCAGGACATTTTGGTATGTACTCTTGTATTTCCTCGAGACATTGTGGTATGTACTCTTGTATTTCCTCGAGACATTGTGGTATGTACTCCTGTATTTCTGAAAGATATTCTTGTATTTTACGATATACTGCTGTCAGGGCTCTACTGTTTACAATGACCAGTTCCACTCAATAATACTACTTGCTGGTAGAGAAGAACTGAGAACCTCCAGCAGACCTGCAGTCTCCTAACTTCTGGACTTGGGTGTTTTCTTGTGTATCAGTACACCACCAGGAAGATGACGCAGTCACCTACACCCCTGTCTTTGATGCCAGTCCTTTAGTATGTTTCTTCCATGTGGTGCTCGCAGCGTGAACTGCTCTAATTTAATCCTTCTTTTTGAATCAATTCGGCAATCCTTCTATTTTGTTTAAATTTTCTGCCCTATAGAGGTGCGAAAATTGTGAACCATTTTAATTGAATTTAATTTTATTTAATTTACGTTTTTTATCCATTTAGCGATTATTTACTTTTGTTCTCATTTTTGTTTTTAGATTTACACTGATAGACAGACCATCATATAAGAAAAGCTGTTGCTTGTCAGGGTAGGAAGGAGTCATACTTCTCTCCTGAGAGAGATGCTAATTTCTGTGTACAAACAGTACATGTTGAGAGAATCTGTTGTGGAATTCAATCCTCGGTGGGTTCAGGGCGGTCTTGAATTTCCTCCTTAGTTTATTCTATTTGGGCCCTTCAAGAGACCATTGCTTTGTCATTTAAGAGAACTAGTGCTCGGTCATAAACATAATCTCTTCTGTTCACGTATCTTTCTTCCTACAGTTTACCGGTGCGAGGTGATGTGTGATGGTCTAAGTTTCCTAGACGGAGTACTATACCTCTGTCCAAGCATATTAATAATGTAAGTAACACTACCAATAATTCTAGTCCTTTTTGACTTACTGTTTCCAGTCTTGTGAACATCCAACGTACCAACGAAATAACTACTTCCGTGTGCTGCACCGGCCGGGTCTTCTTGTGCTGGTTTTTGTTCTTTCTGGTGCCAGTGGTGGAGCGGCGTTTTGGGGCTCTTGCTTTGCAACTTTATATAATTTTATGAAATCTTCTGTTGCTGCAATTTCATTTTGTGCAATTATCGTATTTTTACTGAAAAATGCATTGATATTTGGGGTAAAAATTTTGAACGTTTTTCTTAAAGTTCTTTATATTTGTAACCACTTTTAACAAACTTTTACTTCTGCGAAGAAAAATACACGCTGCCGTTATGCTCTTCATTAGCCTTTGTATTTGTTAGGTCAATCACTTCAACTTTGAACCCCAAAATTAGAAAGCGTGTGACTATTAATTTTAACGACGTTCTTGATTAGGATGAAAGATATTTAGAAAATGTGTTAACAAAGTGTATTACATAAAAATAAACTATTAAAACATTGTGTTGTGTAAATATTGTACCAAGTGTGCACTATGCAGTTACCTACCGAATAATTAGCCTGGAAAAGTGCGTTAAAAAAAGATTTTTTAATTGTTTTCGATTTTGCATGTGTAGGTCTATTTCATTAAATTTCCAAGTTACTCGCATTGGCCTTCCCCAGCAAACCTAAGAGCTTACCTCTGTTCAGTGTTAGAGCTACACAGCATTGTCGCTGCACTTACTGTGCTAGGTTTTCCCACATAATTTATTGTGGTCTAACATGGTTTTGTTTTATTTTTTCTGTTTTCCATTTCCGTGTTATTTACTATTTTCTATGTATTTTCTTTATTTCTGCTCTCTCATGTGAGAGGCTGCCGTGTTCAATTGTCGCTCAAGAAATGCATTGAAAAGTTAAACAATGAAATGTTTCAGAAGTGTATTAGAAATCTTACTAAATTATTATATGATCCATGTTTATTAATGAGTTTTCTCCAACGTTTCTCTTTCCTATTCTTTACCTTCAAATAAATTTTCATCTTACTGTGATATGCCATCCGAATGCTTTTACTACCTCTTCGCTATTTAAGAATGTCTTATTGCGTGTAAAATGCTGAAAGTGCTTGGAGAAGTGAAAATCAGTAGGGAGATGTCAGAAAAATAGAGGATATTATAAAATCCTATATTTCAAGCATTGCAACATTTTGATTGTAGCATGAAAAGCGTCGGGATGTGCATCGTCGTGGAACAAATTTATGACATCTCTATTCACTAGTCTGGATTACTTTTTCAAATTTTCATGTGTACAATTAATTTCTTGGTAATGAGATGTTGCTGTTATTCATTTATCTGTTTGCTAGCAATATTAATGCGTCTGAAAGACTAAAACAAGAACTAATTTCAACGGCGACATACCATTCGTCACATCCTCTATTAGTGTGGTCGTGTCATCGCTTGCCATCGTCTGTCATTCATCAGATATGATTCATCAATATTTTATTTTTAAAGGAGGTAATGCAGTCGCTCTTGAATCGTCCGGATAGCGGCTATAGTAAAAATTACTAATTTATATAATCTAATTATAGTTTCTTTGGCGGCTGACATTGCCGTGGTATATCAGGTAGACTCGCTCTTCTACATTTCTCATGGCGAACAAAAATGTGATGTCACTTCTTGGTAAACGGAATATTTTAAGCTGAGCTGTCGACTACTGACGGACACTTTAATTTCGTACAAAATGTTCTATTCAAGCCTTTTCATCAACAGTGAGTGTGAATACCGAAAGAATGAATCAGGAACGCGTAATATTGCAGTTCCCTGAAGCTAGAAAATTTTTTTGACTAGATTTCGTTAATTGAAAGTAGCTTCACATTTTTCTTCCCCGTTGACGGTAGACAAAGTAAAGTCTACCTCTGTAATCATTCCACGACGATGATGCTACTAAATATTATTCGATAATTTGGTGGTCATTTGTTTCTTCGTTGACGAATCAATTCGACATTATTTCTTTACGAAATACTGTTTTTAGAAAGCATTTACTTCTGATAAGCTCAAGTATGCATTTTTGTTCTAATATTGCGTCTGAAACTACTTTAAGAATAATCTTTTCGTAAAAGCTTTTTATATAATGCTGTATAGAATTGATGTGCGTAAAACTATCAGCTTATTTTGATCTAATTAACACCCAGTATTTCATGGGAAAGAAGTGCTAGCGTATTCCGTGTGCTTGCAAGTGTGTTCTTTATTACGGCGCAAATTGAGCTGTTTGGCCGCCGTCTTTCCACTCTCTACTTTTCTTTCTTTTTTTCTGGGCGGCCGATGCGACAACTTCTTGCACAAGTATTCATTTCTGTTTCTGAAGATTCCTTCCTTGATTTTTAAAACTTTTGTGAAAAACTGTTCGATTTATTCCGTTTATTCTCACTAGTGCAAGTTATTGATAGTTTACTCAGTGCTTTTATTTCACCTGTTATCCAGTAAGCAAGTTGTGGCTTAACTTTTCTCGTAGTGTAGGGTATGTATTCGTTTAAGGTTGGAACGAAGGTATAATTCCAAGTTGTGACTTGTAAATTTAATCGACGTATCCATTTTTCTCTGCCTTGAAACTTGCTTCTGGCCTTCTATTGTTCTTTGAAAAGTTTGCGTGTTTGGTAAGTTTTTTTTTTTAATTTGATCAACGCATACACTATTCTTCGGATCGTCTGTTCACCACCGCTTCCACTAACCGCTGTTGTCCTACGCGAGAGCAAAGGAAATTGAATATACGACGCTTATGTTACTGCAATACTTAGCTCATAGCAGCATTCTTCAATAAATCTAACTCATTCTGCGGTGAGTTACTACCAAATATCGATACCCGAACATACATTAACAAAGGACAGGTACCATTGCATGGCATAATGCAATCTTGTCTGTCCTTTATACTGTTATATATTGGTCAAGTATCTGAGTATGCCTTCTAGAACTCTAGGGAAGTTCTTCCACGTCTTTTCGCTTACAGTTTTTAGTAAAATTGAATCTCAAGTGTAATAGAGAAACAATAATGAAAATAAACGCCTTTCAAAGCTAAACTTTCTTTTACACATTTTGTGAAAATATTCACGCAATTTGTATCGAAAACAGCATGCCCTTTTATAAGCTTTTAGAATATATTATGTTGCGAAAAGAAAAATGAAAATTCCACGATATGGTCCGTGAAACAATTACCTAAGCTCGTTGTCATTGTGGAACAGAAGTTTATGTTCGAGTCTCATTACAATTCCTAGTGGCAAAAAGTTCGAGTTCAAGAATTTTGGGGCTCGTGCATTCCAAGAACTGCTCCCGCCGGCGCACTCATCTCAGGAATTTCATTGCTTTCAAAATGCCTAACAACTGGAGGTTGCTCACATTGCAGATAAGTGTCACCAACTCCTGTTATAAATTCGTGCTGTATATGCAGGCACAGGTCGCTTAAGTACGCCAAAATTCCGACATGACGAAGAATCTTTCCAACTTTTTATGAGAGTAAATAAGTAAGCATGAGACGAGCGAACGAAATTCAAAGTTAAATTCGTATTTCGGAATTTCAGGACTGACCAACGAAGGGAAGAAGTAGAGTTCTCTCTTCCTCTTTCAACATAGACCTCACATACGGAAAATAACATCACCATTTATTTCGAATAACGTTGATGCATGAAATATGCAACATTAGATTTTAAAATGTCATATCGGTAGGGTCCTCATATAAGAGAAATACATTGGCTGATGATACCGCAAGCGGTGGTTATGTTTCCACAATGGCAAGTAATTAAAGATGTATGCAAGCTAGAATAATGCCAGCGTCTTAGATAATACAGGGTGACACAAAAAAAGGGAACTTTTTAACAATCCACTAAAACCAAAAGTGATGGAAAAAATATTTTATTCATAGTTATTGAAACCTTAACACGTGCCATTTAAGAAACAGTGATGGAATTCTCATTATTTAAAAATTACGTCCCGTAGATGACGTCCTGTACGAATGCATTCTTGAAATCTGCTCTTAAGATTCCTCATTGACCGCTGCAACATCTTAGCTGGGAAACTGTGCATTTTATCCTGAATTCTCTGTTTTAAATCATCCAGAGTTTTTGGTCGAGTCGTGTACACTTTACTCCTGAGAGAGCCCACAAGAAAAACTCACAAACGGACAAATCTGGCAATGTAAGGGGGCCATTGAACGTTTCCGAATCTTGAGATCACACGGTTACCGAACAATTCTCGCACAACCTCCAATGGTTGCCGTGCAGTGTGTGATGTCGCTCCATCCTGTTGAAATCAGTTTTCTTGAACGGGTGAAAAATTCTTCAATTTAGGTGTTCGGTAACCGCGTGATCTCAAGATTCGGTAACGTTCCCTGGCCCCCTACATTGCCAGATTTGTCCGTTTATGAGTTTTTCTTGTGGTCTATCTCAGGAGTAAACTGTACACAATTCGACCAAAAACTGTGGATGAGTTAAAACAGAGAATTCAGGTTGAAATGCACGGTATCTCAACTGAGATGTTGCAGCCGTCAATGAGGAATCTCAAGAGCAGATTTCAAGAACGCATTCGTACAGGAGGACGCCATTTACGGGACATAATTTTTAAATAATGAAAATTCCATCACTGTATCTCAAATGGCATGTTTTTAGGTTTCAATTACTATGAATGAAATGTTTTTCTTCCATCACTATTTGTTCTATTGGATTGTTAAAAAGTTCCTGTTTATTTGCGTCCTCCTGTATGACCGCTGCCAACATAGTACGGAAACATTAGAAGAGCTGAAATAAAACGCTTGTCACAAGTCTGTTTGAAACGCATTTAGTATAACAATTTAAATTTTCAACTGTATGGCTAAATTCTTGAAATTAAATATACGAATTATAGTGAAGCTTTATGTTGCAGTTCCTAATTTACTGGCCGACTGCTTAGTGTGATGAGCTGATAATTTATGTAATTTTAATTAATATAGTTGACTCAAAGCTTCATTGAGTTTGATAAGTTCGACAGTTGCGTATCAGAGAAAGACGAAAATTGAATCGTGTCGCGAGTTATCAAGATTGGTATATAAATAAAGATAATTAGAGTTGTAGTACTGATCGAAAGTTTCCAGGTTTCACTTCCGCTTCTTATAACAAAACATTTGCGCATGAACTTCCCGATTGGATTACGGAAAAGCTGGCCCATGGGAAAAATAATGAACCGAGAAACAAATACACATCAGGGAATCTGGAATATATGATCGTGTTGCACATTTTATCATCATAACTTTTTAAAACTACGGGAAAATAGTCCATGTTGTATAGGTTTTTAGAAATATTTTCTCTTCTCTCGTAATAATCTCACAAATTATAGGCTCTAACAAAATGACAGAAATTTTGAACAGCTTCACACTCCCTACGTTCATGTGTCTTCAGTTTCATTCGCCTGACAGAACAAGTGGCAAAAATGCTCCTTTAGCATCTGTTAGCACGTACAGTGAGGGAAGCAAATATAAGTGTGCCAAGAAATTTTCTGTTTGGTGCTTTTCCAACAAATCAAAAACTTGCTACTCATATAATAATCGTATACAAATGTCTGATCACGTAATGTACACAGAAAACAAAGAAAATCTTATGCAAATAGATTAAAATATGTTATTTAATTTCTGGGGCTGAAAAAACGATTCCATGGAGAGTACAAATGGCTTGTCTGTAGAGACTTGAAAGTCGTCATTATTCTTAAAAGAATGCAGACAAAGTGCATTAAATACTGATGTTTCATCTGCGTGTGGCACAGCAGAAATACGAAGCATCACTACATTGGCGCTGAATGAGCCGAGTTTTGAGACTTTTCCTAAACAAATCTATTTCTAAATTTCCTGCACTGGTATAAAAGAATGTCAATATATTGAAAACAGTTGCTACATTACTTACGCATGATGTAGAATTAAGTACATGTTTCAATAATTATAAATAAAGCAGTTCAAGAAGCCAGCACCTGCAATCAAGTTCTTGAGGTAACACCTTGGCTACAGCTCTGTATGTGTATAAAGGAAGTGAGGTCCTCTGAGTTCCTTGTAATTGTAACATGCTATAAAAGCAATTAAGTGTAAATATTACGTGTGTTTACTGGGATAAGAACATACATTGTGTGTCACGCCAGTCCTGAACAGCTCGTACGTCAGTAAGAGCTGACCTGGAAATCAAGACAGAGGTATTAACGGTCTCTGTATTTAGAAAGATAAGCATGGCATTACTTCACTCGATTACTTTCGTTTTCTGACGTTGAAAGTCATGTTCTCCAAAGAATCAAATGAACTACAGAAATGGGTTTTCGATAGTTTCCTCTAGCAATTCGTGGGTCCATGACTGCGAGCAGCAGTCAAATTCTGAGTGCAAGACCAAACTTCCTATGAATCCGAGGCAGGCCTGAAGCTTCAGCCAGATGATATAAACGGGAATGTTGTTTTGTGCCCTAGAATTTTTGAATGACAACAAGAAATTTCCATTCAACTGGGAGCAGTACTGCAAATTTTGCCGACCGAATAAAATGCCTGTAGTCTGAAAATAAAATATCAGATAAAGAAAGAGCTTTTTTCGGGAAAAATATCCCCTTTTTTGGATTGTTACTGAGTTTTTTAGAGACTTTTTGTCAATAAGCACATTATGTGGCTATTACAGAACACATACATTCTTCCTACTCTGCATGCAATTTTGAAAAAAGTATAACATGACTGTTCAAATTGCGTTGGAAAACCTTTAATGATATATGTGGGTTACAATTCGTTGCAACAAATATTTTGACGTGCTTTGCAGCAGCAGAGATTTCTGTCCGCATTTTAAATTCAAGAAAACGTTGAAGACAGCATTGCCTGAGGAGTTACGAGAGTAGAGTGCGTGAAATACGCAGTATTCCAATTCATAAATGGTTTCTAAATATGTGTATATTTTAAAAACTACTATAAAAGTTTTCATGGGTGTGCTGCACTTTTAACCTACAAGTTAGGAGGAAAATTAGGGTGTACCAATAGTTGAAGAGTATTTTAAAGCCAGCCAAGGCAATAATGAGTTTGCGTGTACTGGTACGTTTTTTCGCGACTTGTCTTAATTTCCTGAATATCAGTAAAAAAACAGGGGAAAAAATGAGCAATTAATTTTTTAGGCTCAAAGTTCTTTCATTTGAAAAATTTGTTCTTCATGTATGACATGTCAATGTTCAAGTAAAATATATTCAGACTCAAAAAGTTTTAATCCAAAACGTACACTTTAACGTTTTATTAATTTTAAATGCATTTAAGAATTAAAACTTCTTGCTTCAATGATGTTTCCAGACTAAAGTTCCTCCATCGAATGAGTTTAATTTGATTGTAATTATTCACTGAATCATTATGGGAGACACTCCCATACCTGATTGTTGAGTCATACAGTCGTAGAATAATTGACTCATGGTTTGCTATTGTAGCTGACAGGTGTACGATATTAGGATTCAAAATCGATTAATGCAAATTAGGTACATATCAAATTAGAGAAGTTCCTAGGAATAAAATAAAAAATTCTTAAAATAGTTAGGGAAAGAGTCATAGTTCCATTTCCCGCATGGTACATATAGATAATTTTTAGTTATAGCAGCAACGGAAAATGTTAGGAGCTTCTCCAAATCGTGGAACTCTAGGTTTGTCTCGTCTCGTATAATAATTATTGAATTTCTATTTACTTGAAGGCCTAAATGCGTTTAATGATGAGCTAAAAATTCCCTTGAATAGCAAAATTAACGTTAAAAAGAACTGTATGTTCCGAAATATTATTCGTAACTCATTTACGTCATTTCTTAAGTGTCATCGGTAAGTTTCACTCGCTGAAGTCCAACAAATTGAACAGTTTGTCAATACATGTATTCCCTAAATACTTTTTTGCATTTTACAAGAAGAGCTTTGATGTACCGTTATCTATTGATTAAATTGCACCAAACAAACTACATAATGCTAATTATGAATGAATCTTCTGTAGGAGGATGTTCTCTAGATGCTGAGACTTCTAAGCTCCTTCACAAAAGATAAAAGATGTCTTGTTAAGGAACGTACGAAACAGCGTTAGTATCGCATACAATATTACCTGAAATAGAACATAAATTGTTCATTTACCACGGAGAACAGGTTTGTGAGACAACATTTCAATCAGCGTACGAGCTTCTACGTTTTCTGTGCCTGAAAATGAAGAAATATGCTTGTCGTAATGACCATGCATTTGAAATAACCTGACGCATTGCAGGACGCAAACGCGGAGACCAAAATATCATATATGCAACTGTGGATGAAGAGACTGAAGTGGAAGAGCAAATAATTAAGTTATTGTAAAAGTTTGTATGATCTACCAGCTTAGCTTTGTCATTCATGTAACGAAAATGAACATTTGAAGATCTCTCGTCAGTCTGACGTGACCTGGCCATCTTAGAACTCTACATCACGATGCAACAAATAGCGTGAAAATGAACTGATCCTTCAATAATTTGATGCTTGTTTAGACTTTGTGCTATATTACAAAACCACATCTCCTCCAAAAATCAATCAATAATCATAAAAAGGCTGACTGCAGAGTGGTTTAGAAAAACAAGTTAGTATCGAATTCCAAGTGAACTACTCGTGTTATGTTTTGAAAAAATATCGAGAACATTGCAGAGAACATTAAAAAAATCTTAAGACTAGTTTGAGAACCGAAGGGAACCAACTTAAGCTACACATTTTATGCAGAGTTGTCTACAAACATCTGCACATGTGGTTCGTGTGATCCAGTTACTGGACTGAAGCAGTTTCCTGTCTCATTCTGTCCATAATTGCATTAACTAAATATTAAAGAACATGGCGGTATTTTCTCCCTGTTGTCCCAGGCGTTGAGGGTTCGTGTAGGAACATTGAAAAATGCTCCACGAGAGAAAAAACTATTGGCAGAGGAGTGTTTCATGCCAGCAAATTAGATTCTCTCCTGGTAAGGGGACGGTCGCGGTTCTTACAGTAAAATGCAGCTTGACTTATATTCAAGAGCTTGAATTACTGCAGAAAAACCAGGTTCATACATGCATGGATTTTAATTGTACTTTTTAAAGAGAGAGCAAATATCTAAATTGGTAAATGTAGGGGTTCCACTAGAGACAATATGTAACGAAGGCTCTTCAGAAAAAGAAATTCAACGTCCTGTCGTGTTAATCTAGCGGTTTAAGCTCTTAGGAAACACTGGAGACCTAGCAACTTTTAATCCCCGTGCATGATCATATTAATTTGTTAAGGAATATATATTGCTATGACCATATACAAAATGATCTAATTTTCTTAACCTAAGTGAGAAACTGGGTAACTTAAAAAAACTCGATGTATGGTTGGTGTTTGTATGGTGAGAATATTCTAACAATGATATATTTTTTCAGTCTTTTAATAATGACAAAGAAACGGCACAGGAATTCCTAAATACGTAGCTTTACTGCTATGAGATTCAACGGAAACAATTGAACTTAAAACCTAAGTGTATCATGCATAGAATATTGATGAACAGTGAACTACTGGACACTACGTTCTTTTGTATTAGAATAAAATTACACTCTGCATTGTTTGAGAAGCCTGGCTATGCATTTATTTAGGGATAGTTCTGCGCTCTTAAACTGAGGTCGATTTACGAGACAAGCAATTGCAGCCAATTGGAATTCAGAGCAGAAACAGCAGAGATATCACCACAGCGGTGGCATGTTGCCTAAAATTGCGTCTTGCCGAGCGTGGTTAGTCACAACGTTTGGCAGCGTTTCTACCAACGTTTCACAACTTCACTCTAAAGTTTCGTGAGAAAATGTATAATGAATATTCATTTCTCTTCAACAGTATAGATTGAGCTAAAACTAATTTCACGTTTATTGAAAATGGTCAGTGACAATGAGTATGATAAAAATGTATGTATAGATACAATCACTCCTAGAGGATATCAATGAAACAGTTAGGTCCTACATTGACGAGTTTGTTTTAGAGTGGTTTGTGTTTCTCAGGTGGATGTTGATTGCCTATCATCTGGAGGTGGCAACAGCTTACGGCAGCTGGAGACATAACATCATCTGTAGGTGGTAGCTGGAGACGCAACATCATCTGGAGATGGCAACTGCTTGCTGCAGCTAGAGACGCAACATCATCTGGAGATGGCAACTGCTTGCTGCAGCTGGAGACGCAACATCAGATGTAGGTGGATATCGCTTGCTGCAACTAGTGATGCAACATATACACATATATGGTTTCCTTATCCTGTAAACCAGTAATGTCAGTAGGCAGGCCTGGACCATTCCATATTGACGGCAAGAACTCGCTACCAATTGCAATGCATCTGCACCGAAACTTTGCCTATTCACAGCCATTTGATTTGATGGAAATTCCATAATGAAGGAAGTTCAAGTGTTAAGCATTATGTTACTAAATTCATTTTACACTGCTCATTATTTTTTTCAGGAGCAGTAACTTAGTATGAAGTTATAAATCTGTTCTAGATTGAACCACTTTTTCAGGTAATTGGCATTTTGTAACGATTTAGTTCATTTGGTGCCACAAGGATTCATAATTTCAGTATCTCTGTTTAACAGATATACTTATTTCAACGTAACCAGCAATTACCCAACAGGCCCAAGTTAACCCATAAAAAAGTCTTACAAACACAACCCCATTAGCATTTCAGTCGGTTCCCAAAAGTATCTCTAAGGTCTCGTTTCGATACACATGGCCATATCTGCACCCATAAATCACGTTCTTTTCCTCTTTTTTGCTTTCGCTGGCCGAGTCCCAGGAAGACAGATCTACTAGCGCACAAATTTGACTTTGCTCGACGCTCTCGCTTCACGGCTGAGTGTCTCTCTGCTTGTACTCTACTTCGTTTGTATTGATAGCTTTTCTCACACACAAAAGTTTCTTTTTAGTTTGTATAAGAGCCTGCATTTTTACCCTGGTTTTCAGTTATTTACTATTTTATTTATTGTAGTTTTCAAGGACATAAAGGTAGTTGATTTGTACAGTATCTACAAGTATTGTCCTTCTCAACCAGAGGAGACAGTTCATGAAAAGATTGACAAATAGGTAATACTTCTCTGCTTACTGGTTCTCAATATAAATCAGTCGAATTATGATACAAATGTTAGGTTCAGGGATAGATTTTTGGATGCATTTCATTTATAAATGTTTGGTGTCACGCACTATGCGAACGACCAAAACAATGCTCCAATGAAGTTTAGATCTTAAAAATTCAATTATCTTACGGATATGCTAATTCACAATAAAATTTCTTCAAGTATTTCATACATCACATTTTCAATGCATGTATTTTCAGCATTGTATTGTAGATATCGACGGCAGTGTATTACTGTAATATGCAGTACGTCCCACAAAAACCCGAACCTGTATGTCCAGTATCAGTAATACCATCATAAGAATACCATAAGCATTTACTTTCTAGCAAAATTATCCCTCAAAATCAATCTATTGAAAAGAGCGTACAATAAGTCGAATGATGGTATTACTGATACGGGAACATAAATACTAGGTTCGGGTTTTTGTGGGACATACGGTATATGGTTTTTTCGACGTGAGCTTCCTTCACCTACAATATAGAAACTAGTTAATTATTTTAATATCAAACCCATGTTGACAAGTGAACATTTTACAGTACTTTCCTACTGTTATAATTATATATTTTCCATTGGATTTTACATACAAATCACATAAAATATGTATGAATAATTTGTGCAAAAGAACATTTATGACTTTTTAGAAATGTATCCTCACCAATACTCATTAAGGGAATGCAATCAATGGAATATAACTCCCCACCTATTGATCTTCTCCTCGCGGTAAGTCGTGATGAAGGTCTCATTCTTTCATATAAGTGATATATGATGAGTCTAGCTGTTTCTTGTATGTGTCATTCTAACTGTGGTGTCTCAATTGCTGTTTGAGAACTTACAGCAACACAATTTCCTACGCGTCAGAGGTCTGAACGATAATCTCGGCTTATGTAGGGATATGAATCTGGTATGAGCACACCATTTATTTTCAATTTCAAGTATATACATTTTAATATATACAATTGGGCACCGACATTTACAGCTTTAATTCAAATAAAGAAAATGAGTTGTGAACATTTACTTGAAACATGATGAAAAACCATATCATAACATTCACTTTACAATATACTTTGAACGACAATTTCTTTTCATTGGGTGGTACTGGGGTTCAACCAATAGCCCTCAGCGGTCTGAATTTGGAATGCAATCCGCCAATAGAATTTACCGCCAACTAAATTTTCCCTTAAATTAACTTAAATACTGGCAGTATATTCCGTAGACTATGCTCTCCAATAGACTCATCATTTGATATACTAGTCTACGGATTCTACTACGAATATTTAAGTTACTCTTAGTTTCATAATATATATTTTGCCCTTTTATTCCTTTGGTTTTCGTTGGTAAAAAACAATCATCCATTGCATAAATCAAATAAAAAGAAGAAAATCGAGTTGTATATAGTTTAATGGGAATAGTTTTACATAGGCAAAAAAGGAATAAAAGGTTGAGCTCATAAATAACATGATTTGGTCTTCTCAGATGAGAAGTGAAGTTACTACAACCACGTTCACAACACGCACAATAATCAGTGGCTGGTCTACTGCAGAACGTAGTTGTCAAAGGTGATGCTGATAAAAGTTTCTTGCAACTGTCATGCGTATTGGTGGCCTTAGCTTCGAGGAGAATGTCGAACCTCCATATTTACTCCCTAAGGGCTTGAGAGGGAGCTCCAATGCTTATATTGGTGTTCTTAAGTCTCGTGTAAGATCTTTATTGATTAAGTGTTTCTATGGGTTGCAGTAGAACAGAAAATCAAAACGAACGCAAGAGACAACGAGGCGATTTGATTGACCGTGTGAAGGATGTGAATGTTTCAAGTAAGGTCGTCAAGATATAGCAGTCTGTTCCGACTGTGAATAGAGGTGGTTATTGAGACAGAGGATAGCTTCATTGAATTGTAAGTCAATAGAATATATTATGCAAACGATCACATTGCTGTTTCTTCCAGAAAGGAAACTTTTATTATGATAAGATCATTTTTAATAAGATTTCAAGAAACAGATTAAATGTGCTCCGCATCGTGACTTCAAATTTATACAGATTAAGCTCAATTATTCATATAATCAATAATGATTTATATACGTATGTATATACATACATATATAAATATTAATATTAATTCCATGCCAGCCATTTCATATCATATTTCCATGCCAGCCTTGTATTCATTTACATGTATTCAGCTATTTAACCAGTATTTATAAACAACGTTTCTTGTTCAATTTTTGATAGCTGTCCTCTGTTGCCCTTTTTATTGTTTCACTTTTTCACTGTTTTTCACTCCATTTATTAACCAATTTCTCCTCCCTATTTTTCTTGTGTTTGTTCTCTTTGTGCTTTCTTTCACGTCAACTGTCGTCTGATGTTTTTATATTTTCTTGTATACCATAACCATATTTTTCTTTTGTGTACACGATTCGTGATCAATACACAAATATTTTGTCGAACTCACAAGTCTCTCATATTTTCTATTTATTGACGATCGTCATTTTTTAGGTCTTTTGTATTTCTAGTCTTTCATTTTTTTGTCCTCCTGGGTATTTTATGATCAAACTGACCTGACAATAAATGACAAAGACACCTCGCAGCGCTTTTACTGAATGCGGCCAGCGGTGCCGCAGCGAAGTGAAGGCCACGAATACGGATGAAAAGACACAGTTTTTGGAACTGAATATAAAAAGAAAATTAAATTTCACGGTGAACATGGAATCTAAGTTTTTCCAGGCGATATCAATAGGGGTATAGTTTTTTTTAAGCCATGGACGCAGATATGTTCACATCTGGCGCAACATATTCGCAGAGTCAATATGAAGATACGAGGTTTCAGATGTTATTTGTGTTGAGATATATATTGCACACTGATATATTGCACTGACCCATATTATACATGTATGAAAATATTATTTAGAATAGTAGAATGGATTCAGACTGGGTTAAATTATTGACATTTTGGGACATCGTTTAAACTAAGCATCGAACTAAAAGAGAATTACTCTATTGTATTGATAGTATGATAGCTTAAATTAGGGTTTAATAACTGCATATGCTCGAACAGTGTCAGAGAGTATTTGGCCAAGATAAAAATTGAAGAATGAAGTTGATAGATATGAAATTGGAGGCACTTGTGCAGGAAGTTAGTCACATGGAACATCGGCTTTCCTCACTACAGACATGAATAAAATTAAAAAGAAACGACGCAAGACCTTCGTAAATATAAACCCAATCCAAAACAAACTCTTGTAACAAATATTGCTGATTTGGCGGGAGTAACTGAGATTGCCACCTGGTGGAAACTTTCCAAGGAAGAAAGATGACTGAGAGCAAGCACAACCAATTTCCAAGCGAGTTAAACTGAAAACTAGTACATATCTACAAGCGCCTCACTGAGAGCATGGTCAGAATGACGATTACAGAACTTTGCATAGGGGTCACTACGTTATTCTTAAAAAAAAAACCAAGATGCTGGACAAAGATAGAAAGTGTTTTGTCCTAAGCAAAGCCAGCTGATTTTTATTTCTTAATTAGCTATCTGCTCCATACCATGAAAAACGAAGGTTCTGCTTAAAAGGAATGCCATGTAAGCTTAAGACTTTTGGAATATAAATGTAAAGTTAGTTAGATTGACTAAATTCCAGCGAGTTCTACACTTCGCGACTCTAAAAAAAGTTAGAGTATTTTGCTCTAATTCATGCGACTCAAAATGGTAGGCTTACATATTTGTGTCTATGAAGTATGTCTGTGCATGAAGCACATGTGTCAGTAAAATTATCTTTTCGCATTTAGTTGTTGTACTAAATATTGCCATCGTAATAGATGTTATAAGTTAGTTAAGGTCCTTGTAATTGATGGCAAAAAGTCATTCATAATTAATCATATGTACAGTATATAGGCTAACAATGTAACATATATCAATATATATATACGTATATATATATATATATATATATATATATATATATATATATATATATATATATATATATATATATATATATATATATA
>VCRD01000039.1:639975-656323 GCA_006783055.1 Trinorchestia longiramus | reverse complement strand
TATATATATATATATATATATATATATGTATATATATATATATAATTTAAAACATAAATTATTAACATTACTAAACAAATTTTCAGTTTACGTTTTAGAAATTTCATGGAAAACAACGAATATCAATATGACTGAAATAACGTCGAGTGTTTTCATTCTCAACGAATGAATTATATTCTTATTGAAACTGGCTTGATAACAAAGTTCTTCTCAAGTGTTCCTGACTTACTTTTCATTACAGCACTCCACTTCCCTCAGAAAGTTTTAATGTCAGTGCTATTTATATCAGGGGCGATGTTGACTGTCACGTATTTGTGTAAGACAACAATAATAACATTTAGCGGAGTCCAAAGTAAATGGGAGCACTGCTACCTGGCATCGATATTATCAAGTTTTTTACTGTATCTTTTTTCTAATGGTAAAATCTTCTTACTACAATCATTGTATCAATAAAAGATACGAAGGAAAATCGGGAATCTGCCCATTTATGTAATCAATGTGACTGAGATTTAAAAAAAACTCAGAAGATTATGGTGGTGTATTGGGGGAACTGATAACACTTTGTCCAATGCAATCAAGTAATTCATTGCGTGTGTGTTTATTATATGATAGTTTCATAGCTGCATGTGGGACATGATGTAATATTATTATTGTATTAATGATTCAATTACAGATTCTGCTTAGTTAATGCGATGTTCAACAACTCAAGTTAGTCCAAGTGGTGCAACAAGGACTCAGTTAATATCGTGTCAGAGGATAGTCTGCAGAAAGTGGCTGTGTGATTTTATTAGTCATATTTCAGTTGACTATAACGTCAAAGTTATGGAAAAACTGATATATTATGCACACATAAAACTGTTTGAATCTTTTTCCACGTAATCAAAAATCAAATAAATTTACAATTTCATGATTTTACATTAGAACAGATTTTCGCTGAAATGCGTTTATTATTTCAATGGTTTATTAAAATGTAAATTATTTCCCAGTTAAAACTCTACGAAAGAATTTCAAGCCAGCAGGAGTCTCTAGAAGACAAACTTCTCATATGCAAAAAGATTCCAATTGATGTCAAGAGCGACTTATAAGTCGGTACTCCACTGAAGAGCGCTTATAAAGTCTACTAAGTCCACTAAATGATAAGGCTCGTGCACTTTCTCTAGAGGGCTCAAAGTTCCCATAAAGACTTTATAACAAAAGTCTGCCTTTCTTATTGCCAAGTTCATAAATTTTGCGTGCGAAATTTTCTCACATGTGTGTCAGAGGAAACCAGCGCATGGATTGAACAGTTTTATTGAGTAGTGAAAAACTAAATAGATTTGTCCAGTGGTAAAAAAATGAACAGGTTTCTAGAACAACATAAAACTGAACAGTTGCAAAATAGCAAAAAATTCAATAACAAGTTTTCTTAACACAGAAAATGAAGTATTATTCCCAGATGATATGCTCAGTTATACAATGACTAGAAAAATTGAAACGATTTTAAACAGAACGTATTTTTTTCAAGTGCCGTCTGCGAAAAAAGACGATTAGGGAACAAGGTCAGCTAAATGTTATACAAAATTATACACTGCTTATAGTTTGGTCGTCCCATGAAATTAAAATTGAAATTTTTCGATAAAATATGTGATTGGAAATATAGTGAACGAAACATGTATCCGTAGATGCAGACTGTTGTATAACGTAAATATGTAGTTTTTAGTGTAAATTATTTTCTCATAAACCAAGGCTTCAGTAGAAGGCATTTTCTGACACATGGACGCATTTTCGACAAAGTAAATTTTTTCCAGGTATTCGATAAATAACACGTCACAATCATCATGTCAGTTTTAAATATTGTGTAGTAAAGCCGTTGCGATTCCTTATGTGAGTCTAATCACATTTTCATACAAAATATTTTGATATGTTGTGGGTGAAAACTTACTGAATTACGTAGAAATAAGTTACTCTAGCATGTGCACCTAGAATGGGATTTATTGTTAATTATTACGACTTGCCATGTGCAGTTTGAGCTGTTTCACGGAACATTTCACGCTGGTAGAGATCAAAGAACTCCAGATGCTTTCTTTATTATTACACGATAAAAAATAAGAAACTAACCTCAATTCGTGGAAAGTGCCGTGCCAATGAAGAAAATGAATAAACATCAATAATGGAAAAGGATGTAGGTCAATAGTAAGGTTTTATGCAACGAAAGCAGGATCTTTTTCATAATATTCATATTCTTTACATTTAGGAAAAGCCCATGAGTATATTTATGTTTGTACGGGCTTCTTTATGTACTAGGTATTTAAACACCCACTTCAGCTACATATGTATGTATAATGTAATTTTTTCACAGGTCCAAAATCATTGTTCAAAATACTAACTAACCGTACGACTATAAAATGTTTTAAAATCTCATGCTGCATCATTCGTTTATAAGTTCTTAAACTAAAAATGTCTGATGTTACTCTCATGATACTTTGACTCATTTCTGGAAGCTGCTCGTCAACGATTTCTTCTGAAAGTCTTCCGTTTGCAGGATCAAGCAAATCTTTGAGCAGTAGAAGCTGGAATTTCTCCTGTAAAGTTGTGTACAATTTATCCCGCAAAAAAATAAGAATTACTTTTTGCTTATGTTTCACTTAAACACGGATTTCAAGTTCTTGACGGGGCTTAGGTTGTCAAGAAATTATTACTTTGATTCATTCTACTTGAAAAAAACAGGAGTAAAATCAGTTGTTACGAGGACTTTTCAGGCACCTGCCAACTAATATCGGCAAAAAACGAATGAATTTAAAATATTCTATGGTGAAGCTGGTTAAATGAAAGTAAAAACGGTAAAATAACAAACGATAACACTACCAAGCTATAAAACATCCAGTTCGAAAGTAAGAAATTAAACGATACTTTGAAGGCAACGATTGCTAGTTCAAAAAACGGCAAAGAGAATTCAGAAGAATTTGAACTAAGTTGAAAAATTGAAAGTGTATACACTACGGGACCATCTTATTGGAGGGGAAGAACAGCGCCTGCAAGTTAAGAGACCACTTGTTGCCGGCAGACTAGAGAGCCCTCGTGGCCTCATGTAGCAGTGGAAGTTCCACTACTTAAATATTGAAGAGTGGAGTTTCCATCAACGTCATCCTGCTGGTTGGTTGTACACGCTCAGTTAGGCATGTCATTTTCGCCTGAACATGAACACAAGACAGGTGTACTGGAGCGAGTGCGGCACTATCACGATCATTATGTTGGTACTGAGTGAGACACTCGTCCAAAGCCGTGTTGAAACAGCTGATGAATCCCTTGACTCAGAAAAACGCCAAAAGAAGTATGCTGATGAAATACGATTATGCTCGAACAACGATGTATGCATGAAGGGGAAAAATAAAAGTACAGGGTGCTGTACAAATATAATTCAGATCACTTTTTAACACGAACGACACTCTTATCCCTTAGCCTTCTTTAGCTCACTTAGTTTCGTTAAATGCAAAAATATTTTTCCATTACGCGCTAAAATCACTTTTTCGCATGAAAAAATATAATTCATTCCTAAGTATTATTTAGGCAGTTGAGAACCGTTTTTTATCAGCTGTGCAACAACAACTGATGGGAACATTTGACAACTTTCACTAATTTTATGACCAGGAAAAAGTGATGACGCTTGACTATTGATGATACAAAATTTAGAGGTGGGGAATAAGCTGCTCAGACTATTTCTCTCATGGACGAAAGTGACCTTGTTATTGTATATTCTACTGAGTTGTTGGTTTTGATGTTTGAAAGTACGCTGCTACAATAAATGTTTACAATAACTCCTCGTTTATAATTGCAAAAATAAATAATAAAAGAGCAAATGTGCCATAAAAATTATTTTATATAAATCAGCTGCGCTTCTGAACCGTATAAGCGCAGCTGTGCTATGTAGATATATTAAATAAAATGAATTTACACGTTTCTAGTGGTGACTATGAAACGTATAGGAGTTATGCACTTGAAAATATGTGGACGTGGTTGTACGCACGTTTTAAAATAATTTCGATCACGCGTAAATAAGTAGGGAAAAGTCTTAATGAGACAGCCTAGAAATTACGAGCTTGAGAGGCAGAAAATAATTTAGAAAATCAGAGTTTCAAAACTTGCGTGACTCGTACTTTTCCTGGAATTGCACTCATGATAAATGAGCTAATAAGTTGAGTTTTTAAATGTTTCAAATCCCTGTCGTTAAATTCTGTATCCGAATTAATATTACATGGTATTCTAAGAAGACATGGTCCAGTTGTCCTCATCATGTTACCTTGACAACAGCACAGAGTGTCAGGGGATTTTTTTTAAATCATTGCTCGAATACTGATTGGTTTTCACTTCATTCTGATAAGTGGTGTTCGATACTTGAAGTCCCTAGTTGATTATAATTGTTAATTGAACATTGAAGTCTTGAGGGATTATATTCTCGTATCTACATTTATTATCTTTAAACTTTCTGTTGCTTCTATGAAATCTAACTGCAAATGTGAAAACAATTGCACAGCAATGACTGAAATCAACAAATATTAAATCTCATTTAGTTCGTTGAAAACTTGCCCAGGGTCTTCGTATTGAGCGATGATAACTGTGAAAAAGTTGTGCACTCGAAATGCGTAGATCCAAAATAGATGACAGAAAATTGATTGAAATCTGACTAAATTTTATTGAACATTCATATAAATAAATTTTCCTGCAGACTGTCCCCGTGTTTTTGGAAGCAACAGGAAAAGCACAGACATGAAAAAAATATGGGCAATTAAAATAATAATTTATTTGATTGAATTTAAAAACGATATGTAAGTTCTAGGGAAAGTAAATTGTAACAGGTGTTTTGTATAGCCGCTGGTTACCTCAGATACTTCGTACGCTGGTACACTCTGCAGGCAGCTGAAACGTTAAACTTTTCAGTCATGCACCTTTGCTAAACATTTAATCAAGTTTTTAAATATTTTATTTGGTTTTCCAGTCATTTTTAACGATTCACTGTATTTCATTTGTACACATCGTGTAATGTTTTGTTCGTATTTTCTGTATTCCATTTTTGAATGATCTCTTATATGATCTCTTCGTTGATCAAAATTTATTTGATAGTTGGAATGAACTTGATCGTTCATTAAATTTTTCCGCCATATTTTGGTGGGCATTACCTGAGCCTCCTGTAGCCTGAAGATCTGGCAGAAACGATAAGATGGACGTCCAGTCTCTTGATGTCATGAAGGATGCTAGAATATTGCTCCATATAATTCAGGAATGCAATTCTGGAATATAATTTCAGAGCAATTGAGGTGTCAGGAGGCATATTGCTTTCGCAACTCACGCCTGACTGCGAAGCGTAGCCTGGTTCTACTCCGTTCACCACATAGATTTTGTAGTGAACGTCTTGCACATTATCTGAGACATTTCTGTAATTACAATCACGTCTTTTAGCAGTAACCGAATAAAAATTTACAAGCCCTATAAAATTATTTGAATTGTTCATAAGTTTTTAATGATATTCCTTTAATCTTAAAATGGGATTTTGCGAGAGATAGTCATACAGCAGCGAAGGTACAATATTCCTAAGCAGAGATAACACTAACAATTCGAAGGTGAGAGGCCTTCATAGAAAGCGACGAAGATTGGCCACGTTTTATACAAGATTATTGCTTCTAAGGGAACTCTCAAGATGAGGCATTTTATGGTGCTTTTTAATGAAATTACGCCTTAGTAGCCAGGATTGCATTCAATCATTTTAAAATATACACAGCAAAATTGAAAGACTGGATAACTGAGACTGATTAAAATCTAAATACAAATAGTATTTGAAAACTTTTACGGGTGTATTAGTAGTTTTTTTCATAATTCAAAAGCTATAAATAATCGACATCACAAATTTTTAACTGTAAACTGAGGGAAAACATTGGAAAAGTTAACTTTTCATGACTGTGTTTAGAGGTCACAACCTATATTTCAGTTTCAAATGGCATGATTTTTGATGAGTACAGGTAATAACCTCTCAGCTGAAGCAGCAGAGGTACATTTTACGTCTACCCTGTTTATTTCTTTTACTTTTTTCTCTCAATATTATGCCAATCTTCAAATCTTGCGAGAGATAACGTTGAAAAACAATATAATCCATCGTTTTTGCAAACCAGTGGTCGAGGGAGTGAGGTCGGTGTTATGAGCAGGCCAAAGATAATTCAATTGGTAATTGATCACTTTGTAGGAGAATTTATCCGTTAAAGATGAGAGAAATTTATTAAAGGAGTAAGTAGGAGCACCGTCTTGTTAATAATAGCCTCCTTTTTCATTAGTATCTTTTACGACTGCTAGGTACAATTTTTTCTGAATAAGATCGAGGTATTTCTTAGCATTTGCTGATTCGCTATCGTTAAGCAACACAATCTGTAACACTTGATTGTCCGCAATTGTTGCTGATGGCATTAGATTTGCTTACCACATATTTTTCCTGACTCATTCTCGAATATTTTCATTTATCTTTCCCATTACACGCCTTATCATGTGATGCTTTTTGAAAACATTCATAATCATCTCTTTTAAATCTTTTACACTCGGTGGAGTAGTTATGCACTCTTTAAAGAAGACTTTATTTTGTGAGGGCATCTAGCCCTCACAAAATAAAGTTGTATAGAGCGAGGTCTACCGCACAGACCAAACACTTTTGAACACGTCCACAATAAGCACTTAGAAGTTGTAGGTACACTCACGACAAAGGCCAGACAGTATTCAATTTATCAGAAAGTCTTGTTCATTCTAGTCTAGTTGCTGTACCAATAATGAAATTCAGTAAAATATAGGGTGTCTCAAAAAAAATGTACTCACCCTTTAACCGTTGCTAACATGCTATCTTCTTTGTGTTGCAAGAGTGAGGTTCGAACCTTTGCGAACATGATTCTTTAATCACATTTAATCATGTTCGCAAAGGTTCGAACCTCACACCTGCAACACAAAGAAGACAGCATGTTAGCAACGGTTAAAGGGTGAGTACATTTTTTTGAGACACCCTGTAGGTTTAACCGAGTAGATTCGAACCCTTTTGCCATCACACACGCCACCAAACATACAATTGATGCACGCCAGCTACGAGTATACTTTGTGCTTATTATTACCTCCTTTTATTATTAAACAGGTATACGGTACCAAACATCATTAAAACTGCAGTTTTTACTTAAATTGCATCATAAGAATCAGAAGCAAACGCGTTTCAGACTCTCGCTTAGTTTCAGTACACGACTACCGAAACCAATTATCGAAACTGCTTCTGCTACCTCCACAGGATTATTTCTTGTGTCTGACGCTCTTTGGGAAGAAGAACAACAGAGTGGCAGAGCCTTAATCACCTTCTGTAAGGTCTAAGGGTAAAAAAAATTCGCTAAGCTGGCAGGAAAATAATGGGCAGGAAGTTTGAACAAGCCTCCCGAGACCTCAATAAGGCGTTCCTGTATCTTCTTGTTGAGGTTTGGAGGGCGCTGGGGTACCAACGGCAAAAGTCAGGTAAAGCATTGATTATCATAATATCTGGCCCTAGTATTATTCTTATAAACAAGCGGTCAATGAGCAAACCTACAATAGATTACGATGGCCTGTACGTAAAAGAAAGCTTTGCAACAATAGCGAAAATACAGGTGTTGAAGGGTATGGCGCGGACACACATGAATGTAATAATGGTTCCTATAGAGCTCGTGTACTGGTTGATCCTGTTTTCCAAGAGTGTTGTGCTACTTTCGTGATATCTGTTCTGCTAAGTACGAGAACATTTTGTTAGAGCTAGAGCTGTTATCAGTGTTGAGACTGGTGCTCGTAGTGAGGCTGGTGCTCGTATTGCAGCCACCGTAGTCGAGTGGTATGCGGCCCGTGTTCTGTATCGGGTCTCTGCTTGTGCAGAAAGACTGCGTGCGGGTTCGAAACCCGGCAAGGAATACGAGCTGTTTCTCGTTTCACGCCGTGAGCTTGCACTTATCGGTAAGACCTCAACTCATCGCCCATGGACACATCCCAGGATCGTCGCATGGAGCTCACCATCATCCTTACTCTAAGAATGTTAACCTTAAGAATTTAAAAACCAATGTACTAAATGTCTATGTACTGTGTACTTGATTGGAAATAAAGATTGTTTTTTTTGAGGTTGGTGCTCGTATTGAGGCTGGTGCTCGTATAGAGGCTGATGCTCGTATTGAGGCTGGTGCTCGTATTGAGGCTGATGCTCGTATTGAGGCTGATGCTCGTATTGAGGCTGGTGCTCGTATTGAGGCTGGTGCTCGTATTGAGGCTGGTGCTCTTCATTAGTACTACCATAGGTGCCTCCTCATAGGTTCATTAAAAAGACCTAGATGCTATTGCTTTTCAATAAATGTGTTATAAAAAATAATTCTGAAGACTTGTATGACCCAGAACTCCCGGTACCGTGTTCTTTGCCTCCACAGAGGCCGAGTGGTGTGAATCCTCGCTTGCGATACAGGAACACCTGGATTGAGTCCCGTCACCACCTTGGTTTGTGTCCGCCAGTGGGTTCATCCTTCTCTATAAATTTAGTGTGACTTACGATGGATGGTCTACCACGGGCACATTTGAGGCAAAGAAGATGCTTCAGTTGCACAAGGAGTTATTTTATCGCAGGTAAAACGTAGCTTTTGTTAGTTTAATGGTTTTATTTAATAGTAAATAAAGTGGTAAATATGGTTCGATGATGGCGTACTTTGCATCTCACTTTTGTGAAAAGAAAACCCTGATTTTCCCTGATTTCCGAGCAGTATAATCTGAATGTTATGAGGTACGGGACTGAACTATTCATACTATTTTTCAGACTGTAGTTTATTTCAATCCTCTCGTCTTGTTTTCAGCGACCCACAATTTAAAACTTGAGGAAGTTAAAGTCATATGTTCTGAAAGGATCAAGGAAAAATTAAAGAAAACGACTTTGGGAAAACACATCGTGGACGACTTTAGGAACGAGTACGAATCAGAGTTCATCAGGTAAAAATGTTATGTCAAAGGAAAAAACTTCAATGGCAAGGCCACGAAAAAGCTGTGCTGTTAATAATCTCTGAGATGAATATCCTTTCGACTCAGAGGCTCACCTAACAAAAAGCACCGACATAGAAGTATTGAAGCAACATTGAGAGATAGGATTTCAGCTCGAGGAAAAATTCTTGGGTTCAAAATGTGCGAGTAAAATATCATAAATATAAGAGCGCAGTAAATTAGAAGCTCTATAAAACAGTCTAAGAATGAACGATACACATATGGTATTATAAGGGAGACATTACACTTACACTGCGCTTTCAGGCTGCATGAAAAATAAAAAATCGGTTCGCTGGAAATATTTAGCATGCAAAAATGAGTAACAAGATAATTAATAAAAACACATAAGAAGAAACTGTATATGTGCATGGGATGAACATGGACAGGCGTAAAAAAGTGAGACAAACAAAAACTGTTCACAACACGACTCAATATTCTTTTGTTTCTTCACGCGAGGCTTCAATATCTCCCGAAAATTTGGAATATTCTGTTGCTCGCTGCAGGATTTCTAGAGATGACATCCAAGTCAATTGCGTCGACAGCGCAAAAGAAAGATGAGGTAAGACTTTCCCTAGTGTCTTTTGAGATCTCTCGTGTGAACTCAAATGCGAACGGGAAAAAACTAAATTTCCTATTGGTCTGTATAGAGGTTAAAGGTACTTTACCAAGCTGCTAAGAATTTTTAAATGTTAATTTATTGAACGCTCATGATGAAACTTTGCTCATTCACACAGGTTAAATCACCAAACACAAATTTGCTTATAGTTTATAGGAATTCAGTGAAAGGTCATCGTGGTTTCGGCTGACTGCAGGAGATGAATTAATGACGGTGTTATTCTGTGTGCAGCAGCGGACACACACTGTATGTGGTGACTGCAAAGTACCTTCATGAAACACCACGAAGTTTGGGACAGTTTGTTGAATTGCTGGAAATAGGAACCTGTTTTAAGTAATAGAAACATTGATAACGCAAACGAAACCACAAATATTGCGTCTTTTTTATTTTCTTTGCTTTTTTCCAGTCCCTCATGTTGGATGTTCTTCCATGAAGTGAAAAAGCAATTTGCGTTGTTTATTCAACTGCAGTATCCTGAAATCAATTCATTTTATCTCCAAGTTGCCATATGGCATCGAACAAAACAATGAGTGTTGACGTACATATGTGTATTTATTTAGTATTTAATAGCACAGTAAGAACATTTTGCAAAAGACTAGTATGGAACTTACTTGGTGCGTCTCCAACATAGAGGTCTGATGCTCAAGTTTCAGTAGCAGCGTGACCATGAGGGCAATATCCCTCAGTGATCACGTTTTTCATATGCATATTTGATCAACATGGCAAAAAACTGTTTTCCAGAAAAATGGGGTACATAAAATATAACTAGGAAATGGATATTTTTGGCTCGTTCATAATGTAAAATACGGTAATGTACATAATAAAATAATTACGTAAAACATATAATTCAACTTAAAATTTCCTGTGTTTTGTTTTCCTGGAGTTTTTGCGTGAAATAGGAGATCAAATTTTTGTTGCTCTTTTTTGAATAATATGGCAGTCTGTAGAGAAGAAATTTTCAGCCATTCTTTTGAATTTACATTCATTTTACATTTCATTTTTACATTTAAATTTTCTTCATTCTTTTTGAATTTACTGCTGCATGTTTGTGATGAATTTTTTCAACGTGTGGTGATAAAAGTTGATTTATGCGTCAAGACTAAATTCATTGTTGCTGATTATTTCCACTTAGAGGTTGAAGATAAAATGAGGAGCTTTTGTTTTTTCTATCAATATTTAATTCTAGGTAATGGAGTACAATATATTATTGTTTTATATGACTCGTTGATACAAGCAAATGGAGTAGCGCTCAAACATGCTCGAGGAAATGCATGGTTCACTTCACTATTCGCACTTACATGGATTTCCCAGCTCTGAGTGTGTGTGTGTCTAAACAGTACAGTGCAGGAACCATTCATCAAAGTTCCCGAGGAAATGAACCTAAATAAAAAGGTCAGATAATACAAAAATTATTTCCAAGTCAATAGAAGTAGAGGATCGTACGCATTGTTTTTGATTATGATTCTGTTAAGCTAGGAATTGTAGGGAGATCACAGGAATTTAAAGCTTTGAGCGATTTAATAAAAATAGAATGATCAGAGAGAGACAAAGAGAAAAATGAAATCATTTTGCTAGGTGAGTGCAGCCTCTCTCTGTTTAGAGCACAAAGAACAAAAAAGCATCCTAACAAAGAGCACATTGGGTGATGAACTTTTAAAGATTACCAGGATTTCAAAGCCTGTGAAAAGGATAAAACTCCCAGGAACTCAATATTGATTGCTAAAATGTAATGAGGGTTCAATTCATGTAGAACTATTCAATTCTTTATTACACTGGGAAACATTACAGTAAGTTAAAGCTTATTATCCGTTTGCTCTTAAGCTGCTAAAAGCTGAGAACTCTTACAACTTATAAATTATCAGGCTATTTATGATTTTCTGAAGTATGCGAGATTCAGTTGCATACCTATTAAAAATCATTTTACATTTAATGCATCAATTTACGTACGGATATTTGGAATTAAAAAACATTTTGACGTAGAGAGTGTACAAAATCAATCAAATTCAATTAATATTTTGTAACATGTAATTGATCAATCTGCAGCTTTACGAACAGCTCCGATACATTTAGGAATTTATTCATTCAGCTTACGGATTTCATTTTCAGGAGTTCAGTTATTTCTCCTGCCAAACCTGCTCCAGCATTTTTAGAGACGACAATGAAGACTTATGATTCCGAATTTGTTGCCAGACGACACACGTCAAATGTTTAATTATAGTAAGATCTGGATATTAAGAAGGCCAGTCGATGTGTTGTAGCTCACTACTATGTTTTTCATGACTATGAACCACATGGGCGATGAGTATTGAAGCATTGTCTTGTTGGAAGATGTACTGAGTATACTTGGAGAACCAGCTAATTCATGAAGTTTAAGCTGGCATCTCTGAAGAAGATGCATCGGGGAATAATGTCAACAATGAGATGAACTTGATGAACTAAATCTTGAGATAACCCTTGCTGGTCGTTCTGCCATGCTGATCAATGTTTGGGCTTATAAAATACCATGACATGAGTCACATGACCAATATATTTTGAACTGTGTGGCACGGAGTGTAGCGAGGACTGCGGAGAGAAAACTGTGAGCTCATACACATGAATAAACTTTTTTATGATTGCCCATGCAAGCATTAATTATAAAGGGAGAAAATTCCAGGGCTTACCACACCATGACACGTATATATGAGCTTTTTCACGCATCTTATGTCATAGAAACTTCACAAACGACTGCTCTGCTCACCAGTAATTGACAGAAGAAGAAGACGTCACAAGTAATAGTATAGCCTATAAGTTATGAATCTAATTTTAAAGGCCGTTCGAGTTTCACGAAATGAAATTGTTAATAAGCCAGCAATTTTGGCTTTAAAACTCATTCACATGCTCATAAAAATCAACATTGACCATTTTAAATTACCAAATAATAGTGGATTTTCATTGCTCTGATATTCTGCTCAAATGGGCGGCCTGATAGGAGCGTCCGTTTTCCAGAGCAACTCAAGCAAAAAGTTTGAGGCAGCTCTAAGTTGGCGCACCATGTTATCTATAAAAACTTTATGCGTGCCTCAAACATTTCCAAGTATCGCCTAAAACTTTTCCAAGCATCGATAAGCCCATCAAGTTTTAAAGCCAGTGCTAGTGAGATAATGTGAAAACTTTAACTTCGGAGATAAAATTCATAAAATGAATTTTTGTTTAGCCCACTCAGATTCTATGACTAAAAATTTTCACTTATGACAACTTGTTTGTTTGAACGGTAGGCGTCAATTAATTGGAATGTTTCATAGATAGCAGTAATAATGTAATTCAAGATGGTTTTATACATCTAAAGCGATATTTTACAGGGGATTTTGATTCAGTGAAGTCGGCACGATGTCGACAGGTCACGTCTTCGATGAAATTCAAACGTAGTCGTAAGATTTCTTCAAATGCTTTGTTTACGCTGACTCAGATGGAAAATATAAATCGCACATACTTTAAGGATCCCATAAATGGGCTATTAGCGAAATTTTTATCACAATAACTGTCAAATCGATAACGATGTCTCGCAAGCAGTAGTCGATAATCGATAATTGAGCGTAAATTTATCTCCCAGTAAAGTGGCAACCGTATATCAATAAATTTAAAATTTTACTTTGTCGATAACAATATAGATATTGTATATAAATTAATCGATAAGTCTAAATACTTACTTCTATTTCCGCTTCAGAAAACTTGAAAGAATCCACGTGAAGTGTTTTTAAAACGTCAAAATGAATGTTGTTTGTATTTTTCTGCTAATAAAAATAACCTTTTCATGTTAAATAGCTACAATTGATTTTAAAAGCCAGGACTTCAATATTTGCGTTTTCTCCTTCGTAAGCACGTCCGTATTGATGTTGTGATGGGACGAACTGATGTTGTGATGTGACGTATTGATGTTGTGATGTGACGTTCTGATGTTGTGATGTGACGTACTGACGTTGTGATGTGACGTACTGATGTTGTGATGTGATGTACTGATGTTGTGATGTGACGTACTGATTTTGTGATGTGATGTATTGATGTTATGATGTGACATACTGATGTTGTGATGTGACAAAGTTCTTCTTGGCTCTGTTGATGTTCTCGTTAAGGAAGAACCAGAGCTCCCGGCGGCGCTGCTAGGTCTGGCCGTGTTGTACTTCAAGAAGTTAATGAAGAGTTAGTGGAGACCTTCTCACTTTTGAAAGCTCAGTCTGCCAGTCTCTGTGTCTCTTGGCTTCCAGTCACACTTTCAGAGTTTGAACAGCCTTGGTCTTGGATGACCACCAATGTGGAAAATCTTGTGGATTTTTGCCTCCAATGCGGGCATAGCTCCCCTCTGCGTTAGACTTCAATTAAAACTAACAACAATTATTTACAATAACTGGCATAGAATTAAACGTATCAGCGACACCAATCAATTGATGACAAGAAGAAAAATATATTCGCACAACTGACAAATCTATTTTGCTACCGCGGTAAAGTCCACCTATGAGATTTATCTTATTTTAATAATACTAATTGATGATATAGATTTGATAAAACTTGCAGGTAATGTAATTTATAAATAATTGAAGTTATAATTAAAAAATCGTGATCACCTATTTTCAGATAAATAAACTGTAGAGCTCAATCATGTTTTGTGTTATTTTATGTCTAATATGCAAGTGCAATGAGAACAACACTCAAATGGAAAATTTCACCGAGAATCGTTCTTTTCTATTTAATTCTATTATAAATTCGTTTGAAAACTCTTACATTTGTGCCAAACTGTGGTTATCGAGCTTCTGACCTTAGTTTTAAGCGTCTGTACAACAAAAAATCCTTTGAAAACACTCCTAGTAGAGATCCAAAGATTTCTTCAAATACTTCACTATTGCAATTCTGCAAGAACTGCAAGATGACCTTCATTATGAACCTTTCCTAAGAACAGCTATGAACAAACGCCACTAAAGCCCTGGAGGGCATTCAAAGAAAAGAATATAAGCTAATGTTTTAGGAGAAGCTAAAATACGAAGAAACAGTTAAATAGCTGCTTGAAAAACTGGGATATGTAATGCAGTGATTTAGTGATGCGTTTTTTCTTTATAGCTTGATACAAAGAAGTTAGCTCTCTTATTCTAGTGTTGACTTTTTCGTATTTTACTAGTAGAACCAACAGAAGATTAATATAACCTAACATAATCTAACCGTACTTATTGATAATAACAAAAAATAATGATAATAGTACTAACAACAATAAAGTAGTTAGCATGCTGATTTTGTATTTAGCTTAATTCAATTCATGGTTTCTTCACTGAAATTACCACTTCCTTCAGCATCCACCGTCTGTTTCTGCCTGGGCTAATCCTTCTCTCTGCATGTCTATGTAGTTTCTTCCTTGATGAAATGAGTCATGAAATACTTTCTCCCAGGTCATTACTCGAGCTCTATCATCAGTGGTGTCCCTGTGCCGTCAAAAATTTCTACAATAAATTAATTGAGTTCAACGCTTAACGAAAGCTTTCCCTCTTACTCCATACAACTAGTGTTATCATTAAAATACAGGGAAATACAATGAGTTACGAAGGAAGGTAAAAGTGTATTAATATACTATATGAACTGAAGCAGAATGCATGTTCAGTGAATAAAAATCAAGCATTTGAAGTCAGTGAAAATGGGAATGCTTCCCAGCGCACACTAAACGGAAGG
Organism: Trinorchestia longiramus; assembly: GCA_006783055.1. Classification (NCBI taxonomy): domain Eukaryota; kingdom Metazoa; phylum Arthropoda; class Malacostraca; order Amphipoda; family Talitridae; genus Trinorchestia; species Trinorchestia longiramus. The sequence continues at coordinate 640,992 of VCRD01000039.1, read as the reverse complement.
TTGCTCCTAGTAAGCTTAGCTGGAGTAGCGACCTCGTGCGTAGTAATAAGATTCATCCTCAAAACTACTGCAATAATCGGTGATGCACTGGTTTGCAGCGAACGAAAAAAAAAACAGAAAAAGTGAATATTATAGCGTATTGCCAGTTTTTAGTACGAGTATGTCGAGTTAGCGAGGTAAACAGAAGAGCTTAAATAAGAGGAATAAGTAAACTTCTAAGCGTTTATACGGTGGGAGAAGAAAGTGTGTGTACGGATAGCGGGGGCAGGAAGTATCATAGATGTACGAGCAGGGTGTTCTGCAAGAGAGCATACACACAGTATATAGTAGGTGGACATACGTGCAGTATTACGTAGGAAGTACGTGCACGTACAGGACCATACAAGAAGTGTCTACACGCACAGCGAGTGCAAGAAGCATCTGCCCCTCCACCGCCCGTGTGCTCGATGTGAAGCTTGGTTCATTAGCGCACTGAGACGAGCTTAGTGAGCTCATTTGATGTTGATTTGCAAGTTTTGCATCGAGGAAGACTTTTGTCGTCAATGACGTAAACAGATGGAAAAATTAATGAAAAAATGAGATTAAACTGGTCTCGTTAGGAAATACTGACCTAAAAATAATGCGAAGTCGTAATTGTTTCGTAAATACTATTGACACAACAAGTTTATTCAGCCCAGTTAGCAGCAGAAGTCCAGTTCAGGCAGCTTACAAGAAGTTCTGCAGCACCGGTCGCTGCTCGTTGAGCATCGCCAACAAAACCATTGCGTGGCGGGCGTGGCTGGCAAGCATGATGGATGCAGGCAACTTACTGGTAATCTGCAATAAATTCCGACCCGGGGACTTATCATCCAAACCTTTTTGTGACCGCCATCTTGGTTGACATTGCTTTAGGCTCATCGTAAACGGTTGTATTTTTTTGCTCGTAGTGGCTGTTGATATGAGTATATCTTTTTGTTGTCAGGCAACGTGATTTAGGAATGTTTGTGTTACATATATATATATATATATATATATATA
>VCRD01000039.1:582186-636966 GCA_006783055.1 Trinorchestia longiramus | reverse complement strand
TGGCTTGCTTTTTTTCTGTGCACTGAGGTGGCTTGTTTTTTTTCTGTGCACGGAGGTGGCTTGCTTTTTTTCTGTGCACTGAGGTGGCTTGCTTTTTTTCTGTGCACTGAGGTGGCTTGCTTTCGATTCGAAGCTGCTTTCAAACGACGAAGCTATTCACAGTTGAGATTAACAGTTATTGTTTGTTTTTTATCAGTTCGCAATGGAGAATTTCTTAAATATCCCACCACACACTCAACATGATCTTTCTTGGATGAAATTCTCCTCTCTGCTGTTAAACTGATCCTAATCCTCGACTTTCTGCAATCTGCAAGGCTTAATGTTGGGGTGAAAGATCCTTTTCTCATCTCCTGTAACAAGTATACTTAAAAAGGGTGTTTGAAGGTGTATGAAAGAAATGATTCACAACAACTACACTCTTGTGTAGATTCTCTGGAGATTTTCTAAGGGAGATATTCAATAATTAAATCCTTTTTGGTGGTTTTCAGTTGGCATTGCATAGCTCTATGGTCTCTTCGGAATCAAGTTTTCTGCGACAATTCTTCTTTGACTCTTCCTACAAACTGAAATTTTCACTTCAAGAACTGAAAAATTCCACCTGCTACTTTTTACATTTAAGGCATCATCTTCATAATCGCTTAATAACTTTGCTGCTGCACTTGCATTGACATCTTTATGAAATTTGTAGTTGAACATTCACATACATGATCTTAGATGGACGAATATGGATAAAACTAATGTGAAAATTTTTTCTCTCGTAGTCCTCTTCGAACCTCAGGTAGTCCATAGGGCAGTAATGAATTTCTGTTATTAGCGTGGAAGATTTGGGAAAATATTTTTACAATCTGGAAGGAAAGGTATTAAATACGCATTGTGAGATTCGTAAACCATAAATAGAAACGATATATAAAAAATACTATCTAAATCATTTTTCTCAATAGTTATTATTTCTGCACCAACCTGATGTTTTGCAGAATTTTGGCCGACTTCATGTAGTTTAAAGATTACGTAGCTCTATGATAATAATAATTACGTATTATAAAATTATACAGTTTGTACTTTAACAGAGTTTACGAATAAATAAAAACGACTACAAACGACTTATTTTAAAAATACTTCATATCAAGTATTCAACGCCTTTCCTCGCCATTTGCATAGCATCCAGTACTCCCTGGAGTATGAGAGAGTAAATATAGGGCTCGAGCCCAGACGTTAATGCGTCTCGGAAGAAAATCCATTAGAAAATCAGTAGAACCCCATTTTACTTTTCCAAGAGCCAGCAGCTACCACTGCTAAGAGGTGAGTGCATCAGAAAGAATATCGATTTTTTTAGTGGTTACGCTGGCTTCAGTGTATGTATATTAAGCTTAGCCAACCATAGATTGCAGGAAAGAGCTTTAGATGCTGAAATTAATGGAAAATGTCTGTGGGCTACTTCACCTTTAATGCAATCCTGATGAGACCTGTATTTTGTATCGTGTCTTTTTTCCTTGAAGAGTGTAGGATGGACAGAGAAAGTGCTACAACAATCTGACTGAAATTAATCAATATCACTTTTCAGTGCCCCATTTCCTCCTTCACAATATTAGTAGAGATTGTTCTTGTATTTGAATTGAAGCAATGTGGACGAGAAAGGAAGGTTAGGAACATTGTGCAGGACATAAGTGGAATATTGCTGTTAGAAGATGAAACAGGCAGAATACGAGTGGCTAAAAGTCTCGAATAGTTTTTTACGATGAAGCATGGCAGAGAAGCCTTGTGAAGTAGCATTAAACATGTGTTAGGATTGTAAAATTTGGCAGTGACAAAATAGTAATTTTTTTAGTGCATGGTTGGCTTGTCAAAGAAGTGACTAGAAACTACACAAGGATTCAAGGAAATTGCTCTGCTAATGAAATACATAAACTTTTTGTATGAAAATAACATTTATTCAAGTCGAAGAAAGTTAGTTGAAACTTTTCGTTATATGTACTATGTATTGGGCATCGATGTTTTAAATGTTTCAAAAGTACAACACACTCGTAGGTATGGCACTGTGTAAAACACACCTGTTCCATTTTTTGCAATTTTCTAATTGCTTATACATAGGACCTGCCCTAGTGTTTTGAAAATTGTAACGAGCAAAGCTCTAATATATTGAAATCTTTTTAAAATTCTCTTTGGGAATGGGAAGATTTCATTTCGTTAGAATATAATGATAATACAAAGTAAATAATTGTGGATGCGAGTTCAAATGTATTTGTAGCCATTTTCTAAGGTACACTGGGAGGTTCTTGTTAGTTTCGTAGACGGCCCATCAACTAAAAAATTTAAATGAAGTCCGGATATCGAGTAAACATCTCACGTGGCATCAAAGAGCTTCTGCTGGCATTTTTGCGGCAAAACTTAGGGCTTCAGGGCCATGAAATAGACATTTTAGGAGGCAAGTTTACACAGGTTTGCTCTTGTGGGTTTTTATCAGGAGTTTTTTTCCGTGCGTCACATTTTTACTGATACAAATGACTTTGGTTGATATTTCTCTATATTTGACGAGCATCAAATTTCCCGTGTTGTTCAACGCATCTGATGAACGCATTCTTCTTATGAATTACTGAGCTGAGTTCGTAGCTTTACTTCTCTGACAGCCTGCAACCTATAGCGCAACAGCTGCAGTGGTAGAATGATGTGCATAACATTTTTCATCTTAATCTTGGCATTAAACCATGATTTTATTATTCAACATGGTTTTCGTGACGAAGTAAATATTATAGTAGTTATTTATTAGAAACCGCTATTGATTTTCGTATAGCACAAAAAAGTGAAGCACTGTTCACTGTACAGCATTTACAGCGGGATTTAAAAAAAAATCAAGTTCTTGTGGGTACAATTGAAAAATTTCTGACATTAAATGTGGGCAGCTCAGCTCGGAATTTTTTCACAACGAAGATCTTTGGATGTAATTGTGCACGAAGTCTCAGAAAGTGACTGGCTTCGTAGGGGGAAGTCTACGGGCTTTACTTCTCAGTTTTGAAGGTCATCTCAGACTAATAAGGATGTGTTCCCACCCAGCAAAATATTTCCTCACATCAAAAAAGCTTTTTAAATAAAATTCACACCCTTTATGCTCAAATGGCGAAAGCTTCCAGCTCCAAATAAAGGAAATTTCAACTCTTTTTTCAATCGTAGTGCTGCATGCGCTTATATTCGTATTTTCTTTCACTATCTTATTCAGATGTTTACCAACCATTTTCAGGCGAGTAGAAATTTAGGACAGAGTTCTGCAGAGATGGTGTCACGGATATGGGCACCAGTTTACAAGCTTTCAAGGAACGGAACGCGATTGTAAGCAGAGGAGTTCATGACGAAAGTTGGCGAACAACTTTTGCGAGATATATTCGAAAATTACTAAACTTTAAAGCGTAAAGAATATGCTCCTAGTCGATTATAATCTGAATGACGTGAAAAAGGGAGAAAATTTGAATGCCTTAAATATGTGTGAAACCAAGGTAAGTAACGAAAGAGAATGATTATTTTACGAAGGAATACACACAACATTTACGATGCATTTATATGTTAGTATTGGATTGGATGTCGTGGTGGATGGTACACCACGACAAAGGTATCACTAACACGTTCGCCTCCGCTTGAAATTTAGAGTCATTGCCTATTTGTTGCCATAATTTTATGGAAACGCATTTAAATTTTATTTTTTCGTGTTTTATTGGTTTTATCGAGGTTCTTTCGGTAGCGCTTTTGTGTTACTGAATAAGATTACACGTCATTGAGTGTAAAGGAATAAGTGATGCGCATGTGCGCCAGCAACACACAGCACGAGGTCACTTGATGGCATGTGCGCCAGCAACACACAGCACGAGGTCACTTGATGGCATGTGCGCCAGCAACACACAGCAAGAGGTCACTTGATGGCATGTGCGTCAGCAACACACAGCAAGAAGTCACTTGATGATGTGCGTCTAGCAGCAGCGTACACGTTACATACTCTATTATAACTGTCAAATCAGTATTGGCCTCGTTTTCAGAGTGATAAGGAATTGAATGCCTGTGTTTTTTCATTTCTAATGCTATATAGCCCACATTATAAGGGGTATTTTCGATACTTGATATCATCTGCGAAATTTTATATTGCACTCGCAACAGAAGACCACTTTAGAGGACTAGTTAAGAAGTTCCATTTAATTTTTACTTGGAATCCAAACCCGTATTTATGAGGTTTTATTCATAATTTATTCCTGAAGTACCATCCTACCAAATAATATCTAAGAACCCCCCTTCATTTTCCTCACAACATTCGCTTATAACTGTGAGCAAAAAACGTTAACGAGAGTCCACAATAATGAGCAGTACGATCTCACTGTGCACAATACACAATTTTCAGAATACTTTGTTAACACTACTACATATGTACACACTACAGTGCAACCCACGCTAATACATAATCCCATATAAAACTGCGTAAAATATGACATTAAAATATATCTGGGCGTATTAGATGGTCATTTTTGAAGTATATAATTGTGTATAGAGGATTTAAATGGCCATTTTGCAATGCTACCAATGCATATTAAAAAACAACTACACGTTTTTCCTAAAAATTCGTGTTTGTATCGACCCGTGAATGAGTCCAACATGATTTAAAAAGTAAATTCTTTATGAAAAGGGTTTAAAAACAACTGATACTAACTTCAGTGTTATAATAAATGTAAATCTACAATAATTACAATGAACAGTAAACAGATTTAACAAAACACACAGGTTATTTATTGATTTAACGTCCCTTACACTTTTTAGACTTCAAAACATGATCATTTATCGATTCAGTCAATTTCTTTACTGATACAGATGGCTCCGATCGCGATGCGATTACTATGACATTCCATAAGTCATGGTTTGAAGTAAATGGCCGACTATCAGTATAAATTTCTCTCTCAGTGATGGACCAGAAATTTTGCATTGTGTTCAAATGTGGTAAATTTGGAGCCCACAACAACAAATTGTCGTTGTGATTCTTAGCGTGGGTGGCACCGTACTGCATTATATCATTGAAGAAGGAATATTTACCGACTATGAATTTGATGAAACTTTCAAAATCAACCTTGTATCATTTTGTGCATCAACTTCCAATAAATACGTTTCACTTTTTCTCGTTAAGGCCCTCACGTCTTTGCTCCACGTAATAATACATATTCGTTTTTGCTCCATGTAATAAGGTATGTTTGTCTTTACTCTAAGTAATAAAACATATTCTTTTTTGCCCTATGTAATAAGATATATTCGTTTTTTCTCCATGTTATAATACATATTTGTATTTACCCCATCTAATAAGACATGTTTGTCTTTGCTTTTTGTAATAAGACATTCGTTTTTGCTCTGTGTAATAAGACATATTCGTCTTTGCTCCACGCAATGAGGCACATTCCTGTGTGCTCGAAGTAAAATAGCAAGCCTGTCTTTGATCAAAATAATAGGACCCACTCGCATTCATACCACAGAATGAAACACTCCCCAAAGAGTAAAATCTAGACCAAGTCAGCTACAGAATACGACACAATCTTCCAGTACGCACTACAGCAGAATAAGGCATGCTCTATATGATAGGGACATTTTTAGTCACTCCATCATATGATAATCACTCCCAGTACTCCCAGACTTTGAGGGAACCAGCATCCTCAGAGTCCCAGGGCCCTAAGACCTCTAGAAAGGAAACTCAGGTTATGAGGCTACTCAGCGCCTCTATTATGGACCTGCAATAAAGATGCTTCTCTGATCCACAGGAATTCGCAACGTTGCTCCGAAAACGGTGTGCCACCCAAACTTGAGGATAACAGAGTTTCGCGAGATGGATTTTGGCACGACTCTGACTTTCAATTAAGAAGTAACCTTTGTTTAGTTAAGAAAACCTCATGGCGATTATTTTGAGGTTTCAAATATCATCACAAACAACACAGATTAGTTAGATCAGAATCTAAATTCAGAATTTTCAATTAATTATTCTTAAGCTTCTTTAATTAGAATAATATTATATTATTCTTTAATTAGAATAATAATTATTTAATTTTAATTCTTAATTAGTTTTAAGCTTTCAAAAAGTTGCTTATGGCGGGGTGTGCAGAGGATGGCGTGATTGTGTACCCAAGAAGATTTTTTACGAAATCTAAAGTTTGCATAGTACTACAAGTGTGAAAACAATTTTTCTAATTGGCTAAAGTTTGAACTCGCTGTAATTGACTATTGTTTGTTATCGTTCAAACTTCATCAAAGGGAATATGAAATAAACAGTTGTTCTTTGAATATATATTGAATTTCAAGCATTTGTTGGTTTATTGAAAATGACGGTGTCAGCACAGGAGAAAATGACGGTGTCAACACAGATTAAAATAAGGGTGTCAACACAGGAAAAAATGACTGCGTCAACATAGGGGAAAATAACGGTGTCAGCATTGAAGAAGATGACTGTATCAGCAATGGAGAAGTTTGTCTCAGGAAAGAAATTTCATGTAATGGCAGTTGAAGGAAACCGGTGAGTCGAAACTGGTGACCAGTGAAGCGAAAGGTGCGGAAACGGATGTGTAATGATTTTAGTGATCGAAAATTTGCTGAAAATGGATAAAATGATACTTTATATAGCCGAACATAAATTTTTTATTAACTGCTGATTGTAAATTTTAGTACTTGACTTCATATTATGTGTTCTACCGATCATTTAAAACGTTTCAATTGTTAAGCAATTAATGCTATTCTATTAGCCGTTAAACAGTCATGTCAATTCAGACTAAGCTCTTGTCTTGAGTCATGTTAAAATATTTTATTCAACAATCAATAGAGAATTTAAAGCTAGATCAGTTTCAGGAACGATTTCATCAAAGTTTTTCAAAGTTTATCTTTTTAAATTTATTTTGCTATCAGCACGGAATTATTTGCACTTTCACTTGACAACAGTCCTACGCCTGTGCGACCTTAAGCTTTTAAGGTGTTATTTGCAAGCACTGCCTTTCAACAGGTCGAACTGTCATTGAAGGCTTCTGAGTTCCCACACTTGTTCTTTTATGAACTTCCGACGGCCTGTCATAGACGATTCTGAATGCACTCGACCATCTTTCTCGATACTATTGATCATCCAAATCCCCTTATGCTGCTCTTGCATTAACTGTGTGCAAAGTTTAAATCTATATTGGTTTTGACATGCTTTTAACCAATTCCGTCACAAACACATATAGCAGTTTGTTTGATCGTTTTTTCAGTATACTCTCGCACACAAAACACATTTTCTTCCACAGTGAATGTTATTGCAACGCCTGAATCGAGAATGCAGAGAGCATAAGATCTCAATTGTCTTCCAAGCAAGTTGTTAAAATTAGATATCATTTGAATGTGCTGCGGGATCATGAAATGGAATAGCCTTTTTACTAACCCTAGATAAAATGTTCTAATGTTTCATCTCCTAATGCAAATTACATGTAAGTTCTGGTGATATTATTACTGGGAAGCAAAGAATTTGTTCAATTCTAAACAAGAATCTGGCGGTGTAATGCCAATTATCAGCGATACAGATACAATATAGATAAAATGCTGTCTTCAAATATTAGAAGTCTTGTTGAAACAAATTTAGAGATTTTATGAAGAAATTAGCAACTACATATACAGATCCGACGGCTACATTAAACTTATTACTGAATATTACGAGTGTTCACGAAATTGAATTTAAGTAAAACAATAACTTTTTAAGAGCAAAACAAATGCAGTTGTTCGAAGGTTTGAATATTTTTTGATGTTTCTGCTTTCTAAAGATCAGCAATGATTTTTTGTTCTTAAACCAAAGTTTAAGTAAAAAATTGCACGGGGCCGAAGAAGTGGAGGGTAATGTCAGTCACAAACGGCACGGCAGACTAAAGCTAAGCTGCAACAGAATAAAATAAGGCAACAGGAACGAGCCGAGTCGTCTATTATTGAGTGGCCACCCAAGTCCCATGTTGTCGCACAATAATGTTGCACAAGCATCTGAGGAGAAATTAGGTAAAATGAAAGGAAAAAGAGTAACAGTTATACTTATAATCCCCATGTTTCCTATACAGGCACTCCTGCGTTTGCTTTGATGAAAGAAAACAGTCGTTTTACAGGTGTTGGATCATTTCGTTGTGTAGTCTTGATAATGTTCCACATGATAAGAGCAATTAGAATCTTTAATTTACTTTTCTTCCATTTCGTTTCGACGCTGCTTTCGAATGAGACACTTCCATGATTATAATAAAATTAGAGCAAAAGACGGATTATGATGGAAGTTGCATAATAACACATGTTGTTTTGTTGAATGCTTTTTTCTCAGTCGTGTAGTCTAATCCAACAACGAAAGTTTGATTAACGCTTTGCAACCCGATGCCTATCTCTTGCTACCGTCGTGTTTACGTCCCACAATTTAATGTCGCTTGATGTGAACACGACGGTTGGTAGAGGCTCCATTTTGTACCCCCATAATTGAAATGTTATGAGGGGTCCAGCTCTATAAAAGTTTTGTCTTGTAATTACGTTAAGAGCTTTTGTTTTAATCATGGGCAAGTGTATTTGAACAACTGCGCTCAGAACACGCTCATATAGTTTCCTTCAAGTACCAAATTTAACTGAATGCTAATGAACTATTCTAAATAATATTTTATCTGTTTAAGTGAAGCAAACATATTGGACATCAATTATGTTGTTTCTCACACGTGTTTATGAGTCTGTCAGACGACAGAAATGACATCCAAGCTCTGCGCGGATGCCGATCAACTGGAGATCTGGTGGACGCAATCTTTGATCAGGGACGGTCTCTGTCTCATTACCTAATTAGCGTTCGCGAGGCAGGGGCCCTAATTGGACGAGGTATCTCCTGATTGAAAGGCACGTGTTAAAAGTCTCTGCAGCCATAGATAAATAGTTCTAAAAAATCTGAAGGAAGCGTGAATAGGTCTACAAAGTCTGAAAAATGGGGTATTCCAACGGATAGATACAGATACAGTGTTTCACACACCTCTTTTTCGGGCGTTGATAGTCAGCATCACTATTGCCATCATTTACCTTCCACGTAATAAACTGAAAAGAAAATATACTTTATGTTAGTAACAGATGACTGATTCTCAGCCGTTAAATGACAAAAAGTAATTATATCCCAGTAAGTTAGGCTTTTATCAGAGGCTAATAAGCCTGAGTCATGAACTCTCAACATGCGATCAAAAGAATTATCCCTGTGGTTAGAATTAAAACATCAGTGACATTTGATGAAGGCAAAACGTAAAAAATAAGCCTCATGAAAATGCGTCGAAGATTTGAATTTGCTAAATAAATGTTTTTGAATTTATTTATCAAGTTTCCGTAGCTCTGCTTTTGGAACTCGTATTTCAAGACTCTACCAAGAACCTTTTTTACTCTGAAGTGAAGACATGCGTCACTTCAGAACAGGTTGTGTATTGAAAGTGAAGGCGATAGCAGAATTTGACATTCAGAAATTATATGTCAATATACATATATGTATGATATTTCTTTGGGAAACACTCGTCTTACCAAGTTAAGGCAGCCAATGAACAGATACAATGTAATTATTATACATGCATATCTAATATTTGCGTCGATAAATTATCATCTGCAACCCTTGTCAACCTCGTCATTATTTCTCGTAAATGTGCACAGTATTTCCAATAGTTATACCCAACGACACCTGTCAATTTCCATCATTTGTCACAGCTATCGGATGGAACACTTTCAGTTAATTTCTTATTCTCTGAGCAAGATTTCAGGTGTAAGCTTTGGTCATTTCCCTTTTTCGTTATTATTATGATTATTTTTCTTACATTCCTGTTTTTTTACGTTGTCGTTAATATCATTGAAGAAGTTTGAGAGTTTCATTTTACTTTCTGCAATCAACTATGGCAATCAAAATATCTGATACGAGCGTACTGAACCGAATCAAAAAGTTTATCTTTTTTTATCGTAATCTCTAAAATACGATGAAAACTCTATATCCTTTTGTCCATAGACTCCTCCCCATAAAAGAAACCTTTTCATTTCTTGAAACACCTCAACAGAAATGAACACAAGTCAGACGAAGCCAAGTTTTCACCATCACTAAGTTTATAAATTTTATAGACGAGAGGAAACACATAACGCCCAAACAACAACCAAACCAACAACAACCAAACAACACTTTGTGTTCTGAAGTAAAATTCCTTCATATACCATCTGCTTGGAGACAGTAAGTTCATCCACTGGGTTGAACTACGGATAGTGAGATCATTCAAAAATAATCCATGTTTGCTTGCAAAAAATACAGTTAACGACGAAGTTGGCGTGCAAAGTTATTGAGTTATTGAGTTATTATCAAAAACACATGAGGATGCTTTATCAGTTATTATGAACGTATACGATCGCTTAAGATCGTATTGAAAGTGAAGCGACAAGCCTCTGCGACAAAACACCAGTAAAGCACCAGTATTTGTTTCCTATCTCGCATTTCTGTACAACTTCTCAACTACTTCGGGGGCTGGGTGTGCTAGTAATGATTAAGATGATTCTCGCCATTAGAATAGAATAGAATGAGGCTATAGGAACGAACCATCTGGCCCATTCTTGGGTCGGATAATTACTTCGATAATTATTCGGTTACCCAAGTCCCATACCGTAATTCTAGCCACGTCAACCATGTCGGCAGGGATTTGAACCCGGGTCTTCCCGCTCGCAAGCGGATTTGCTCACCGCTCACCAGTCGACGAAGCTGGTGGTACCAGTCGACCAAGCTGGTGGTACCAGTCGAACAAGCTGGTGGTGATTGGTCATTAATGAATGGTAGATTATAAATAAGCTGACTCACAGATTTACAATCCATTGAATAGTTTCACATTTGCTTGATAGTTTAATATCAGTGTAATTGCGAGTATTATATGCCTGAGTAAGATATATGTTATCTCTATGAGCTAAAATACACTCTCTCTGGTGGTTGAAAACAGTTGGTGTCTACATACAACTTTTGACGTTGGTCGGAAACAGTCGGTGAAGAGGGAAAAATTCTATAAATTTAACTCATATATTGCACTTTCAATGTCCTATATTATGATTGGAAAAAGTACAAGAAACAAAAACATAGGATCAATTTCATTCAAAAGAGGCATTTGCATTTAAATTTATTCAATCTTTGAACACTATCTTTTGATGTTTCTAGCAGAGCTTGCAAGACAGCTGTGCATTCTTAGTTTGTTAATTCATGCTTTTTACTCCTTTGATCTTGATTTTGTGGTTAGAGCGGGTTATCTGAAAAAATCCTGTAATATTCATTGAAGAAAACACCGTGTTATTGTTGCTTAACAGGGTCAGAATGAAAACTAAAAGTTTCTTCTGAACTTCACTAAAATTCTGTGAAGAGTTACGCTATCAGATAACTTTTTTCTAAACACGTCCTGTAAATAAGAACATTGTTAACGTAGGCAAAATACAAGTTTTATGTCACAAATGTCAACCTTTTTATTTTTGTTGTTGTTGAAGTATTATTGAAATCCAGTAAAAAATTACAGAATATACAAAAAATATGTCACCCAAATTTCATTAGTTCAGTCACCCATTTGGGAAAAATCTCTAGCATGCTCAATGATTTTTCAACGCACTATCCGTCACCACACAGACACTGTAATTGCCAATGAAGTTCACTGTAGGTTTGGGAACACTTTACAGAACGCACAAGAGCATCAGGTATAGAACCAAGAATATCTTGATGTCCTGCCAACCTCCATTTTCAGAGCCCTCAATTGCTGAGCAATCAAGCAGCTGTGTATGCTGACAGTAACAAGACCTCTGTGAAGGTCTAAAATTTTAACGGCGCAGATGCTTACCTGGCCATCTGAAGATTTTTGAGATCGAGTAATTTGGAACGCCTTTCTTCTAGAAAGTAATTTACGCATATGCTTTAAATGTTATTTGCCTGTAAACAGGTGAATACAAGCCCACTCTCCTGCAAACAGCTGAACTTGGAGGTATCATTGAGGAACACACCTTCAGCGATCTATAATACATACGAGGGACAGCCTGTTCGTAGCAAGTTAATAACCTTGCTAAATAACTACTTAGCATTCAAAAAATGACCTGAGAAAAGGGAACTGACGAAGTTTTTGTTCCCATTAAGTAACTCGATTAATGGACATATTACTCTACAAATTATCACAGCGCTTAGTCCCTTTTCCCCGAATCACTCCCTCTCCTTTACTCCTTTAATGTGCATGAGAGCAAGTTAGGAAGTTAAAAGGCGCTAAAGAGTCGAATGTAAAGTTAGCGTAGTTGAGGGTTGAGGCATCAGGAAAGCGATATTTAATAACTTTTATCATTTGATTCAAACAATTTTTACTCATACTGATGGGACACTGACATCCAAAAATAAGTCGATTGTAGTACTTTTTTCTGTATTGAAGGACGTCACTATAATCTTTCCTGCATTAACGCTCACACAGTATCCCAGTTCATTAAAAGAGGTACTGTTCTTGTTTGCTGAAAAATTTCCGTGTTGCAAGTCCCAAAAAACGAGCATGCCCAGTACTCTGACGTTAGCATCCAATACTGGCAGTACACTCCACTCAGCAGAGTAGCAGTGGAATGGCAAAAACCAATATGCCGATACGTCGTATCGTTGAAACCCTTCATTGGAATCCTATGCCATCAAACGCCGATGGCGGATGAAGCTTATTTGAAGTCTCCTTACCCTAGAGAAATGGACTGCATAATGCGTCCATTTCCACAGCGCACGCCTACAAATTATCTCCCTAATTAGGCAGCTTAACAGTCGACCTGACTGCTGCCGAAATGATCCGCAAATAGACCGGCATGGGAAACAGTCCGAATGGGTTTCGTTCAAGAGACAGGCTGAAAAAAGATGTTAGGTTAGATTCTTTTCCAATGTGAAGAAGTTGACGAAATTGTAAACTCGAGAAAATGAATGTGTTAATAAATATATTTAAAACGGTAGAAAAAGTCATACAAAAATTATGTGCACATTGTCATGCTGAAACAAGGTGAAAAATCTCTACAGGTATACAAAATAATGAGTTGCTTCAATTGAAGGGTGGACAACACTAGTGGACTACTTGCATTTTTTCCCGTGGGAAAAAATGCAAGTAGTCCACTAGTGCTGTCCACCCTTCAATTGTAGGTTTTTATTGTCTTATAACTTAAAAGTTTTCTATCAATACGCTTGAGTAATCTGAACCTATATCAAGAGTTCTTAAGCGAAGTATTGGATTACACGGAACCTGCGCAGAGATTATTTTCAGTCACTCTGCTAAAGGAACAGACGATGTGCTTGTATTTCCGGAGCTAAATAAGCGTTTGAAGCATTACAGGAAAAGAAAGAACATTTGGTTCAGTGATGCACACTACCTTTATAATAGCAAGTTACGCTTATAAACAATAAAGGAAACTAACTTTTTGTTGTATAAATCATATGCTGGTTTTTATTATTAGTTTATTTTTCAAGTTTCATCCCTTAATAATGCATGTCACAACTGTGCAGCTGCACCTTACGTAATGGTCACAAGTTTAGTCCTAGATTCCCAATGGGAGGACATCGTAAAAACTGTCAGCTCTATGATTTTTTTTCTAAGACAGATAAGAATTTTTCATCGTTTCTTTCAGCATATATAATACCTGTTCGTTAAGAAAATCTTAACCTTAGGAGTAAATTTTAACGTAGCCTGGAAGCAGCATTGACTTAATTTTCTTTCTCCGCTCAATGACGATAATGCTCTCGTACAGGCTGAAAACTTCGATCTTCACGTTCGAAGTGTTTTGCAGCTGTATGACGCAGCATGAATGTGACTCGGGTTGAGATAGAACATGGTATCATAAAACAGACTTTGATACTGCATTGAGTTATTTTTCGGAAAATATAATTGGCATGGAAATTGAAAAATCAATGAATAAACACGTGAAAACCTCTGCTGAGTCTTGATTTTAGTACGGGGAATGTTGACTATAAATCCAACACAATTAATAGTTCCATCACAGTCTAAGTTCAATGCGATTTCCAATTTAGTACGTTGTGCAACCTCGCTCATAATACTTGGAAGATGTCGATAAAATGAAAAATAGCGTGACCTAAGAAGGAAACTGATTTCCAACTCTGGAAGCTGAACGGCACGGGCTAACTAACTTCTGTTGAGCGACGTTGACTACGAGACCAATAAGCAGACACAATTAACTTTCTGAAATAAATCTATGACGGTAATCCAAGTTTTTTTTTGCTAGCAAGAGGTATGTTTCTAGTCGAAATTAGACAAAACTCCGAATAAAACATTTGGAAATAAGATTAAAACTTGTTCATATTAAAATTTTTGGCAAAATTAATTACACAGTCGGCCAATAAAAATCTGTAATATTCAACTAAGGCAGATTTGACAAAAGTGCCCTCACGCACAATGTCGGTAAAAAGACCGGAATAGTTGAGTACAAGACCATTGAGTTCAGATCCATTTAAGCCCCTATACTTATTTTCAGTATATATGAAACGAATAATGTAAGTATAGTTCCAGTGAAATTGAAAAATTTAAAATCGCATCATAAGTAGAGTACAACTTAATTTCGAATCATGAATTCAATAATCACGATCTAGTAATGTATATTGAATATGAACTTAGTTGTTTATTGGAAAACACTTCTACTTAGAAACGAAAAACGTTTTTATATCGTAAGGTTGAGGGCTGCTGAACAGCATAATGTTGCTCAGTGTCAGTCTCACCTGGACACCGCGCTGAGCCCCCCAAGATCACGCTGTGAGATGGTGCTTATGTCCTGCAAGTTTCCCATGTCTCATATCTAAATTAGAAACTTTTTCCGATAACAAGTTGGGCTTGAGTACATCCTCTAATAGGTTTGCTCAAATTGCATTTACGTGTTCACATTTCATTTATTTGCCTTTATTTATCATATTTCTCTTTCTTTCTCAAGTTTTAAATCCTTCGCTCAAGCATTTCAAAATTGTTCGCATTATTGTGTGACAATATAGTTAACAAGTCTGTACCAGATCAGCTAATGATTCCTGACAAGAGTTATCAGAGAATGTTTATAAAACAAGAATATATCATTGTAAAATAGAATAGAACAAGGTAATAGAAACGAGCCGTTTGGCCCATTCTTGGGTTGCTACCCAAATCAAATGCCGTAGCCACCCAAGTCCCATACCTTGCGACCTAAGTCCCAAGTCTAAATAATTGAACAGAGACATAACAAGGCCTGGTGCCAAAATGTGCAAACTTTAGATTGGAAGAATCACGGGCATAGATACTCAACTAGAACAATGCTTGAAACATGAAAATACCTAACTGAAGAATGTTTTTAACAAAACATGATACTTTCCCGCTTGTCATCTCTTGGGACTTGGCGCTCATTACGTAAAAGAGTAGGAAAATTGAAAAGACAATTCGAAAGAAGAGCAACATTGATAACTGAAAGTCCTGAGTGATTATGACTGAAAACTAATGATAAAGATGAGCCAGCGAAAGCATCGAGCAAATGAATGTACAGTATAATAAATAAAAAACTCTACGGAGAAACACTAGATGAAAATGATAAAATTCTGGGGTAGGATTTCGTGCTGGAAATTCTTGTCAAGGGACTGGAAAAACTGTTCAACACGGAACTAAAACTGCATTACCCAGGATTTAATTTAATATTCTTATGCATCTTTTGCATGAAACTAGTGGCAATTTCGTCTCCATTTGCATACATTTGTTTTTCTCAATCTTCGCATGAACATAATGAAGTAAGAGTTGAAAGCAAATAATTGAAAACCACAAAAGCATTTACTGAGAATGCTTAGGTAAATTACACCTAATGAAGTTGTGATGCAGTAGAACACATTTACAGCTACAGTGGTTGTTGGAGGCTGGGCTGCAAGCAAGGTAGTGACTACATCGTGATTTTAGAACGGACTCTAGAAAACTGATTGTATTTTCAAAACCAGAGTTATATAACGCTACAATTGCCTTGCAAGGTATTTGAAACATCTTTTGATCGATGACCAGTAGAAATGATGCCATGAAACCCTTTGTTAAAGAGTCTGGCGTTAAATACAACAAGCAAACCATTATGAGGATAAACTTCGAGTTAATGAGCGGCCCCACGTAAAAAATAATTCGTTCAGGAAGTGTTTCTGAAATTATTAATAGGTATACAATACATGATTTACAAGTATTTTGTCGAGGAGAGATCTATCGCTTTTCTCGTGGACATCTTTCGTGGTCACTTTTGCAGCGCCTAAGTGACTTTAATGGACAGTGAAAGTTTTAGTGGACACTATTATCGTGCCAATTTCAGATAGATCAGATGATGTACCTTCTCTTCCGCTTGAACGGCTCTTTGGTGGAAGCTTTGGTAATGATCGCCGATATTGCTGATGACAATTTTAGGGTCCATTTCTCTGGAGGGAGTCGTATTACTAGTCCAACTACTTCTACAACGAGCGTCGGTATATACCGACGTGTTTCGGGAAGGTCATTGGGGGAATTTTAGCATCAATAAGAAAGGCGAACCAAATGTCCAATCTCCTCTGGCCGCGCAGTCAAGCAATTCACTTTACGAGCCCAATGATGACCTCTAGCGCTCGTAGAAGCTGTGTCCATCAGGACGCACAAGCGTGCTTACTTTCTTTGCATAGACGCGAAAAACTTGCCTTCATGAAGCATACACATGTCATGTTATAGGATTTGCTCTTTAAAAGCTGATTACTACCGTATTGAAATTCAATTTGTGATGCTTGCATAGTTTGTAGTTTACCAAGGAAGGGGAAGTTTGTGTGGAAGATGAATCAATTTCACTATTTTTGACGGCTGTAGAGTGCCAGTTGCCGAAAACGGTTATATTGAGTTCGTAAGTTACGTAGTATTATAGACATGCTCTAGAACAGCTAAATATTCTCTGTACTCGCACAGTACTCGCATACACAGTTAAGAATCTCACGCGCAGGTGAACCCCAATCAAAGATGTATATTTTTGGAGGAATTTAAATGGATCTGAATGCAAGATGGATAAATGTGCTTCTATTTTATTTCATTGATTTGCCATTTATTGATAAACTCATGGAACAAATATGAAAGTCATTATTACTACCTAATCAAAACTGTATTACAGTAGAGCATATTGAGTCTACCCACCACTTCTACAAAGCCGAATCTCAGAATTCAACAGCAGAACCAGCTAATTCATAATTTGTTTGGTGCCCTTTTAGCCTTGGAAATGATCAGATTGCTATTTGAGGAAAATTTTAGAGTTCTATTCATTATACAGAAAGATTTTAAACCGTTAAATGCGAAGTAAACCACGGTGGTCACTCAGGTTAGGTTCTGTAATTTTTTAAAAGCTTTCTAGTGACTGCATGTACAAAGTAAAGATTTGCACCGGCTAGGCAACCGCACTTAACTTGTTAAGTTCTTTCATAGCTCGTACGTCAACTAAATGTAACTAAGCAAGACAAAAAGATTTTGTAATCTGTATCAGTTGTTTCATGCAATCAGATAAATCCTGGTACGTGAACTCAAGAACACAAATTTGTTATCAATACCGTGATTTGAGAGGCATATTTTCAAAACAATTCCCCTAATTAAAATTACCGTAAAACTAGGTCTCAAGAATCACAGGAACGCGACATTGTACTGTACATCTGATAACCTAGTAGGCAATCATCTCATGTACTAATTGACCGAAACATATTAGAGATGGGTCGTAAATTTATGTATACAGGAATATTTAGATACTATTGTCACAAATGAGGCGGGTGTAATAAAGAGTAGCGGACGGTGAAATACAAAGAAAAAACACAAGAATCTTGAGAAATTTACTTGCTCCGAGGACGATAAGATCCCCAGATGAGGTGGAATTAACACTCCTTATCAGAGACCCTCGCTGGGGAAGGACAGAATGCCCCGAATATGACTCCAAACGCATGTAATGAAATTTCAAGACGTTCCTGGCTAAACCAACTAATTTTCTTGAAATTCTGATGCTAAAGTCACGAGCCATTTATGCAGGATTACTGTTATGTTAAAGTGTATTCACAAGATATTGCTGGTGAATTATTATTTAGGTCTTAAAATGTCTCATGGAACAAAATTAAAATTTGCTCCAAAATTTGTAATTGAACCATTGTAGGTCTAGTGAACTTCTATACACACACCCCTAGTACAGCGTGTAGTTATGTGAAAGAAAAAAACGTAATCTTTGCGCACTAGAAGTAAAACCTATTTGTTTGTGAGAAGGAATACACATAAAGAGAAAAGTGCTTTTCGTCAAGTCTCATATGATCACACATGCTGAACAGAATTAAAAATATTTCAGAATAAATTGGTAATTAAAGGTCAGTTTAATTTGTCCTTCACAGAATCAATTGACCTTCAGCAAAAATTTCATTTTATAACCAATTGGAGAAGATTTCAAAT
This sequence comes from Trinorchestia longiramus, assembly GCA_006783055.1. Lineage (NCBI taxonomy): Eukaryota > Metazoa > Arthropoda > Malacostraca > Amphipoda > Talitridae > Trinorchestia > Trinorchestia longiramus. The sequence continues at coordinate 618,535 of VCRD01000039.1, read as the reverse complement.
TAGGTTTTTAGCCATATTTAGAGCGTAAATTTTTTGATAGCCTGAATATTTGAGTATGATTTAAATTTTCGAATGACACATTCATTTACAGCAGTAATAATTTTCACTTACCTAATAGTATACACTCTGGACTGTCTAACTAGAATATAACGACCATCATTGCCTATATTCGACGAAACGGTGGGCGTTGACGCTTGACCAACTCCAAGAGACTGGGACTGTGTGTGGCAGCGAGATCTAGAGGGTGAATTGACGCACACGTTCTTGCTTGAAGTGCTCACGAACTTGCCAGCCGCTTGTGTGTTTGAGACGAGTGGGATGTAGAACTTCAAGCGAATGGAAGGCCTTTTGGACTTGCGAATTCAGATATCTCACGTAGAAATGGTGCAACCGCATGTCCTGATGATGTCAACAATATAATTTGAGTTCAGAAACGGGAGGACTTTGCGTTAGATCTCTGTCTGCCAGCTTGTCGCTGAACAGCTCCCCTTGCTTGGGTGCGTGTATAATCAATCAGGAGCTTGTTGTTGAAATTGAAAATCTCCCTAATCAGGCTAATCAATTGAACGTCACATTTTTGCAAATTTAACACGTCTGATGCCATTTTTTATTACTTACTCCACTGCAACGAGACCAATCGCTCCACAGTTCACTTTGTTTTCTTTATTGCTTTATTCACTCTCAGAATCTGTTTGAAAATAACAATTAAATTTCAATAATGAAATGTTTAATAACTAGTTGTACGTCTCTTTGGGAGCGTGAGTTATTGGAGAACATAGGTGGTTAGACTAGGAATATAATAATAATATTATTGTAGCTACGTGGTTACACGAGGAATTTAATAGCAAGTTTAGAGTAAATATAATCATTGATTTGTTCACGATATTTCATGTTTTGTTTGTACATTTTTTTGTCATTAGCGTTGAGAACTAACTGCCGAATATTGTTGCTGCTGTTCAAAATGCCATGCTAGACTTTCCAAAGATATACTGCATACCATATACACATAATTCTAGGAGCAGCAAAAGTGAGTTTGGTCTCTTAGTATTTAGGAATACATGTCTACATGCCAATATTAATAAAGCTTTTATCAGTATATCATGTCCTGCCAGTAGTTTCATTCGTAGAGAATATAACCAATTCGTTGCTGGTGTCATAATCAACCATTAATCAAGTTATAATTTTCTTCAACTTAAAAGAGCGAACAAATACCGTTTGAAATGAAATAATAAAAATAAAACATTTATGTTCGATAGTTTAGTTCAGAATTTTTTTTCAAATCGTCATCAACTTTGCACGATCAAAACTTGAATCTAGCCACGCACAATAGGTGCTGGAAAACCGTCCTATAAATTCAGAGATATGGAACAAAATACGTGTTTGACGTGCTTTTAGAGCGATTTTACTGCGAGACAATTCGACGCAGTACAATTTCATTTCACATAGGACAATACGAGTGTCAGAGGGAGGAGTCTCGCACCGGACAGGTCTCACACCGGACAGGTGTCACATGGGACAAATCTGAAACAGCAGCAACCTTTGGGAAATCTAGTTTTTAAAATGGTCAATCTTCGAAACTGGTAATTTTCAGTAGGGTGAAATTTTGACAGGGTTAATTTTTTACAAAGACAGAGTTTGATAGGGGTAATTTTCGACAATCAGAAAATTTTGATGGGGTCAATATTTGATCGGAGTAATTTTTGATGGGGACAATTTTCGACACCTGCAACTTTCGAGTAATTTTGTAGGAACGAATTCCAGAAAGGAATGTTATTGAATGGGTTGTTTGTGTAGAGAAATTCATCGAAGAGTATTTTGAGCATAGGAACTCTATGCACTGTAGTTTTTTCGAAGGGCTATTTGCAAAAAATAGCCCTTTTGAGTAATCTTCGTAATGAAGTGCGAAAAACGGCAACTCGGGGAAGAACAATCTTTTGATAAGGGTAATTTTCAGAGGAGAATCTACTGAGAGCAATCAGTCGAGGACAATCTTCTAAGGACATTGTGAGAAGAACAATCTGCAAGAGGCAATCTGGGAAGGGCGATCTGCCACAGCGGTTTAGAATGGCAATCTGAAAATGGCAATGAAAGAAGCACAAGTCAAGGAGTATTACTTTGAGTGGAGACGTGTAACTGGGGAAATTTTCAACAGATTTTCGGTAATCAGGTATACGTACTCAGTTTCGTTAGGACAATTTCATGCAAAACAATTTTTTGCAACGTAAATTGGTGAAGCTTTAATGCAATTTCGTGCAAGACGATGACGTTTTGTATGATTTCATGTTGAATTGGGCAAATTGAAGACAATTTCGTATCGATTGTGCATGTTGCAAATGCTCTCGACAAGACCCCAGAAAACAATCCAGCTCAAGACAATCTAGCTCATGATAACCCTGCCCAAAGTAATCATCTCCATGACAATTCTGTAATTAACAATTCTTCCAATATTAATCATGCTAATGATAATTCTGTTAATGACTCTTCTACTTATGACTATTTTGCTAATGAGAATTTTGCTTATAACAATCCGGTCAATTATGATTAGGTTGATGGCAATCCTTTTCGTCACCAAATCATCTTACGCTACATAACCATCTGCACGCTTGTATTGGAAAACTCTAATTTAATTTTCCTTCAGATGTTTAATGAACTTTGAACGTTGAACTTAAAAGTGGTGAGCGTCGCCATATGATTACAGAGCTATACAAAGCCCCCTTCTCTCCCCTCTCTCTTCTCGGTAATATGTGAGTATATCTCCCAATATCAGCGACAAAATTAATCTTTTTTCCCTTAGTGAAGCATGAAGCAATTCCAGAAGTCCGCGCTAGAAGGAAAATGCGGCTGTTTACTGAATTAAGAGGGCAAACATCCGTAATTGCTTCTCTTGGCTTGCTCAAAGTTCACTCAGAGAAGGCCATTTCGCGCCATTCATCGCTGGTGTGCGCAGCGTAGGCCGTGGCTTCCACAGCCTCTTTCGCCTTCAACTTTTCTCAGGGACTTTAGAAACCTCGGCGTCTTTTGAACCTTGCTCGGTATTTCTTTAGACCTGCACCGCGTATTCCCAAACCTACACCACATTTCTAGAGATCTACACCGTATATGCCGACACCTACACCAGACTCCTAGAGATCTGCACTGCATTCCTAGAGATCTACACCGCATGCCTAGAGATCTACATCGTATTTTTAGAGATCTGCACTGCATTCCTAGAGATCTACATTGGGTTCTTAGAGATCTACACCGCATTCCTAGAGATCTACATTGTGTTCTTAGAGATCTACACTGCATTCCTAAAGATCTACACCATATTCTTAGAAATCTACATTGTGTTCTTAGAGATCTACACCGCATTCCTAGAGATCTATACAGCATTCCCAGAGATCTACACCGTATTCTCAGAGATCTACACCACATTCCTAGAGATATACACCGTATTCTTAGAGATCTGCACCACATCTTTGAGATCTACACAAGAAGTGTGAGAATAGCTGAAATGTTCTTCTCAATAGTGAACTATTTAAATCAATATCTGAAAGATACGAAAACATATTTTTCCCTTGCATCATGACCATATTTTTCACCACTCATTTCTGTTGTTAGGAACGTGTTTCTGAAGGATTTAGCGCAAAAAATTAATTCATTTCATAATTTAAATTAGGTTTTCCGACTCTCTAAGTTAGATCTCCACTCAGTTACAAGCATTGAAGCGTGTTAAAATTTTGGCAGAAATCGGTCATACGACTCTGGATAATTAAAAATCCATCCCAATATCGTAGGTTTAAATCTTCACACCCGACTTGCCCCAGCTGAAACTTTGAGCTAAATTAGTGAGGATGAGAAGTCGTTGAACCGAATAATAGCTGCAAACCTCGTCTGTTTGACCTTATTGCCGAGAGCAAAGTGGAAAGTAATCCTGCATGCAAGATGTATGACAGAGTCAAACATGTGATGTCAATTCGAGTCATTAACAGGATGGAGGGAAAAGAACAATTTTATGTCTTATGAACATATCCCTGTAACTGAAACAAATATTCAGTTATGTAAATCTACAAAAAGTCAATTGAAATCTTATGCTACATTGTTTGTAATTAACTTTTGGAAGATAACTTTTTGACGGAATAGGAGAGAATTAAAAAATTTTACGAATCAACAGCAGTTCACACTAGTCTCGTCATACTCAATGCATGTCAGACATGTGAAAACAATCATGATTTCGTTTTGGAAGAAAACTCGTAAAGGACATTCGTTTACTCCATTATTTATTGGTTCAGACGGTACACTAAGAATGAAATAAGTTTGGCATGATGGCGATTAACATGAACATTCATGAGGTAAAAGTAACGCCAGTGAGAATGGACAACATACAGGAGATCCTCGTTTTATGCGGTATCTTTTTCTATAGTCAATCAATTATACAAGGAAAAGAAGTTCCAAAACATCTATTTATACGACATTTTGTTCATATTATACTCCGACATAATACAACTTTTAAATATTGTACTATGTTTTACGTTCTGATTTTGACAGGTTTTTTCTTCTTCTATGTCGTGTTTATTTGGGGCTTCGAAAACTTGTCCCTATAGCCCCAAATCAGAAGGTAGGTTAGTTTTTCTTTAGTTTTCAAACTGCACGACCAATAAAACGTGGTGAAGGGAAAGGCGAAAATTCCACTTTAACAGATTGCCCTACAGAGGAAAGATCTTTCTCCCGACTAGTGGGAATCCGGAAGCAATGAATTCAATTCGGAACACAGAGGAATTAAGCATTGATAAAAGATGGTTCTTCTAAATGAATTGTATGAAGGAAAAAGAGTGGCAGACATTGCAAGACTGTTTGAGATTTAAGTATGGCCAGTTAGAGCAAGAAAGAAAAAGGAAAACATATAAAAATGCATGCAAATACCATTTCAATGCACGTGGATCACATAAGCGTTCGTGTACGTATTCCGGTGGTGATTCGTCAAGTTGAAAACCTTTCATATGTGTGTATCACAGACCAAAAATAATGAAGTGCAGCTTTTATTATTAGCCTATTTCAAACACAGGTAAACTCATTACACCCTAATATCACATGTCAGAGTGGTGAAAGTAGCGAAGATCCTTTTTTCACAGCAAGTAATAGATGATTTCAGAAATTCTAATAATAGATACCCTAGAAAACTGTGGAATTTAGGGATGACTAAACTCGATACTGACACTCGCCTATACGAAAATTTTATTTATGGCGAGCTCTTTGGTAACAAACTTCCCATGTAGATGGAACATCCTCTGTATTTCAAATCAATAGAAATAACTTAAAAAAGACTGAATTTAATCTTACGGAGCTCACACACGCTGCGCATCACCACTACAAATGAATGCTCCAGACTTCATGTGGTGAAGAGACAGTGGTAGCGGGATAAGAACGCATTGAAATAGGAGCAAAACTTGCATTGAATTCAGTGAAACTGCAGAACTTGCATTGACTTGCAGTGCTCTCAGGGAAACTGGAAGACTTGCAGTGCACTCAGGGGAAAAATAGGATTTTCACTATACTAGTTTCTATTACTCCCTGTTCAGTAAGTTTGTTACTGACATTGCTAACCAATCACAGAGCTTGCCATGGCTGTGGAGCATCCCTCGAAAGGAGGGGTAAAACTAAAGTTTCAGGCCGGAAGTGCAGTCCAGATGTAATCCCAATCCTGTAGTGGATGCTTGTAATCTGCTATATTTTTCAAAAAAGTAACAGCAAAGGAGCCAAAGGTATGATGATGTCCATGAACGGAAAACACACTCTCTGCATCTGATAAAAAGGATCCTTGTACATTTACTTTCGATGAGGTTTGATGAATTCAATCGGTTTCGCTCTCTGACACGTATCAAAAAGAGGTAACGCAACACTGAAAAAGTAGATGCACCATCGTAAACTGACAGCATTGGCATTTCCGAGTTAACTGTATTAATTATGTATCTTCACGAGTATTCCATTAATTGGAACTGTGGAAACTTGTTCATGTTGCCCTTAGCTAAAAAGTAGGTCGAGTTTTCCTTAGCTCAAGTGTTGCACTGCAATTAATCAAAATTTACGTTGAGAATCATGTGACGACTCACCGGCCGGATTGTCTAATTATTCGGTAAACTAAAACCACTGAAATTTTTGGAACAATTTAGAGTTGACTTGTTAGAGTGGAATTTCAGTAAAAAAACACACGCTTCATTCAATGAAAGCAATTTTCTATGACCATGGAGTCATTGTTGTTAAATAAACACGGAAATAAAAACCAAATTATGTTTTTAATTTGTTTCTTCAATACCTTTTTAGCAGTGAAAACTATTAGAGCGAAGACATTGAAAGTATAAATTGATACAGTTTTTATATGTGAACTGGTACCTCGAATGAATGAAACTTCACTTTCTTAGAGATCAGAAGACCGTCCAGATGTTTCTGGAGACTTCGTAAGCTTTTGGGTAAAGTTTGTGACGCGTTTGCTGATGGCTCGATTGTGGCAATCCCGATGCAGGTCATGTCCTCCGAGTCTTCATGCACGAACAATTGATTGACCTACTGGCTCCTGGCTACCGTCTTTCAGTTACCAGCTCGAAGTTACCGGCTCCCAGTTACTGGCTCCTAGCTACCGCCTTTCAGTTACCAGCTCAAAGTTACCGGCTCCCAGTTACTGGCTCCTAGCTACCGTCTTTCAGTTACCAACTCAAAGTTACCGGCTCCCAGTTACTGGATTCTAGCTACCGTCTTTCAGTTACCAGCTCAAAGTTACCGGCTCCCAGTTACTGGCTCCCAGCTACCGTCTTTCAGTTATCAGCTCAAAGTTATCGGCTCCCAGTTACTGGCTCCCAGCTACCGGCTCAAAGTTACCGGCTCCCAGCTACCGGCTCAAAGTTACCGGCTCCCAGTTACAGGCTCCCAACTACCGGCTCAAAGTTACCGGCTCCCAGTTACTGGCTTCCAGCTACCGGCTCCTAGCTACCGACTCTCAGCTACCAGTAATAGCTACCAGCTCCCAAATATTGGCTTTAAGGAACCAGTTGTAGATAGCAGCTCCTAGCCATTCCTAGCTCCTAATCCTAATTTGTTCCTGTTTATTGGCTCCCATTGGCGTGCTACGGAAAATGCTTGATACACTAAAGAAAAAAAGGAAACTTTATTTCCAAACGTATACAGTACAGACACATTAGATTTTCAATTCTTAATGCGAACATATTAGAGTAGTGATATTGCACCAAGCGATCATTCCAATCCTCTGCACTGCACCTTGAAGTAGAGACTCGTAGGGACACTTCGATAAGCTTGAAGAAGGTCTGATCTTATCCTGGGCGTTCAGCGTGACTGCATGTCCAGCGTTTCCTTCTCCGCTGATGATAAGGCAGAAACAGTTCAAGGCGGCTATGGAAATTGAATCCAAGTCTTCCCGTGTCGGAAGAGGAGGCGTACACCACTCAACCACTGTGACGACATAACGCTGTGTCGATGTAGCGCTGTCAGTCATGGCTCTGCTGCAGTAGTGTTGATACACTTGATAACGCTGTCAGTCATAGCACTACTGCAGTAGTCTTGATACACTTGATAACGCTGCCGGTCATAGCACTACAGCAATAGTCTTGATACACTTGATAACGCTGCCAGTCATAGCACTACTGCAGTAGTCTTGATACACTTGATAACGCTGCCGGTCATAGCACTACTGCAGTAGTCTTGATGCACTCGATAACGCTGAAGTTATAACCGCCTTTACTACTTATCTTTTCGTATCTATTTGTTTTATCGTAATGTTCTAAGCGTCGTTACTTTTCAATCAGTAAACTTTTACTCATGCTCCACAGTGTGCTGCTATTTTTTTTAATTACCGGTCATTGAATTACTAAGCACTAAAGCTAATAATATGGGTAAAAAATTGAGTGAATTACTTCATAGAGTGTTTTGTTCCTCGGTCATTTATACTTTCATGGCGTTATATTTCATAGCATCGGACATTGGGATCCGCATCACTTCCATATTTTCATTGAGTCCCCACAATTAGTCCTCAAACAATTTGGCATTTCACAGCATTTATTGCGTCCTCACTATTCGTGCATGGATATTGCCGTCATAGTGTGATGAAAAAAACATTTGTGAAATCTAGTTAGAGTATTCACAGATGGTCATAAGTACGAGTACTTCAAGCAGTACGTTGCTGCCAGAGGAACAATAAAGACCTGCTGTGTAGTACACAGCGAGGTGTGGGGCCAAATTCGTCTTCTAATCGCTATTTCCTACTGTCCTCGGCGTGTCACTTCCATACGTACATTTCAATCTCTCAATTTGATTAGAGAAGTGCGATAAAACAAAGTAAATATATTTTACTTTCATAGGTATTATAAGTTACTCATTTGATTACTTTAAATAGGGTGATTACAAATTTATTAGTCATTGGTGTTTGAAGTAAACCCGAGCGTCTGTTGTGACTAACCAACCTAGCCACGTCTCATGATTCGTCAGGGCTCTAATTCTTACTACGAGAGCCAAACTAATTGAGATACTACGCATTCATATTTCGTATACGCGCTTGTTTCACCACCAACCAACTATTAGTATCATAAGAGTTTATATATAAACGGTATGATATAAATTGTAATCTTCGTCATCAATTATATTGCCTATAAGTCATTCGACTCGCTTTGTTGCCCATGAAAGTGTGATCAGATTTTGTGATTCATCGATTCAGTCTATATCCTTGCATGAGAATAATACTAGTATTTATCCGAAATGTTTTCTTCGGTATGAGATATATATTATTGTCTCATTCCCTTATTTATTTATTGAAGTTCGGACATGAAAACCAATTTTGTTCATCATCTAAATACAATATCTGACCTTCGTGAATCATTGTCGTTATATTCATGGTCACACCTGAATGAGCTTTCTAGACGTCTTATTTCTCGATCAGCTGACCATGACTACATTCGCCAGCAAAGAAGCATCGAATTGGCGTGGTGTAGCCCACGTGCACCGTTGTTCAGGCAGAATCTGCGGCAACGAGTGAGAAGTTTACCCGTAAATTAAACTGGAAGAAAAACTGAGGCTTAGGGACGAAAAAATTGTGTTCTCTTTAACATGAAAGAAGTTTAGCCACCGCATTAATGAAGACATAAGGCGCTGACGAGGCGCTCATCAGTCTGTAGTTTGAAAGCCTTTTCAAGACACGAGTCACAGTAGACCAAGTCGATTACATCTGCGACAACTATTGAGTGAAAATTAATAGCGTAATTCTAGATTTTTGTGAGGAGCTGATGCTTTTAGGTGTTCTGAGGCTGAGTTTGACCGAGGGGAGAACACCGCTCAGTTTTTCACGCTAACGTTCTTACCAGATTAATAAACATACTGTACGTTTTCATTTCTTTGAGGAACACGCTTTTTTGCCGTTTGGGAAGCTTCTTTGGGTTCATATGGACTTTTATAAAATATTAAATGAATGTCATTCGTTCTATGATAGATGCTCATATGTACACACATGAAATGCTTTTACACTTTAAAGAAAAACATTATCTCATGTTACTAGCTCTATATACATACGCGCTATGTTATGCACACATGGACAGCTTTTGTACTCGTATGAAAACCCATAGCGTCAGTGTAAAGACTATTTTGTATCCAAACAAAAGCATTTCCGCAGCACCCAGAAATGCCTAGAAAAGTATTCCCGCACACCTTTCCGCAGTCTGTGCGTGCTTTAAAAATCCGTTTCACCTCCCATACATTGCTACTCAGTGAAGGTCGTTTGTACCCAAAAAAAAGCAGTTTGTACCCCCAATTAAGCGTCTTTCGCTTAAATGAGTTATTGTCTACGCATTGAAAATTTGTTTACACCCAGTGAAAACTCTTGCATCCGGACAAAGGTTATTGGGCCATGAAAAAGGTTCTTACAAACCTATAAAATTTTTGTTGTTCGCAATAGAAGTGTTTTTATACCCATTTCAAATTGTTTTGTACCCTTTTAACTGCATTAGATTCTTCTCATATGGAAACCTTGCTGAGTTCGTATGTGTTCCTTTTCTTTCAGAAAAATTATGGTTATTTTGTAATTGTTGTACTATGCACAGTGTACACTCGTGCACAGTGTATACTCGTGCACAGTGTACACTCATGTACAGTATAACACTAATCCACAGTGTACACTCGTGCACAGTGTACACTTATGCACAGTGTACACTCATGCACAGTGTACACTCGTGCACAGTGTGCACACAGAAAAAAATACACTTGTTTCAGCATAACTTACAAAGTGAACACTGGATGCGGAACGCATTGCGTCTCATATTCAATACTACAAAATTTAGAGGGCAACTAATGGTACCAATAAATTTTGTACAGGGATTAAATAACATAACATACAGAATCAGGTACGTAATTTGTACAATTTTATTGAGTAACGTTGAACATTACTGAACACAGTTACAATAAAAAGGGCCATAAAGATTTCTTAAGATGATTGTTTCAAATATAAGGGACTACGTTACTCTACTGCTTCTCTATAAACTTTTCCTAAGACTTAGAGAGATATAAACATTAAAACTGACGTTTACATCCAATCACAGAATGCATCAAGTCCATTAGCTGAGCTGCCTGAATAAATAAGGAAGCCCAGCCAAGGCACATAATCAAGGACGTAAATACTCTGGAAAGAACTCTATTCCATCAGTCCAACGTATGGAAAAGATCAAGAGACGAACTGGAGTAATTAAGAGTGTTTTAATTAAAATAAAAAAGGCTTCGCTTGCTTTTAATTAACGCCCGTTGTGCAGTATGCTAATGTCATGCGTTAAATCTGGAATAAATTTAAAGTAAAACTTTATAAAAGAAGGCAGTCGAACTCACGTCTGTCTCGTTCCCTCACTGCCCCTGCAAAACATCTGAGCTAATGAGCACCATCGAAATGTTTGTTTCACTTTCTTGGGAAGCTGCTGAGCCAAAAGTACTGTATCTGGGACGAGATGATGAATGTAGGACAGTGGTGAATACATGCCATCAAAAATGAATCCTTTCGTGAATGTGTTTGCATGTGAATTCATGTCTTGAGACGATCAATGGAGTTGACATAACCCCATGATGTTTTTAACATTTCTGGTGTTCACTGGTGTCGAGTACGAAGCTAGCAGCATAAAACAGTTTTGTTTTTCTAGATAAGATATTTGTTCTTTGAAACTACTGCAACAGCTGAATGCATGCACATTATCCATCTCAGAGGTGATGCACTTCTATAGCATGGAGTTTTGCAGGACGTATCTCTCTATGCTCTGTTGTTAGTGACTAAGCTAGTTACAGGTACGTGTTCCCGTCATAGGCTTGCATGTACGTACACCTACTCTATGTAATGCACACGCACTTAGTAGCAATATTGCTAGCATCAACTGCTAACCTAAGCAACAGAGTGAAACAGGACGTAATCCTTCATATATAGTAATTCTTACGTTGACATCGGTGACACCGTGTTAGGAAAGTACGACAGCCACACCAAGCGTACGTAGAGTAAAAGCACAGATTTAGGCATTGACATGTGAGGAGTAACTAGATGAAACTAGAAGGCATATGAATAATACATGAGGAAGTAGCTATTGCAAGGCAAGTCAAAATTAAATGTCACTTCTAAGTAATATGTTCCTCGTAAAAATATGTTAAGGCTTCGGAATTAAAAAACTTTGTTAAAGAAAAGTCCTGCAGTCGCAATTGCAACCTGTTTTGAGATCTGAAATTGGATTTTGTAATTGGAAACTTCGTTCATTAGATTCGAAATCAATAGACCTTAAAATTCGCTTCTATCATTAGTGTTCGATATTTCGAGTTAGACGCTCAAAATCGATACAGCAGAAGTTTAAGCAGAGAGTTAAAAACAGAATAAGAATTTTTCATGCTAATTTTCGAGTTAGAAGACTAGTATAGCGAGTTTTAAGCATGCAGATGCAGTGAGGTAATGGCATCATTAAACCAGCGAATTACCCCTCTGAGGTACCTCGGATGGTCATTGCTTCTTTGTTTGGGCTTGATAAGGAACTTGCAATTGTCACCTGGGGCTGGAGTTTGTGCTTGGAGAGAGGTGGGCGAGTAAGAAGGCAACTAACATAACGTTAAGGAGTTTGGCAGGGGACCAGGAAGTGGAGGTGAGGAAGTGTTTAAAGTAGTATCGGAGGTTCTTGAACCTCCTGTAATCCTGTGAGCTGTAATTAATGGAAATGTTCAATACAACTGGTTGAAAAAAATTAAAACATGGAAGTATCTGTAATCAATGGACAGAGAGAGAGTATGTGTGATTAACAGTGATGCAATTTAAAGGTAAATTTTGAGACGCAGCAGATAAAGCAGACGATTTAGAGATTAGCAAACGTATTCTACGATACAACTGTTGATTGATGAACGAACATCAGAATGAAAGCATGGAGTACAAAAGGAGATGGCTGAGATAGCTGAGTAATTGAGAACGGTAACTGGTGTGAATGTTTGAAAAAGTGGCTGAGGACTGATCCAGGTTAGTTGATGCCTGATGTAGAGTAAAAGGTGGTTAATGAGCTTACGTGAACAAAGAACCACTTTGTCATAAAGAAGTTACGACATGGTGCCCAACGATCTTCATACGAAATAGTGTACAACCTTGCTGTCTACTCAATGTTCAAAGAGTTTGCTACGTGAGTTAAGGAAACAGATATCACCAAGGCAATTTTATGAATAGTCTTGTCTGGCAACCTTCAAGTAACGTGGTCTAAAGCAGTTTTCCAAATATCAGCTAAAATATTTCGATGTAATGAGTTAAAGTTGAAGAAGGGCAGCCACTTTTGCTCGTTGTCAACCTTTAAGTTTAGGTCCATAAATGTAACAAACTGTAGAAATGAATTTTGTGTTCACAGAATATGATTTTCAATATTTATCTTCTAAATTGATTTACTAATATCATATGTTGTTTCAATTATAATAACATGGAAAATTTCGATAGAAATGTCTCTAAAGTAATGGCCTCTCTCTCAAAAAGAATAGTTTTATTTTAGGTGTCCGCTTACAAAAGCTATCTTAATACATATTAGAAGTAATAATGCCAATGTGTATTTAGCTTAATAATTTACTTCTGTTGTCTTTTAAACTGTCCTGACTTAATTCATAATTCTGATCGAAAGAATTTCAAGTGAAAATTTACGTCGTTTGACATATGTTTCTTACTATGATTTGATTTCTGAGCGATTATAGACTATTCATATTATCTTTCAATTCGCAAAAGTCACATGTTTCAGTCTTTGGTTTTGAATGTCCAAACGTAAGTCTGTTTTAATCTGTATTTGATGACATTTACCTCGAGTAAAATAAACCTCATTATCATCAAACAACAACACATATACGCTCTGTGTTATCCTATTATTACGACAATTCGATTACGTTCATGCCCCGTCCACTCTGAGTCGAGTGTCATAATGTTCAGTAAAATATGAGTTATTTTTAGTTTCTTATGAGCAAGCCCCAGCCAACGAACAATACCCTTCGTTCTATACAAGTCGACGTTTAACTGCTTTGCATCACTAGATTTGGTGTCCTCGAACTTGTGTCCTTTGCACGTTATTGGCTGCCCTAATGTTACTCAATTTAGTGCGTCACCATCCCAGCAATGTCATACTTCCTGTATCTCATTTCATTTGCATCACTAACGTTACCGTCCGTTCATTTCCCTTAATTGCATTATTTTTAGGGATAAGGTATTCTTCGAGTAGACTGGAAATGTTTTGCACAGGATACAGTGCAATTAAGGATTTGGAATCAACATATTTGAAATGCATGAAGCAATCTACCTACATTTTGACAATTAATGTCACCATGGCTTGTGATAGATACTCATTGATATATTGTTCAACTTTTAGCAATGTCTAACTACTTCAAATATTTATCAAAGTTTATAGTATATCAAACATTTCTCATGAATTCGCAATTGAAGATACGCTAAATTTCACGCGTTAGGAGTCATTGAAATTTTATCTTAATACGAGTAGAAAACCACTATTTCATCGCACGAAATCATAATTCGTCACACAATTGCATATACAGATGAGTCTGTTTTCCTACAATCTAATTAACCTTAATCAGCTTCCACACGAGTGTACACATGCTTGTAGGAGAGCATGAAGAAGTGTACCTCAAACCCAGTTGTATCAGGCAGATGATCTCTACATGAGCGTTTAGTACAACAATATATACTACGAACAGAATATATGGTTACAGGTTTATTTTTTGCCTGTGGTTGCTGCTCACTCGTTCATAAGTCTTCTAAACACTTGCATCATGTTCTACGTGTTCATGACGTGTTCTCATTTTCACGCGGTCATTGAACGAGAACAATTATAGATTTCCAATCTCTAACGACTGTTTAAACATGGGAATTGGATTCCTTTGAAACGAAGAGCAATACAACAGCTTCCGACGGCTGCCGACAATGGCTGGTTGTGTAAAAGTTCCCCGTATCATTGAGGGGAAAATACGGCTCGACTCATTGAGGGGAAAATACGGCACGGATCATTGAGGGGAAACTACGGCTCGTATCATTGTAGGAAAAATACGGCCTTCCAGTGCTTACTAACACAAGAATTTTCTTCACTGAAGCTCCAGGTTTGAGTTGAAAATGAAATTTTAACATTTATCTTCTAGCAATGCAATAACATTGAAATGATTACAATTCATAGCAGCAGAACACTAAAATTTTGAAATTTGACAAAATGTCATGAATAAAGTTATATCAGTGTTATTTTGACTCAGTCCAAAATGAAGTAAAATAGCTTGTTTCATTTATTGTTTGCTCAATTTTTCAATCTCATCATGTATTTCGGTAAAAAAGCAATACAGATGCAAAAAGTTTTTCTTAATTGCTCTTAGTTGAAAAATAAATGTGTATGATTGAAGTTGTATGACTATTTTCTCAGCGTCTTCCTGTTTTTAGTTCTAGGTTGACTGCTCGCTAAAATTTCAAGTTTAACGATTCGCTCTTTGATTTGAGGCCATTCACCCTGAAGTAAAAAATACAATTAAAAAGTACGACAATACTGGGCTAAACGAGATGACGTGTGTGAATGTTGGCAGGAAAACATAATTGGTCCTATTCAAGTCCATGTGACGTACATAGTAAAACAATTGATGCATTTAACAACGAGCGTAAAAAATGTGTAACACTAGAAAATATTTCATTGGTTGATCATATAATCTGCTTACTGAAAACAATTTAGACTACTATGTATATAAGGATTTGTTTTTGGACTGATTTGTGTTAGGTTTTACGCATGTAGCAAAAACATACGAGAGGGTGGCTAAATATACTTCCTTCGCAATCAGTTACAGAAGCCGTCCTGTAAATTAATTTGTCAAAAGAAAATAAAATATCCTGTGATTATGTCTAATTTTACCATCTGACGAAAAATTCCAAATTTTCAGTTTCAGGCACCTTCGCTTCATTAAAAAAAGTGTATTATGAACCGAAAGTATGAAAGAACCAGAAAACTTTTCTACAATTCCAGCGATTCTTTCATTCTATTATTGCTCTATAGAAGATTACTGCAATTTATGCTGTATATCCAATACATCTGAATCTCGATCAAAGCAATTGATAGAGTTCGTCCGAAAACAAGCTTGGAATTTAGATGTACATGAATTGAAGGGTCTGCTGAGCACCAAAAATCGGGCTTTAACTTCCTTGAGAATGAATTTTCTGAAGCGCAGTAGTTGTTATCGTCTATGTAAACTTTGAAAAACAGGCTTGAATTTTGAATGTTATGATATTGGAATGGAAGCCGACCGCTCAAATGCAAATGAGAACGGGAAAGTCAGACATTGCTGTCTAGAATGCTGCCCGTATTGCCCTTATTGCCCAAAACATGAACTGGAATACTATTCTAGAAGCCGAAACTAAACCGAGGCTAGTTTTCTTTGAAAACCAACGAAAGTGAAACCGGATATAAACAATGAGGGCAGGGTAGATGAGGTACAGTATATTGGAAGGTAAATAAAAACATAAACTGTTAAGGCTAAAAAACAGTTAATGTTATAGTACACATACAGTAGGTCACTAAACTGCAACATTGATGTTTTAAAAAAACGAGTATTACTTGAAGAAAAACGAGGCTTCTTAGAGATCTCGTTCCCATCGTTTTGAAGTCATCACAAAAAGACAAGGCCTACTCGAGAGGATCACCTGGCTTTAGTGAATAATTAGATCGGCCGGCGCGAGGTATCGTGCTCTATACGATGGTAGATTCATTCATTCATGCGCTCATTCCTTTTCATGAACAGCTAATTATTCATTCATTCATTCACACGGTCGTTCCTCTTGATGAGCAGCCAATTACTATGACAGGCACTCAAGTGCTACCTTATGAGTGAAAAATGGGCTCTTCCTGCAGTATCTGCAGCATCTTTGCTAGCATTTCATATAAAGAGAATCAGACATGAGGTCGTGGAAAAAATGCATTTATGGTATTTTATGCTCAACTTGAAATTTACTGTTAGTAGCCAAGTGTTGAATTCGCGTCGCACCAAAGAGCAATAATTTGTTGGACCATAGAGACAAGTTTTTTGCTTGCGTATACATTCAAAATGATTTACTTTTCGAGTGTTGGAGGAAAGAACGCATTCAAGCAGGGACAGAGTATTGCCAAGGGGAATCTTAACGTCATGAATAACACCACAAACTTACATATACAGGGTGTAAACGCCAAGTGTAAAAAACTTTTCATTGTTTTTTATTTACTTCCAAATATTGATAAATTCCTATTTCTTTACAGATCCTAAATATATGAAGTGTGTAGTTTAAGTGCATGTTAACAAAACTTGGTAAAATTTATTAATCTCGCAGAATGAGTGACAAAAGTGGACTGATTGCCAGTCCTCATAAGAAAGGCAAGACTCCTGCTCAGATATTCAAGATGTTAAAACCTTTCGTGAGCAGATCTAGAGTATATAAAGTGATAAAACGCTTCAAGGATACAGGGAGTCATATGCCAAGAGTAAGAAGAACCCCACCACGACCGGTGAGGACTAAAAAATTGATCGATGTCATCAGAAAAAAAGTGAGGAGAAATCCTCAAAGAAGCGCCAGAAGAATGGTTAAAGAGGCAAATGTGAGCCATATGACTGTCCAAAATGTCCTCAAATATGATCTCAAGCATCATCCCTATAAAAAGGTGAAACGCTAGCTCTTGTCAGGCCCCACACGAGAAAAGAGACTGCTTCTCCAGCATTAAAGGAATACACGCTACCAACGATGCTGTGGACTGGTGAGATGTTCACAGTACAGGCGATTCACAATCCACAAAATGATCGGGTTTGGTGCAAGAACATTGAGAACATACCTGCAGAACCGCACATATCATTCCAACGCCAAAAACCCCCGTCAGTCATGGTATGAGGTGTAGTGACATCATGTGGACAGAAAACACCCTTTATCTTCATTGAACAGGGGGTCAAAGTCAACCAGCATGTGTACTTGGCGATGTTGAAGGAGACAGTGGTTCCATGGGTGAGAAAAAGTTTCAGAGACAGCGGAGTAACACTCCAGAAAGATGGGGCGACCTCCCATACCGCCAAATTGGTACAGAGCTTCGGTAGGGACAATTTTAAAAGGTTCTTGTCGAAGGAACTTTAGCCACCATCTTCACCTGATTTGAACCCGATGGACTTTGGTATGTGGTCCATATTAGATCAGAAGACCTGTATCATCTTCCACAGAAACATTGATTCACTCAAACGCACTTTAGTCAAATGCAGGGATGAAATAGGTACCGCAACATTGCGTGCAACATGTTCACAAGTTACTACCAGACTTCGATCTCTGATTCGTGCCAAAAGAGGATATTTTGAATAAAAATTATTGAAATCAAATTTGTGTTTCTTTGCCATGAATTTGAGCCATCATTTGATAAAATCAGTTAAATAATGACATATTTATATTAGTTTAAATTTGTCTACACTTGCCGTTTACACCCTGTAGTTCTTCACTGGATATTTTTTCGAAAAAAGACTTCATTGTTTTTGATATCGCTTTGTTAGAAATAATAAAGAGATGGGAATTATGAGAATAGAGATAGAGCAAAGGATGGAATTTTGAAATTGAAATAACATTTTTTCCTTCATCCCTTGCCTATCATTCCTTATCGAACATAGAAGGGATGTGTTCGAAGACTCATACCTGGCACTGAATATTGACATTCCCCATGCGCTGTATTGCATACAGTTAGACGTATTCGTTTTTATACGTACAATCGAATGAAACAATTGACTTTGTTTCGTCCCTGAGAGCCGGAATGATGAAGTGCTGCCTTTTCGTGTTGTCGAATGATGGTCTCAGAATTCAGTGCATTTAAAGAGCAGAGCTTGAAACGAATGTGACAAAGTTGGACTGCTTTCGTGCTATCCGCTGTACGGTTATGCCACAGTGGTGCCTCGAACCATCCTGCTGGATGCTCTTGCTTTATTTCCTCAACAGTTGATGGCTCGTTTTCGCCTATAGAAATTCTGAACGGCTTCGTCAGATTATACTGCATAAAATAAATATCTATACTGCTTACAATAAATACATATACTGCCTACAATTAGTAACTTTAATGTCTAAAATGAATACATATACTGTTGAAAATCAATACTTATACTGCTGACAGTTAATAGATCATGAAAACAAGTAGATCTTATAACATAGGAGAGTGATTGTAATTTGCGCATATTTTTGACGCTCAGCCCAATGACTCATTAAAATTTATGACGAATATACTTTGTATCATCTCACTGGTTGGATCTCTTAATTAAACAATTTCTTCACCCAGACAAATTTTCATAGTAAAAACTCAGGTTTTGTTCTCAAATCCGTGCGTTAATTAGTCAAGGAATTTAAAGGATCATTTCTTGAGCATGAACAATAAAATCGGTGAATTTATAACTCATGCAGAGGGATTAATAGACTTCATAAATTCTCTGAATCTATGTTGTAAGAAAATCCATCAATAAAGGAATTTTATTCGAATTATAGTAATGGAAGCGAAAAAATATGTGAACAAATGTATAGCAGTTAATTTTGGGAAAACTTAAATGGTAAATAAAAGACAATGAAAATTGGAAAAATTTGAACTTGAAAGATAAAATTCATCTATACTTCGTCGCTGGTGCACTAAAAAAATTGGTGATCGTAAAATTCAATTTTGCCAAGAAGCTTGGGATCGTAAAATAGAACTTCAGTTCCACTTATGAAAGCCTGAGCGCTCAATACGTTTAAAACCGTAGCTCCATTTACGGAGTCTTGGTCTTAACTTGCTGCCCTTAATCTTATTTGAGGTGCCGGCATAACGGTGCGGCTCTTCATAAAGATATAGAATTTAAGTTGCAGCTTATCCGTCTCGAAGTCAGAGTCATTGAAGGGATTTGAATGACCATATCCGGAGTCTTTTTTTTCTGAAAGAATTTTGAATAATTGAAGAATTCAGTGGTTCTCTTAATATTATATATGAAAACTTTCATGCAAGCAGACATTGAATACTAAATTGCGACGACGACTCCAAAGCAATCAGCTACAGTTACTTCGTAAAATATTCAGCAACACGTCAATGACTGAATTATTAGCAAGAAAAATCCAAGTCAAGAGGAATTCTTGAGGGAATATCTGGAATAAAATATAATTTTTTTGTAATACTAGCGAAGGTTATAATTGAAGGTAAAATGAACACTTTAGACGAATTTCTGCACGTTCTTAAAATACTATACGAAAGAACATTTTTTCTCGGAGACTTTGCCTTAAAGTTTGTGTTATTGTTGAATTAGAGCGAAAAATCCAGACGATTAATAATAACGATTGGACGAAGTCACTACAGCAGACTGTAATTTACACTTGGAAGTAACGTGTTACTACAAAATATTTTAAACTTTTTCTCTTTTTCTATGTTTAGCTTGTAACTAGCCAGATGAATTTTCACACACGATAGAAAAAGATATTTACATCATTAATCCAGTTCTGTGACTCTTTTCAAATGTATAGCCCCTTCCATTCCTATTTTTTTCAAAGATAACAAATGACATCAATAACATTGTTTCGGCTTGCCTGAAACTCGAGCTAATTAAATTTTTTTCCAGTAGCTAATGTAAAAAACCATGTATGTATCACAAGACATCTTGATGTGATGTACAGAGCAATAGCCTTTAAATATAAAAAAGGGGCAAGATGGTCTGAGAAGGTTTTTGTGAAGAGAAAAATATCTCAATCCCGTCGACCTCGTCCCTAAAGGAAGAACTTAAACAGCATAAGAATTAAGAGCACGAGGAGTGTTTGTTATCAAGATTTAGACCTCGACTAGTTCAGTCCCCGACGAGCGTCTCATTATCACCTAAGAGTGTCACTCCAATACAGTAATTGAAACGTATTCTTCAAAGAAGTGTAAAGTGGTGGAAATAATGATAAGACACCCTACATTTTTGCTCATATCTTTATAAATATTGATTGTAATACAATACATTTTTGACCATAGGTAAGGAATAAAACAAGAAGTAAGTGTACATTCAAATTTTTATCTTACGGTATAATTTTTGTACAGGCATTGCAAAAATACTCTTCAGAGGATCAAAATTTGATGGAAATAAAGATGAGACACCTTATAAAAAATTACGTTTATCCGAAATATTTCACCTTTGACAGCTAAGAATAAAATCAAAACAACACACCGGTGTTCCCCTACACTGCAAGTAGACATTGTAATATCTTATAATCATGTTTAAATTGTGAAAAATCGATATTTTACAGCATGGGCGGAGAAAGTTCTCTTTTAGAATTTGAAAAAGGTCATATAATGACTGTAAATAGTCAAGAATACTCTTATCATTCAATTTCGAAGCACATTAAGAGGTCAAGAACAGTAAACCAAATTTGTTTGCAAAATCCTGAAGCGTACGAAACAAATAAATCCCCTGGACGTCCACCCAAGCTTACTCCAGCCAGTCGGCGCCCAATGCTACGTGAGGCTTCATCTACAGGAAAGAGTTCCAAAAATCTTCAAACGTGTCTAAAGTTGAATGTAACTCCCAGAAGAGTTAGGCAAATTCTCAATGCTTTAGAATTTTTTATTTAGGAAGAGGAAAACAAAACCAGAGCGGAAGAAGATACACAAGAAACGACGAGAAAAGTGGGTGAGGGAAAAAGTACAATGGAATGCTGACAATTGGGCAAAAATTGTCTTCTGAGACGAAAAGAAGTTCAATTTAGACTGGCCTGACGGTTTTCAATGCTATTGGCATAATTTGAGGAAGGATGAGCAGATTTTCAGCAGAAGGCCATTTGGAGGATGATCATATGATGATTTGGAAAGCTTTTTGAGCAGAAGGTAAAGCGAGTCTGGTACAGATGGAGGGAAAACAAGATTCAGTAATGTACACTGAAGTATTGTAAAAAAGTCTTATACCATTTTTGATAATTTTCACCAGAATAGTGCTGTGTTTCAGCAAGACAATGCGGCCATCCACATTTCAAAACACACAAGTGCGGATATTGTGACCATTAAGCCGATCGGCTTAATGGTCACAATATCCGCACTTTGAGTTTGCCAGCTAAGGCGCCAGATCTTGATCCTATAGAAAACCTATGGGGTATACTGGCTGGACAAGTTTACGCCGATGGCAGACGATTTGAAAATAAGCAGGAGCTTTGGCGCGTTGTTCAGGAGTGCTGGGGAAAATTTTTCAATAAATTCATAGGAATTTAGTGAAATCAATGAATGATCGTTGTCTAGATGTTTTGCGAGGGAAAGAAAGTACTTGTAAATACTAGTCATTTTGATATTTTTGTCTGCAACACTCATAGTTTCTATGGAAATATTATTTAGAGCAGGGTGTCTTATCTTTATTTCCATGAAATTTTGTTCCTCTGAAGAGTATTTTAGTAATAACTGTAAAAAACTATACCGTAATATAAAATTAGAACGTACACTTACTTCTTGTTTTACTCCTTACCTATGGTTAAAAATATATTGTATATCAACCAATATTTCTAAAGTTATAAACCAAAACGAAGAGTGTCTTATCATTATTTTCACCACTTTAGCTCACCCTCAAACATGAACATACGAGTACTTGGTAATTTGCTTCTGGACGTTAGTCCCTTCATAGCACAAAATCCTCTTGCGATCAGGAATCTTGAGAACCTTGCAATAAAAATATATTTTCACAATGTGAATCTGACTCGCTATTTTGTATTACACGTTTGTTTTAGATGCTGTTAATGTTGAACTTATTTTTGACAACTCCTGAAAAAAAGCATATTCCATTTCATTATAGATTTCCTACAGAAACTAGTGGGTTGCAGGAGATGCCTGGAAATGATATATCAAATGCATCACCAGCTTGGTCGACTGGTATCACCAGCTTGGTCGACTGGTGAGCGAATCTGCTTTCGAGCGGGAAGACCCGGGTTCGAATCCCGCTGCCGACATGGTTGACGCGGCTAGAAATACGGCATGGGACTTGGGTAAAACAACCGAATAATTATCGAAGTAATTATCCGACCCAAGAATGGGCCAGAAGGTTCGTTCCTATAGCCTCATTCTATTCTATTCTTTCCAAATGTTACATTTAGAATTAAGAACAGGCAATCTAGACTTTATGAAGCTGAGTCTCAGATTTAAACATTTCACGTGTGTTTTGATGATTTCATGACCTCAAAAAAACGTTTGTGATATTGCAACATTGTGCGATGCTCTGCTGTTGTGGGAATGCAATTCATCTCAAATTCAGAGGGAATACGAGCATGAAGCATACAGCTTAATGTAACAATACCACTAGGATCGTTTACACAGAATATAACTACAAGCGAGAATAAATGTTACACTAGACGAGCCAGAGCCGAAAATTGAGTCACTGATTTAAAAAAAGAAATAGAAAATAGAACGGATATTTACTTACTTTTTATTCTAAACAAAAGTTTTAAGTGGCTCTAAAAATAAAATACGACGCAGTGGGACGGAGTACTGAAAAAGCTGAAATGAAATGTGAACTGGCCTATAAAGTCAAAGGAAAAACAGAACCGTATATTGTAAACCAACTATCAACTTTACTTCTCTTCTTTCCATAAAACTTGATCATCTGACAAGAAATTGTGACATTTAAACTTTAAAACGAATTTCTCTTCTCACCTTCGCACTAATGTTGAAAATTCTCAGAGGTGGAAATTGAGAGACCGAATCACACACTGTTGACCGTCGTGTTTGCATGAGACAGCATCATCGTGCTTGCATGAGACAGCATCATCGTGTTTGCATGAGACAGCATCATCGTGTTTGCATGAGACAGCATCATCGTGTTTGCATGAGACAGCATCATCGTCCTTCCATGGAACAGCATCATCGTGCTTGCATGAGACAGCATCAGCAACATCACGATGACAAACGTGCGAAGCTGATTACAGTGAGGCGCGCCTGATGACTGAACACATTACGAAGGAGAAAGGGAGGAGGAATGTGTTGTGTAGTGTGGATTGGCGTGTATTCAGTCCTGCCTCTGCTCTCATATCTCTTGGCTAATTTACACAGCCAAGTAAGTTCTTCGAACGTCCTCAGTGTTGATGCTTGGGTTTACCTCTTGCAGGCCTGGGGCTCACGTTCCAATAGGCATGCTCAAAAACGGAGCATTGCAAAGAAAAAGAGAAATTGCGTAATTTTGACGCAAAGCGAATTAAGCAGGAGTTCAAACCAGAAAAAACGCAGTTGAAACGGGCTTCGTGTTCGATGCTACGTCGTCAGGCATCGTGTGTTTGCTTACGCTTATCCGCCTGACAATACTTCATACGCTCCGTCAAAAGCACACGTTTCAAATGTCGTTTTTGAAATTGGACGAGAATATGGGCTTGGAAGCTGGTGAAAGTTCGTCATATATCATGAGAACCATTGTTTTCCTAGTTGTTCACTTAATGCTGTACAGAAAGTGAAGTACGCAAATTTCGTGCGATGCTCCAACTGACAAGCAGGATTATAATGTATTTACAGGGTACAAATATTGTATTTCGAATAGAGTTCATATTTGAGTGGAAAACAAATAAATAAAATATAATTATGGATTGGATGGCGAACGACAACCACCACAGCGTACACTGTTATACATATAATTCTCGCTGTATAAAATATATATCTCTCAAAATTATTGATATGCTCCATTCAGCGTGAAAATTACAATTTTTAACTCTATTAAGTTGCTTGAAGTTGCATCGCAAAGGATGTTTTCGACATCAGAGTGTATCATCTTGTTTCAAAATAGAGCTTTCAATTTTTCAGGCCCTTGAGGTCCAAAACGAAGTCATCTCATACTAAGATTACTATATATTTTGTCCTTGAGTAAAGTCAGTAGCTCATTTGTAAAACATATACAAAACCTAAAATCGGTGTTTCTCTTAATCAAAACATTCGTGCATTAGTCACAAGTTCTTTGAGGTATCTACATATATAATTCCACTATCCCACTATATAATAAAACCCAACTTGTTGCTTGCTTGCTTGCTTGGTCCGTCTCTCTGTTACGCTCTTAAGGATTTACATAGGAGAAAATTCGTCTACGAATAACAAGATGAGAGACCATGAAATTTCATTCCTAAATTACGATGGCAAATATAGTTTCTGGAATATATATTCGAAAGTCAAAATACTGTATTAGAGCTTTTGATCCTGTCGTACATAAGCTATTTCGCATATTTTTTCAGCTGAATTTCTTCGTAGCTGTTGAAACTTCGCGCGGAGTAGAGGCCAAATATGTGGAGTACAGGTCCCTGGTTTAATAATACACAGTTTGTTGCTTGCTTGCTTGGTCCGTCTCTCTGTGACGCTCTTAAGGATTTAGAAGGGAGGAAATTTGGTAGGGTATACATGAATTGTATTGTGGATACCAACGACACATCCTTCAAAGTGGAAACTCCTTCGGAAAGTTTGCATCCTTTGGCAAATCAAACGAAAAAATCTAGTAAAAAACACGTGAAATTTCACGTGTGGGTCTACTAGTAAATACATACATAATAGATAATAATCTTCATCTCTCTCTTTCTCTTTATCTTTTTTTCTCTCTCTCTTTCTCTCTCTCTCCCTAGAATAGAATAGAATAGAATAAGGCAATAGGAACGAGCCGTTTGGCCCATTCTTGGTTCAATACCGAAGTCCCATGCCGTCTAAAAGTAAATCCATCAGTCATGCACGTACACCTTAACCACGTAAGTCAATTTAGTCGTGTGCACACATGTCACTCACGCACAGGCGTTTATGTCACGAGCATTTATCTCAATCATACATTAACCTTAAGGAGTTAGGCACATAGTTAGTAGGATGTAGTACTGGGGGGGTTCGTAGTCCAAAATTTATCGAGACGATTTTTGAATGTGTTCACAGTGCCAGCAGAAACTATGTTTTCTGGCAGCTTGTTCCAAGTTGCGGCAATTTTAACGGGAAAAAAGTTCATAGCTTGAGATGTCTTGAAGTTTCTCAGTAATAGTTTTTGACCGTTATTTCTGGTTCTTACGTTACCGTCTCTTTCGAAGAGCCCTTCCATCTCTCTCTGTATCTGTGTGTGTTCGTCCCATTACTTCCTATCTATTACTGAAGAAAAATTAGTGAACTGAAATCAGAAGGGATCCCATGTAGTATAAGCAATGTATTGTGGATACCAAAGGCGCCGGATTACTATAAAATACTTAATTTTTTCCGTTATTAGTTTTTTCTCTTACACGGCCATGTTATCGGTAAATAAGATGCAGAATGGAAATTTTGCATGTATTCATGAAAAATATTCAGATTTTGATAGTACCACGGGTAAAACTGAAAAATGTATTTATTCCATAGATCCTTAATTTTGTCACTTTCAAATCAAGAAACTTTAACGGGTACAATCTGGGCCATGTTATTTCACTATATAATAATACACAGTTTGTTGCTTGCTTGCTTGGTCCGTCTCTGTGTCATGCTTTTAGGGATTTAGATAGGAGGAAATTCGAAAGGTTTGTAAGCATTGTATTGTGGATACCGAAGGCACATCCTTAAATCTGGAAACTCTTTCGGAAAACCAGCGTCCCCTGGTAAATCAAACGAAAGAATTCAGCGAACAGCACATGAATTTTCACGTGTGGGTCCACTACTCGGTAGATAAGATACAGAATGGAAGTGCTGTAAACATTAATGAAAAGTATTCATTTAAAACAAAATGATTCGTCGTAAATCTTTAATGCATTTATCTTTATGATAATTTGAAATTCGTCAAATCTAAATCGTAGAATTTCCACGGAAACTGACTAGTTTAGTATAATTCCACTATACATATAATAATACACAGTTAGTTGCTTGCTTGGTCTGTTTCTCTGTCACGCTCTTAAGGATTTAGATAGGAGAAAATTCGGTAGGGTACACATGTATTGTAACCATTGTATTGTGGATACCAAAGACACATCCTTCAATGTGGAAACTCCTTCGCAAAGCCCACGTCCACAGTCAAATCAAACGAAAAAATCATTGAGAAACACGTGAATTTTCACGTGTTTTTCCTACTACTAGTTTATCATATTTTGGCATCTGGGAATTGTAAAAAAACCTTTTCGGTATAAGTAGAACATTCGACACTTATGGCACTCGTCGTACTTTTTGAATTCCCTGGTATGATTTAGAACATGATGCTGCAATTTGTAGCTCGTGGAGTAATGAAGATTGTTCTTTCAAAATTCAGCGGAGCCTGGTGTAATTTTGTTGTTCCTATTTACTCTTGCTTACGTAGATGCCTAATGTCATAGCACCTCGTTAGCGACCGTCATTACGTGACGGGAACGACGGAAGATGAAGAAAGATGAAGGTAACAAATGACTGAAGGACATTTTTAGGAGATAAGGAACAATGGATTACTTTGGGAAATAGCAACTAAGAGCTGGATAGCTTAAAGAATAATGGCGTCAGAAAATCCAACTAAGAAAAGAAATAAAAAGAGAGAATGGATGAAATAAAGAAAATGAAACGTGAACTAAGACAGCGTTATGATCACTCACGATAATGTACGATGTGAAGGTCCAAGCAGTGAGCATCAGTGTTATTGTTCGTTAATTCTGCAACCCTGCTTACTTTGTCAAGTTGTACCACCATCACTCATTAATCAACTTATCTACAGGAAATTTGATACACCCAAAATAAAATTGTAGTACAAATCGTACATTATTGTCATCTTTAGTGACTCATGTTGTTTAGTTACTTTTATCCCAGCCTTCATTACGTGTAAATGATCATTTTTTCTTTAGTAAACCCATGAAAACTTCGATTTTAATTATTTTATACTCCAGAGGTATGACATATCAACATGAACTTTTACATATCAACTGCTAAGAAATTTGTCAACTTCAATGCTTACAGTTTTTGTTTTTCATACTATTCCAAATTAAAAAACTGTTGCCCAACCCATATTCTTTCAATTGTTTTGTAAGAAGATACTAGGACGCCACAAGTTTTCGCAAAAAGTATTTATGAAGTGACCATTGTGAGAAATAAGCGTTTCCTTTTCCACATTATGACATTATAGGAGGTTGACGTGCTTTGAGGACTGTTATTTGCGTTTGGTAAACTTGAACTACATGAATAGCAGCCAATGTATCCCCATAGGGCAAAATATGTTTTTCCAATGTTCTCATGTCAAGCATATCATATGTACAAACTTTTCACAATTTCGGTTTGTTTAGGTTTGACCGAAATATAAATGATACAAATAATCAAATAACGGATATGTGAAAACAAATTGATCAAAATTGGCTTCAACAAAGAAATCAAACTAAAACCCCTAAGGAACGAAAATTACACTTATACGAGGTGTATTCAAGTTATACCGCCTCCCATGTTTATTTTGTAGACTAGATACAGATAGAAATATACAGTTTCTATAAGAATACGCGGGCACTCGATGGGGATGCATGACAGAGATTCCAACATTGTATGACGCACAGAGCTTCTGCGGCAGCGGTAAGAATGAAGATTGTTTTTGTTACTTAAAATGGAGGATGGTGTCTGTGCTTTCATTAAGCTAACTGGCGCTTCAATCAGGATTGAAAAATAGCATCCATGTTTTATCCTTAGTCACAATCGATGAGAACAAACTCCCATTCATGCCGCAATCTAGTGTCACCATTGCTTGACAACCTACCTCGCGTGCAGACTTGTGGCCGTCTGTCAGCATTCGTGATACCCCCCTGCAAGACACTTTTTGCATTTGCAAATTTTCATGCAAGATTATTTGCACAGATTCCGAGGAAATGCTAACTTTGGAAGCAATGTGCTCCACACTCATTCAACGATGTTCGTAAATAACTTTCTATAAACCTTAGACACATCCATTACACCATCACTACGTGTCTCGCTGAACTGACATTGAATTTCAATCGTTGTTGAACCACTTATATAGATAAAACGTATAAATATACTCTGTTCTTGCATGAAAACGTCATTTTCAATATCATTAACCGCCCTTACTCTCACTGTTGCCGCTAGAGTTCTGTGTGCGGTACAGTGTTGCCATCTCTAGCACGTATTCACGAGTACACGCGTATTTTGAAACAAACTGCATATTTCTATTATTTTTAGTCCAGATAAAAATTCGGAGGTGTTATAGCTTAAGTGCACCTGGTAGACCGGAGGAAAATTCAATTGCCGAATACAGATAGCAGCGCTTAGGATGTAGGTATTCAAATAAGTAAAATAATTAAAAGCAACGACTTAAGGAATAAACGATAAAATACGATGAATTAAGTAAAGTAATTGAAAATAATATCGTAATAAAAAAACAGCGTAAAGTAACTTAACATTTTTAGCTTTCATATACGAATTAGCAATCAATGATTCACAAAAGAGAACACTGCGGTAATAGTTAAGAAGAACTTAAGACCATCTGAGCATTGTAGCAACATTGCTCACCCGAGTTTAAAAAAAGTTATAACATTTTGAGATAACAGACCATAATCGACGTACGAGCATAGGCAATGTAAACAAAGGTGTTGAATAATAACACAACAATTAAATGATATCTGCCCATGAACTAACCCTAAATTAATCCATCATTAAAAACATAATTTAGCTGACACGAACAAGAAAAACAATATTCATTTTCTGAAAAAAAAGAAAAATTATTGACCTAGGGAAACGAAAACTGAAAGCCACTGGCCTTGTGAATGGTTCACATTTGGATCAGGAAAATGGATCCCCATTGGAGCACAAAGTTGGGCAATCATTGAAGAGATAGGAATAAAGTCTGGGGCTAGACCGAACAATGAAGCTCTGTCTCCAGAGAGCGTCTGCCACCCGCTAACAAAATTGCCGGGGAAATAGAGGCGAAGATGTGGTTCCTGGATCAGCTTAGAGTCCAGACCGGGTAGAAATCTGGTTACTCGAAGTTGAGTCAGGATGAGGAACAAAGAAGGTTTCATGAACTTTATTGTGTACAGAAAGTGGATCCATTCCCATTCCCTTTACTTTAAAGCGCTCATGAAAATTTACATTTAAAATTTTTCAGCCGAGAAATCTCATGATGAGATTACCGATGATAAATTTGAGATACATATTTTGAGTTTAAAATGATGAATTTATTCCATTTTGTGATAAAAAATGGCTAAGGGCAGGAAATTCGAGAAGTTTCGGGGAAAAAAGAAGGTATGAGCGATTGTGTACATCCCTGATACAAATAAACAGCTGAAGTAATTAGTTCCGCAACCAGTGAATGTTGGCTCTCTACGAACAGAGGACATCCATCAATTTAGAGTTCCACTATTATATGACTAGATAAAAGAAAACCCTCATGTCATTCTATTTTACATTCATAGTCAACTTGATATTCGAGAGTGGATCGTTGAAATAACAAAAGTTTATGTTCATATTAGAGCCATATTGCACCTGTTTACAGTGAAGCCGCAGCTAGAGACAAACAAAGTCTATAGGCGATACATCCGTTTTGAAGTTCTGAAGGAACTCTTTATGGAGTACGAGTACTAAGGGTTTTGGTCCGCGTTGTTTGAACTGTAATAGATTCCACAGCAGCTTTCGCTACATAGATCACTGCAAGTTTAAATTTTCCACCGCAGACGATATTGGTGAACCTGGAGGAACTTGAAAGGATCTTCATATTGATAGAGTGGGCTCAAAAACTTTATGTGACACACAAGCTCATCCTTCTTTCGAATTCTTTCTAAGCCATGAAGTATTCACTGAGCTAGATCTCTATTGCGATTGAATTTATTTTCTTGCTTGTATTAGTATATTGACATCTATTTTCATTAGTAAATAGGTCCTCCTATCAGCTTTGCGTTCTTTTGTAGGATATGTTGCCAGCACTAAGGGCATTTTTTGAACACAAGTTTGAATTGCCGCCAGTTAGACACCAGAACTGTAAAATATGCTGCTGTTTGTGACTTCTTTCCCAACCCATGAAATTTACTAACGCTTTTCTAAGTTTCTTGCCTGTGCTGTGCAATAATATTGTTTGTTTTCTTAGAAACACTATTTTTTTAGTGAAGCTACTACTTAATTAGGCAAAGTGTCTAGTTCCTTGAAATCTTCTACAAATGGTCAATTCTTATTTTAGATTATACAAAACAGTTTTGTGAAATTTCTGTGAAACCGCATTCGATCTTTTCGTCTCGGATCTTTTGTAGAATTTAGTATCCTGCCCTACGTCAAAAGATTCAAATTCATTAAGATTATTATTTATGCTTACTGAACCTTTCAATGCATGAATGTTTCACAGTGTTTGAACTTCTATTTAGAGCTAATAAGAACAGACGAAAGCATTCAACCTGGTAGTTGTGAGCGCGTCGAATTAAAATCCAAAAGCTGTTCTATAATTGTCATCGTTGAACGACGTACATTGTTCCCCTCCTACAACGGAGCTAGATGAGGGACGTTAGAGACCTGTTAATTACCACTGGCACTCTGTGCTGCGAGCAGTGTTCGATGCACTAAAGTAAAAGCTTTGAATAAATGTTAAACGTTAACCAAGTCGGAGATAAGTATTTCTGCACAATCTGAAGTGTTGGGAATTTTGCAAAATAACTGAACTAGACTCAAAATTTATAAACCCTTTTACCGTGACAGCCATCTTAGATAATTCTTGACCTAAGAACGAAACAGTATTTGTGTAATGAGTTCTTTAAAAACTGTTTTGGTTCCTATATTGATTTTAAAAAGTATCTAATATTTCTTACGTTTTGCGAATATTTTTATGTTTTCAGGGTGAGTAATTTACATTCATGTAGACATTAGTATTCATCAACATTTCTACTACCATTTCGCACAAATTTCTTGATTTCGATTCAAGAAACGGAGCATTCGAACTGGATTTTTTTAAATATTTTACTTCTATTTATATTGTTGTGTGGGAAAATGAACAGGAAAATAATAATTCATCCCTTTTTGGGGGTGCATAATACGAGTTAAACGCTGGTACTATGAACTAAGTTGGTGTTATGTATTATCATAATGAAGCTGGAAGTAAAATCTGACTCACTAAGCCACGGTAATTGCTGACGCGTTAATAAGATTATCTTCACATAGAATATTCATTCCTTCATTTCCGCTGCCGTTTCTGAAAATAGCGGTGTCGCAAGTACGTATGAGCACAAAGGGAGTCTGTTGTGTGCAGTATGACGATGATTCAATGATTTTACGTCACGTTTTTAATGCAAAATACTACTTGCTAATTTGGTTTTGATACGTGGACAACTTTACTCTTTGGATAAACGAATAAACATAGCTATTGTTCTTATTTAGTCGATTCTAAAGATCACTTATAATTGACAATAAAACTTTTGTGAATATATTGAATCTGTTCATACTGATTTTTAAAGAAACATTCATTCATATGCAAATACATTCATTGGATGTTTTTTAGTGAATACAGTTTTTGATGAGTGTCAACTTACTTGTCACACCTCGTCAGAAAGAACTATCTATACTAATGCTATAATTCGACCATTACCATGAAGTAGTTCATCAATTCTCATAGTGTCTTCTTCGTTATTGTTAACAAACTAACTTTTTCCTCATTCCATAACTTCTCCGTTATACATTAAATATATTCCAAAGGAAAATAAATGGCCCAACTTAGTTTGCTAGGCAATCTGAGTCGAGAAATATGCACACATAACCATCAGTTGATTCCGAATTCTTTTTAATAAAATTTATAATACTGACATGCACAGTAAGTACTGTGTAAAGAACATTGCGAAACAGAGAATCCAACTCTTAAAACAGAAAGAAATGAGTAGTCAAGACAACGAAGGTAAATTGCACCATTATAATAATGGTATTATCGCACCCAACGTGACGTAGTTGCGCGCATGTGAGATAATTGTGGTAAGAGAGCACATAGAGCGGTGGTTTAGAAGCGCGCACGCGGCTTTTGTGTGGTAGAAATATATGCTAGGTGTTGGTGGTAGAAGCAAACCGTGGTCGTGATGGTTAAATCCACTAAAAGCCTAGACTTAGCGTCTCAGGCGGCAGGACTTATAGCATGAACGTGCTTAGCGATATTTTTTAAATCTTCGGAACGCAAGCAGCCGCTGTACTGCCCTGCTAATAAGCGTTTACCTGCACTGAACTTCACAAGTCCCGTGAGAGGAATAAATTAAGGAGGAAAGTTCACCTACAGGAATGACGATAGTCATCATGAACATGTCTAAAACAACTAAACCTAGTAAAACAGATTTAATACGGGCTGGCTAAAACATTCACAATATTAATGAGTTTCGTGCATTATACTTCTTTTATGAGTTTCCCTTATTTTCAGGATGTTCAACATTCATGTGATATTTAGTTGACTTAATTTCTGATGATGTTTATGTATGTTTTGCGATATCGGTGGTTTTCATCAGGGTTAATGCTCCATCATCTTGTCAGTTTTGCGACTAGACTTTGTCTGATGGAAGTTTCAAGTTTATTTGCAACAGACAGAGGTACAGGATTAAGATTGTTTATTAAGGCAATAGGATTATTTATTAGGCAATAGGATTTAAACGCTCCAACGGCGTTTACTTACTGTCAAGTTTTTCCATTGCCCAAAAACATTTCACAGGAGTCACAGAGTCATCTCATACTTTTTTTTTGGTTAAGGTGTACGTGCATGACTGATGGATTTACTTTTAGACGGCATGGGACTTCGGTATTGAACCAAGAATGGGCCAAACGGCTCGTTCCTATTGCCTTATTCTATTCTATTCTATTCTATTCTATTCTATTCTACAAGCTCCAAAAGTACGTTCACTGCTACGTGGTTGGGTTTCAGAGACTATGTTGATAACAAAAACACATGTTGCATAGTAAACAATGTCATGGTAGTTATGATACAGTCATTGGTTTGCATATTCTAAGCGATGTACCAAGTGTATGTATAGTACGGTGTATC
Organism: Trinorchestia longiramus; assembly: GCA_006783055.1. Lineage (NCBI taxonomy): Eukaryota > Metazoa > Arthropoda > Malacostraca > Amphipoda > Talitridae > Trinorchestia > Trinorchestia longiramus. Next base: position 585,139 of record VCRD01000039.1, on the reverse strand, counting down.
GAGGTGTTAGTGCCGACGTAGGTATGTGGTAGAGGCCTCTTGCCTGCCGTATGGCCCACAGCTGTGTAAACAACATTCTGCTACGTGGCACAACAACGCCGTACCCTTCTGAGTCTGGGAAAGAAACTCCCCATAGCCCCAAGTGTAAGAAATAGAGAAACAAAAGGCAAGAGTGCTCATATAAAGCCAGCAGTGCGAGGAAACGGAGGACTTGGGATAGCCCAAGCTAGATCTCGGCAACGATGTAGGCTATTGGGACTAGAGCAACGTCTAGGTCTAGGGCATAAAGGGATTTACGAGTACCGTTATAAGAGGGAAAATTAGTGGCATCTTTAAGGTGTTATATCGTGAGTGTTAAACATTGTAGCCCATCATCAACAACTAATCTCCAGTGTAATGGGCAAGTTTAATATTATTTTCACCAATGTGAGCGAGGTTAGCGACAGGGTGAATTTCGTAAGTTGTCGTGGATGCCCATTAATTCAACTAAATTGTTCCGTGTGCTTGCTTAATTACTCCGCTACCAAGTATGTAATTGATCTGTAATAGTGCACTGTTTAATAGGACATCGTGTTGTGGTTTATGTGCCAAAATGTGGTAAATAACTCACATTTCCCATCCCGTGATGTTTAGAATAACATGTATTAAATATTTTCTGTGAATTATTGTCCTCTCTATAGTCATTGAAAAGAAGTACTGGGAACACCTTCTACCATGTCATGTATTCAGAGGATTAAAGTTCCTCTAGTGCGATTGCGTATGTTTGTTGTTTTTAATTTATTATGTTATTAAGAAGTAGTCATTGAAATTTAACGGAAAGACAGCATGCAGAAAACTCATGCATTGAAACCAATATGACGTAATTTATGAGAAAGAAAAGAGAACTCATCAACAATCAATCATTATGCATATATCAATGTGCAATTAAAAGTAGGCGATAAAGTTTTTCCCCTTTTTATGTGCATGAAATCAATCATTAATAATAAACCAGACATTATCCACAATTACTTTATATGTATCGCCACAACAGTGAAGTTTCATTAGGCCGCTCTGTGAAATTGCCGTTCAAAAGGTAACTTGCGTTATTGAGAATTGGAAATTAACTAACGCAATTAAACTCAAATTCATACAAAATACATAAGAATAAAAATTAGTTCTATTAGTTTTAAAAAAATTCCCCTCAAAGCTTGAAGGTTCAAAATACCAAAAAGTTTACAGTTTGAGTCTCACATTCATCTTTTTGTAACTTGTGTGAAAACATTGCTATTCCTTGAACATTGTAAATTAAGGTGTTCGTAACGCTAACGTCTCATCCCTATTCCTAATGATTCATAAGAAGAATTATATTCTGTCTCATTTCATCATTTTGTTCCAAAGTAAGTGTCTGATAAACAAGTTGATTGAAGAATTCTTCAAAAGAGACTTCTTTTAGAAGCTGGTACACATCCTTCAATAAAGATTACAGAGCGTTAACAAAGTCTCGATTGTTTTTCATTTATTATTCAACGGTGCAATTCCAGTTCCTTTGATAATACATAATTTAAAATGCATGCATGTTCATATTTATTGACCTACAATTAAACGTTAGATAATGTTCTCTGGAAGATTCAATAATTTACTCAAGGACAATCGTTAGGAAAAAACCGTCGAAGATTTAAAACATTCGAGAATTTTTCCGATGGAACGGCGTATATTTTTGCTCATATGCAATAATGTTAATATCATAGGAAACTTCATAACAGGTTTGAAAATGAGCAACGTACGAATGTTAACTTTTTCAGATATAATTAGATTATATGTTTCAAAATTACTAGCTTAAAAATAGTACATACATTCGTCTGCAGGACAGCCAGTCTCCAGATGACGTTGCAGCCCCAGCGCTAAAGCTGCAGCTAGCACGCACAGTCATGAGATACGTGGACTGTGCTAGCACGCAGTCATGAGATACGTGGACTGTGCTAGCACGCACAGTCATGAGATACGTGGACTGTGCTAGCACGCACAGTCATGAGATACGTGGACTGTGTTAGCACGCACAGTCATGAGATACGTAGACTGTGCTAGCACGCACAGTCATGAGATACGTGGACTGTGCTAGCACGCACAGTCATGAGATACGTGGACTGTGCTAGCACGCACGGTCATGAGTCACGTGGACTGTGCTAGCACGCACGGTCGTGGGTCACATGGACTGGGCCAGCACGCACGGCCACGGGTCGCGTGGACTGGGCCAGCACGCACGGTTACGGGTCACGTGGACTGTGCTAGCACGCACGGTCACGGGTCACGTGGACCACAGCACGCACGGCCACGGGTCACGTGGACTGGGCGTCTACGAAGTGCTGTCGCGTGACCGGCATCATGATGAGCTCGAGCATCAGGCCAAGGACGATTTTTATTTCTATACGCTTGATAATATACTTTTTTCAACTTGGCGTTGTGGTTGTTCTTATGTTATTTTTTAGCAAGTGCTGATTTCAACCATGACATCTAATTTATTTGAACACATTCCATTTGTATTCTGTAATATACCCATACTACATAATATATTGTATAAATAATTCAACAGGTCAGGATGCTTCACTGATTCTGATGGCCCAAAAACTACAAGTTAAAATGCAAATAGAATCTGGAATTATGAATAAAATTAAAGATACAATTGTATTTTACTCGCGTTGGATACCACTGGTCAATCAACAAAAAAGACAGCAAAGGATTCACGGAACCAATTTCCGCTTTCGAGAACATACGTGTTGAGTGTTTAACGTTTACGCAGTCTTTTTGAACACTCCTGCTGCAGTTGGCCATCATGTGTGAGTACCATTAAATCTTATGTCTCTCCTCCATGTCCTTAATATCTTGATGAAAGCGTTCGCCATATTCATTGGTTACATCTCCATGATCAGCAGGAAATTCATTGAGATTGTTCATGTAAATATAGAGCTTTAAGCTT
>VCRD01000039.1:444867-581712 GCA_006783055.1 Trinorchestia longiramus | reverse complement strand
CATAACAGGTTTCAAAATGAGCAACGTACGAATGTTAACTTTTCCGGACATAATTAGATTATATGTTTCAAAATTACTAGCTTGAAAATAGTACATACGAGTACATCCGTCTGCAGGACAGCCAGTCTCCAGGTGACGTTGCAACCTCAGCGCTGAAGCTGCAGCTAGCACGCACGGTCATGAGACACGTGGACTGTGCTAGCACGCACGGTCATGAGACACGTGGACTGTGCTAACACGCACGGTCATGAGTCACGTGGACTGGGCCAGCACGCACGGCCACGGGTCACGTGGACTGGGCGTCTACGAAGTGCTGTCGCGTGACCGGCATCATGATGAGCTCGAGCATCAGGCCAAGGACGATTTTTATTTCTATACGCTTGATAATATACTTTTTTCAACTTGGCGATGTGGTTGTTCTTATGTTATTTTTTAGCAAGTGCTGATTTCAACCATGACATCTAATTTATTTGAACACATTCCATTTGTATTCTGTAATATACCCATACTACATAATATATTGTATAAATAATTCAACAGGTCAGGATGCTTCACTGATTCTGATAGCCCAAAAACTACAAGTTAAAATGTAAATAGAATCTGGAATTATGAATAAAATTAAAGATACAATTCTATTTTACTCGCATTGGATACCACTGGTCAATCAACAAAAAAGACAGCAAAGGATTCACGGAACCAATTTCCGCTTTCGAGAACATACGTGTTGAGTGTATAACGTTTACGCAGTCTTTTTGAACACTCTTGCAGCAGTTGACCATCATGTGTGAGTTCCATTAAATCTTATGTCTCTCCTCCATGTCTTTAATATTTTGATGAAAGCGTTCGCCATATTCATTGGTTACATCTCCATGATCAGCAGGAAATTCATTGAGATTGTTCATGTAAATATAAAGCTTTAAGCTCTCGTTGCAACCTAAAAGACGAAAACTATTAGGCATTGTTTGCACCAAATACTTACTGTCAAGTTTTTTCATTGCCCAAAAACATTTCACAGGAGTCACAGAGTCATCTCATACTCTTTTTTCAACGTCAACCATCGAGCTCGAAACGTTTTGACATTTCATTAACTCTCTGATTTGCATCCCATCGAGAACACCTGTCTATATTTTATCATTACTCTGGTCTAGAAATATTGTCCATCTGAATTTGAAACCGTCATTCCTAACATTAAGAGCTTCCATAAATTATTTTATTCGTCTTATCAAAATACGAAACTAATAACTGGTGGATGATATTTTTCCTCTTCGTAGTTAAACTTTTTTCAGTGGCCACAGTTTATGTTCCTACTATTTGTCTTTTGCTTGGCTATCCCATAAACACAGGACGCAAGGTTATTTTGTGTATCTTCTTTGTTGGCCATGTACATAAAACCAAACTTAAATCAATGCATATCAGTGTTCATAACACTTGAGTAGATCGAATATAATTTCTATGCGTCCATGCTACTCTTTTAAGAAAGTAGAGTGACCAATAGTAATTGCACTAAATAAGTACAAATCAAGGTACATATTCATAATCGACCAAATCACAGTTAAGATTCTTCACTGAATTGTCTATCATACGTAAAGTCTCCAGTTATTAGGATCATACTGCTGACCATCCATCGCTTTTTTCAGTCCCGTTTCGTAACAACAGTAAACAAAATTTTTAACAGCTTTAAAGAATGCTAAGAGGTTATTTTCCCTGTTCCGTTGGAAACTTACCTTTGTGTCTTCCTGCATCATATTCTTCTCGCCAAGTTTAGAAGCTAACAGTTCTTATAACTCTTATGACAGTCAAAGTCTATAACTATTTTAAATAATTCGGCTCTCCGTGGGTGAAGTTTTCAGTTTCTTTAGTTGATCTATTCACAATATCTATGTCGCTGTCATGTTCATGACTTTCATTTGAATCACATGTATCACTTCCATCATTATGTGAAAGATGTTCTGTGAATTCAGGTACTAGTATTTATATGTATGTATTTACAGAAGCCTCTAGCCTGTTAGATATATAACACACACCCACACACACACACGCACACACTCACACACACACATACACACACACACACATATATATGTATATACACACATATATATATATATATATATATATATATATATATATATATATATATACATATACATATATATATATATATATATATGAATTATTCAACAATTATCTGACTGCTTTAATAATTCAGACACAGTTATTATACTTAAAAATGAACATCTTAAAACCACGAGACCCTATGAATTTGTGATAAAATAAGGACCACCCTAATCTACACGGCACTGGAATTTTAATGTCTCTCATCAAGAATTGTACAATGAGTTTGTTGAGATTTTAAACATCTTCTCAGAGGTTCGAGGTTCCATGGGGGAAAAGAGAAGCCACAACCGAGAAAATGATGAGTTAAAGAAGCCATAATTTTCCTCGCAAAACTTTTGAAAAATATAGTAGAAAGAAACTAGAAAAAATCTTCTTCTTTTATGCGCGTGGAGGTCGGCAACAACAATAAAGCAATTCTAAGTGTTTTTGAAGTCAAATATTTCGAGCTAAAAATATTGCCTACTACGTCAATGAAAAAGCAGCATAATGGGAAAAATTGCACTTCTGAATTATTATATTTTAATAACATGTAAACAATGAAAAGAAAAATTTAGCAGATCTCAATCTTTTTGTGAATGAGACGAGGAAAAATAACAATAACAGTAGTGCAAACAAAGAACTGACTCCATTTAGGAGAGCTTGAAAACTTAAAAATCAAATGCTTTTTTCAGTAAGCATTATTTTTTCTTTTCATAATCCTGGGATTTTGCTTCTGATAAAATCCGAAACCTTGAAATGATATGGATAAAAAAGTTCCTATATATTGATACTGAATCAATTTACAGGCTTAAAAGCCACATTGCAGTCATTCACTGGTTTGCTCAGCGTGGGCAGGATTTCAAACAATTGTCAGTGCTATAATTACTTATGCTATACTCAATAGTATTAGAACTCAGAGTACAGAACACCACCTCCACGCACGTAAATTGAAATCATTTACAACCAAATTTTCACCCCAGAAAGGCCAGCGTTGTGACAGGCAGCTGTTCATTAAAGCGACACAAAGGCAGATCCTGTAACTATTTAGTAAGTCAACTCTCGAATGAATTCATGAATTAAATTACCCAACAATGTCACAGTAACCTTTTTAATTTCCTCTGAATAAAAAATCAAAATATGAAATTAAACCTCAGACGTTTTAAAAGTTTTTAATGAATTCCATATGAATTTGCCGCTATGAGAAATGTTCGAAATGACCTTTATTTGAAATAATTATGTCGATAATACCAAATTTTTGCTTATATTTATTAACTATTGAGCGAACACGAAATTTGCGTTCTCTGTACTGGACACCAAAGAGTTGGGAGTTGTCGTACAGACAGCATGAGACTTGGGTGAGAAACACACAATCGATCACATGGCTCATTTCTGTGGCCAAATTTTATCTGGTGGTCACACGTGAAATTATGCAGTGGTATGGAAATTAATAGCATGTTTCTGAAAAGTTGTATTTTTAATACATTCATTTAAAATAAGCACTGTGCAAGTGGACTTGATGTCATTTAAAAAAACAGCCAATCTTTAATGAGTCAATTCAAACGCTTCTATTACCTTTTATTGCGTATGAAAAGTTAAAATGTTTAGACGACCGAAAATCAACATTGGCGATATCAGAAGAAAACAAAGATGAGGCAAAATTGAATACTTCAGGGAATTTTGATTTTGAATTGGTGATTGAAAAGTGGATTTGTCGTGAAATAAAATCGAGCTTTCCTTTCTCACAAGTGTAAAGTTTTATTTCGACAATTTGAGCTTACATTCACTTTTTTACGTGGTTGCTACAATTTTTTTTTCATGAAGAAAAAATGAATAATGACTATGTTGTTTGGCAGGCTTGAATACAGTTGCTATTACCTTTTTAAAGTGAATAGGAAATTTTCATTTTCATTTGACCTCGGCCAGCATTGACCATAATTTTGGATGTATTCTAAGATAGAAACCAAAGAAGGTAAAGAATAGATACACTCCTCTGAGTGAAAGCACTTGAATTGAAAAATCCATACATCATATTCGGATCATGAATACGTTACAGGTTACTCGTACTGTTTCGAACTTTTAGATCAAATGCATTCCTTTAAAATCTGGGATCATTCGTTACAGTCATGATTGTTTTGTTTTTTAAACAATTACTGCATTCGTGAAATTTTAGTCAGACGATAGTTCAACAATTTTCATACATATTTTTCATTCATGTGTTCACTTTCCTTTATATTGAAAATACGATAGTATTTTTAGAGTGTGTTTGTTAATGTTAATGAACTGATTAACATACGTTGGATTTCAATTTCGAAACAAAGGGCTGCAATTAATAAAATTCATTATATAAAATTTCTCATTCTCAAAAGAAAGACTTTATTAATTTCAATTTTATCTTTCGAGCACTGAAGTTAATGACCTGGCCAAGATCACCGTAGCCATAAAAGCTTTAATTAACGAGAACTGCCCTCAACAAAATCTGCCATAATCTCCATGACCATCTAAAGATCAGCAAATTACTAGCAGATCGGCTCCAGATTTTCAAAAATTTCAGGAGTTACTATAGGGAAAAAAATTTCTAAGAGAGACGGTTAGGTTAATTCAGTTACGTTTATTCATCAGAAGAAAAAACTTCAGCTAAGGATAAATTTTAGAGACATAATATCGACCAAGAACTAAAGTTTAACCATATAGAAGCACAGCAAGAATACATTAATATATGTTAGTCATTTAAAACTCACAGTTCGTATGTTTACGCTCTAGATTATATTTCACGACAATCGAAGGCACTTCAAACGCAATCCAAAACGTTGTGCTTTTAACTTAATCGATATACAAAGACTTTAAATAAACTTCAAACATAGAAATAACACTTCAATGAGTTCATTAGTTCTAGTAATTAATTTGAAGTTTTAGATTGTTAGTATATAATAAATAAAGAACGCCATAAGAAATTGCAACATTCTTCAATGAACCAGAAAAGTTTCAGAAAAAATTTAGTAACCTAGAGCACACATTTGCGTATATTATGAGTATGGCCAGCGTTAATTAGGGTAGGCTTGGGCCTGGCATGCGCTAGAGGCCGTAAATCTGATCTGGCTTAGAGACAAGAGGTGCGGGAGGAAAGAATTCAAATGGCCTTCTATACATGCAATAAAATAGTCTGCCGCCCTACGGAACTAGAGCTGTTTTCTCTGCAGACTGCAGACCTGGTGACTGTGCAGCCTTGGTGAGCCGTCTCATGCGTATGAGAATCACCTGAAATTTCAGCTGATGGAAAGCAACAAGGAAATAGACGCCTTTACTTCCTGTTACGAGGATAAACTAATGAAGTGTTCAAATTGTGCATCGCAATTGAAAATCGATTTATGTAGTATCCTCCACTTCAAACCATATTACAAATATTAGAAAAAAGTAAGTTACGAACGGGGGTACAAACGTCGAAAATTACTAGACGTAACAATTGACTTGATCGCATAATCAATTTCCTTTAAATAAAATTAATAAAGGCTTCTCACTTTAAACTTGCATAATTTACCAGAATGAAGCCCTCTAAAATCAACAAATGCTAAATGAAAGTCAAATTATCAGACAAAAAATTCCCAATGTAATTATATCTCACTTTAAATTCTCGGAAAGTTACCCTAAGCTGCTTTGCTTGTCAGAGCAGTTTACTGTCGGGAGTCTGTGAATTGAATTAGCAATCATGGCTTCAAAAAATATTAGGGAAATTGCATTGCGTAAACCAAGAGGATCAACTGAACAATACACCACAATCAACTGATCAATCAATGCAGGAGCGTCCTCTAATGCAATCTGATTAGAGCAAAATAATTACAATTAGTACCGGAGTACAGCTCTGCAATGCGATTCAGTCGATGCAACACAGCAAAAAATACTGTAGTAAAGTATTGTAGTACAGTAGAAGTAGTACAATACAACTCAAATATTGCAGTAAAACCCGGAAACAAATTTTTGCACGTTATCAACACTAGTCTGCCACACATCAGTGTATGCAGCGAGGCTGTTACAGCTTTACAGTACAGTTGTCATACAAAATACCTCAATAGTTAATTAAGTGCTATGAGAGATAATTATCCAAAAACATGACGCACTTGTTACTAAACATTTAATAATCTTATCCAATTATTGAATACCATCATGTATGAAGTAATTAGGCGCAGTTATGAATTATTAATAATGACTCATAACCTACGATAATAATAACTAATTACTTACTTGTCCCTCAACAATTTTGTGAATATTTTGGTCAATTAGATTTCATATTTCAATTAGTGATTATATACCAAATACTATTTTGTTGTTAAATGCTGAACACACGCATGACATAAGACAATAATTTTCTTATTCAACAGTTGAAAAAATCAAAAAACACTGCAAATCCACTGAATGATGCAGTAAATGTTAATCTATTTATCGCATCATTAATTATATGCTGTAATTTAACCCGAATAACTAATTCCGGGAAAAAGATCAAATAAGAATAAATAAATGTAATGATGAAGGGTGTTTTGTCCGCAACTTGAATATTATTTCCAGTTTCACATGAGAGCAGAAATTATTTTCTTTGATTTCAAAGAAAATATGAGCAAACTGCTATTGAACATTTTGAGGACCTACGCTAACTTGCATCATACTCGTATGTGAGAAACTGTTCAGTTTTCAGTCTAAGTTCTACAACATTTCTGTTTGTTAGAATTTTATTCTCAAATCAGCTTTGAATTTCTTTGAACGCTGTGTTGCCTATCATGATAGGGGAATGTTGTTTGTTCTAGTTGGGTGTGTGTCTGGTATTTGGTATTTTGTGAGTGTCGGTAAATTAATGAATAATACTACTATCGATCTCTAATTGACGTATATAATATTGAAAATATGCCGGGCAACAATTGAAGAAGTTGCTACAAATTTAACATCGTAATATTGTAACTGAGACGACAAATGACGCTATAAAGGCTGTACGGTGCAGTAACAGGTTTATTATTAACTACAGGAGTACAGACTATATTGAAGAAAGACTTTACTGAAGGGCACATCTACATATATTGAAAGAAAGACTGCATTCTGTCAAAAAAACATTAAAGTGCAGACTACACTCAAAGTACAGCTTACGCTTAACTACAGACTGCAAAACAACACAGGCTTTCCCTAGTGGCAGACTCACATTTCGCCCAGTTCGGCAAAATTAAGTTTAGTGGAAATACTAGAAATTATCACAGTGTAAAGGCTGCACAGGCGAGGCCGAGGCAACTCGAGGCTGCGCTAGAGGCTTAAGCGACCAGCCAAACCATGAAAACTTCTGAAGCTGTTTACCAGGAGCATGAGGCTAATTCGTTGTTTGTTCTTTGACCAGAACAGCTGCAACACATCAGTAGCGACCAGAACAGCTAGCATTCGTGTTCCAGTAACGCTGTTTGCGCAGAAAGAACTCGAACAGCCGAGTCATCATCATTACTAACATCTCTGTCGGAAACTGACATTGAGAAAATTACTTTTTCGACATAAGTTGCTAGTGCACAGTGAGGTGAAAAAATATTTGGACAGTTTGAAATATTATTTTGGTGTATTTTCGAAGAAAATACAATGTAATGGCTCATAACAATACATAATTTAGAACAGTAAACATTTCTAGGTAGACAATCTCGAAATTTTCACACGCATATTTTATTTATATGCAAATAACTATAATATGCATCAAAAAACTTATTCATGCACTTTCTTCGGAATGATTTACTAGCGTTAGTTTTAGAAATTTCTCCCATAGACGACCCAGGAACATTCCAAAAATTGTTATAGACTGAGAATATTATGTATGTCATCACTGAAGAGTGTCTATGGGCGACCAACTTTTGTGATCAGAGTCAGTTATTATCTGGACCTCGCTCTATCAATACTATAAAATGACGAAGCAACGTTGACTTCCAACGCTTTAAACAACTATATAATTTTCATGAATACTGCACGCAAGAGCTATTTCAACCCTTCTAAGAGCTTGAATATTCCTGTGAGCACACTGGGTTACATTATGAAAAAATTAAAATACTTTGGCCCATTGAAAGTTTTTCATGAACTGACTCACGTTGTAAAATGTATCTTAAAAGTGGATCATGTCAAGAAGAGCCGGATTCAAATTCTTATAACTGTTTGCCAGAGACTATTTGAAGTGTGATGCTGGTTTTTCAAATAAATTTTAACGCCGCATGAATTATACATCGAACTTTCTTTGGCAATAATGATACAACAGATATTTGGAGATGAGACGGAACAGCATAACTAAAATAATACAATACCAACTGTGAAGCTTAGGGACGGAGACAAGATAGTTTGGGGCGGTTTCTCAGTCAAAGGCACCGTAATACTGTAAGTTATTGCAGGAAAATAATTGGTGCCAACTATAGCAAATTACTAAGGAATAATTTCTCACGATCTTTGGCAAAACTCAAATTTCAAAATGAATGGTAATTTCAAAAAGATAACGATTCTAAGCGCATGGTTAATGATTTAAAAAGTAGGATATTTACATATTTCTATGGTGCAGTCAATCACCCAATTTAAATTCAATCGAAAGTTCGTGAACAATACTGAAGAATCAGCTCTACAAGTGAAGAATGGCGGACCTTTATGGGTTGAATACTATGACCAAAAAGGACTGGGTCCAGATTCCTGCGAAATTGAGCAAAAATTTGAGAAAAGACATTTGGAAAGGGCTCATGAGCAGTATTGAGGAACTAAAGTCCAAGTATGAAATAAATAGACTTTTCAAACGTGAAAATACTTTTTAATCTCTACTTTTGTTATTTGTATATTATGTACATCAGAAAATGGAAGAAAATAGAAAAAGTACATTATATATATGCATTATATACATCAGAAAATGGAGAGATGTCATAACCCTTTTAGTTATAATATGAGGAGAGCCTAACACAGTATGCATTAAGGTTCATAGGTCAAAATATTCTTTCCCTAATGAAATTTTTGAAACACTTCCTTTATTCCTCGATAAGACAGAAGTTCAAGTTCGTTTGAAAATGCATTTGAATAGTATTACTTTTAAAATCAAACTTCTTTACTTCATGAGAAACTTATTTTTTTTACATTGTAGCAATGAGCGATGACTTCAAATTTAATTTTAAAGCCTACTGGGAGGCACAGAGTGCGTTCTTATTCTAATTAAATATCCTGAAACAAAAACAGTTCCCTAAACTAATAGGCAGCGATCACAGCCATGGATTATTTTACTGGGATGGAAACTAACCCAATTAATACCTGAGGCTCTATAGTTTGGTTTCTGAAGTTAATGAGGGCCCGTGATCAAGGGCCAATGGGGTCTAAAATTTATCACCCTTGAAAATGTAGTCAACTTTTAAATGCAGCGACGGAAAGCAAATAGAAGAAAAGAATTCACGAGTGAATTTTATTTATTTATTTTCATTCGAGCATTTCAGTGCCTCACGCAGGTACCCAGAGCGAGGAAACTGAAATGCTCATTTGAAGGAAACCATGAAACATTGAAGCATTTCTTAACGTTCAAAACGACAGCTAAATCTTGAGGAATTAGTAGTGTAGAAAATGAGGCTAAAAATATTGGATTCAAAAGTATTATTAACTGAAAAAGCTAGGTTGATGGTTTATATTGTCATTGGAACTTAAACCGAAACATCGCTGAAAAAAAAACTTTTAAAGAAAAAACTAAATAAATTGACTGCCATGAAATGTCTGATATAAAACATGAACAGAATATTGAAAAAGGAAAATAAACAACTTTGATTCATTAAGTCTTGGGATATGGGATTGTTGAACCCTTAAGTACGTGAATCAAGGGAAATATGCGGGGTCGACTTTGAATAACAAAATAATTGACTACCTTACGGGTAGTTCGACTAACTTCAATATAGTATTTCAGACATAGCTCATAAAAGCCTCTGTAGGATGATGCGTCTCATTTTTAGTTAATTATTCGTTAATTTGCACTTTTTGTTCGCGTTTTTCGTTTTATTACTACTCAATACTTGTTATGGTGCCGAACTATGACCTGTAATTATTGATTTCAGATTTCTGATTTTTTTGAAAAAAATGCAAGGGGTATCTCCTTATGAAATTTTTTACCTTTTTTGGTCAAGGTTTTAAAATTCAATGAAATTTTGAATAACACTCAATTAGCGATTTACAACAATAAAAAACTCCAGTGCTGAAAATTTCCTCTGGTATATTATCCATAGGCCATAGGAGTCTGTGTAGGATGATGCATCTCAGTTTTTGTTAATATTTAGTTAATTTGCACTGTTTGTTTGCGTTTTTCGTTTTATTCTCACTCAATACATGCTACACTGCTAAACTATGACCTCTTAATAACCTGTTAATATTGATTTCAGATTTCTGAATTTTTTAAACAAAATGTAAAGGATATCCCCTTACGAAATTTTTAAGTTTTTTTGGTCGATCTTTTAGAATTCAATGAAACTTTGTATAACACTCAAAAACAGATTGGAAACGAGAAAAAATGACTCCAATGCTGCAAATTTCATCTGGTAGATAATTCATAGGTCATAGCAGCCTGTGTAAGATGTTGCATCTCATTTTTGTTCATTAGTCGTTAATTTGCACTATTTGTTTGCGTTTTTCGTTTTATTTTTTACTCATTGCATGCTATGCTGCTAAACTATGACCTGTCATTATTGATTTCAGATTTTTGAATTTTTTAAAAAAATACAGAGGGTATCTCCTACTTAGTTTTTTACCTTATTTGGTAAATATTTTACAATTCTATGAAACTTTGTAAAACGCCCAACTGGTGTTTGGAAACGAGAAAAAAGGACTACAATGCTGCAAATTTTATCTGATGTATTATCCATAGGTCATAGCAGCCTACGTAGGATGTTGCATCTCATTTTTTGTCCATTTGTCAGTAATTAGCACCACTTGTTTGCTCATTCGTTTTATTTGTATTCAATGCATGCTATGCTGTTGAACTATGAACTGTAATTATTGATTTCAGATTTCTAAATTAAAAAAAAATACCCTTACAAATTTTTTTACCGTTTATGGTCAATGTTTTAGAATTCTTTGAAACTCTATTTAACACTTAAATAGTGATTGGCAACAAGAAAAATATACTCCAGAGCTCCAAATTTGTCAAGTATTTATATCATGCATTGGCCATAGGATCCTGTGTAAAATGATAAATCACATTATTTTAATTATTCGTTAATCTGCACTATTTATTGTCGTTTTTCGTTTCATTCCTCCTCAATACATGCTATGCAGCTGAAATATTACCTGTAACTATTGATTTTTGATTTTTGAATTTTTAAAAATGCTCATCTCTCCATGTTTTGCGATTACAAAGTCTTACAATGCAATGGAGAAATAGATGTAAATATTTTCAAATATTAGACGGGTTATCCTATAATTATCCTATGTGAATTCATCATTGCACTTTTGTGAAGAAGCAGCAGTTTGAAGTTTCTTTTACTCTAAGTTTTTTCGTCAGCTTGCACCCTCAGAAAGTCTTTCATATTTACTGCAATGAACTGAAAATAGTGCCTCACACAACGAAGAAAAAATTATGTTCATAAAATTTTGATAGGAGCGGCTTTAGAGTCCAGGTGAAGCAGAAACTCCACGCTAATTTTTAGAAAGGAGTTTGAAAGCTGTCACTATGTCAGAATGCCGTAGTGTCATATTTAGCCATTGTTTTCCTGCGTGTTTTTCTCTAGACCAGCAAGCCAACATCACTCTAGTACGACAAATTTTCTACAATTCTTCATTCATTTACAATATTCGAGAGAATAAAAATGCTTCAACTTTTTCTGCCACGCTGTCTTGATTGCTCTATCTTACTTGTCAAGCCTAGCAAAATTCCTATTCATTCCAGTTCTTTTAAATTTTTAACCTTAATAAATTTCCTTTCGTTCTTGCTCAAATGTTTTTCATTGATATATACCTGTTGTTCCTATAAGACTAATTGCATTTATCTAAAATTCTCCAGCTGTTTCCTCGCTTTTTGTAAAGTATTGGAAATTTTATTCTGCTTGTATTATTTCACAGACTGTTAAAATCGTGGTCGTATTTGTTTTGCGTTCAATATCATGAAACATAAAATAACTCTTATGTCAACACATATAACAACCTGTATTTCAACTCATAAAATAATTTGTATGTCAACCCATAGAATAACTTATATGCCAACTCATTCTGTTTCATCCAGCTGTTTGTCAGTATTACAGAAATATTTCTACATTATATTATTCAGTTGTACCATCAAACTGTGTGTTTTTTCCTTATAACAAGTTTTGTACCATCTGTCTATCTACTACTGGTACTATTATACAGGGTGTCCGCTAAAAAAGTCGCAAATTTAAAAACGCTGTAGTTTGTAAACTATTAATGCTAGAATTTCTAAAATAGGTTTTATTAAAAAGAACAGGATTCAACGTTTTATTTGGTATGATACATACCATGCAATGAATATACATGTACGTCTGTACCTTTTCACTGAAACCTATTTCAGCGTTCTACATAGTACTAATATTTTACAAACTACAGCAGTTTTAAATCGGCTTCTTTTTTAGCGGACACCCTGTACAATATGAAGTATGATATAAAGCTGGAGGGCGCCATGAATCTGCTGAAGCGATGGATTGTACAATGCACTGTTCTCAATGGTGAAGTGAGAACACGCGTTGGCTGCCCTGAAGAATATAAAGGTTCTATATGGTCATCTGCCAAGAAATTTCTCCACAAATGTCAAAGTCATTGAGGCACTCAGGTCTAGCTGGACCTCGGAAACAAAAGCGTTTAGGAAGTTTTAAGTAGTATTCAGTAATAAACAGTATTCTCCTCACATTGCAGTTACCGTCCTGACAGAGAGCAAAATTTTTTAGGGCTTTGTATTCTTGGAGTAAGTCAAGGACTCGTGGCTAACTTCAACACCACCTAGTCGGTGATTGCAGTCGTGCACTCTTTGTGGTCTTGCTTTAGTTTTCGTCACGGAAAACTTAAATTACGATTTATAGCTGTGGAAATCAGTAATATTTTACAGATGTGGGGATTAAGAGTCCTAGAATCTAAGTCGTTGAGTCTGAGTGTTTAAAAATTGAGCCAATGAGTCAAGAGGGAAAGTAAGTCGATGTGTAGTGTAGGGAAGACTTAAACAAGATATTCGTATGACTCGAAATATTTATTGACTCCCCTTTATCGAAGAAGCATTTTAATTAAATAATAATTTCTGAAATTATGATTAATTTTAATTAGATGGAACAGTGAATTTGTGTTGTAATATAATTATTAAAGAAGTTACTAACTAGTGTTTCTATATTCAGTAGAATTGTTGTGCTCATTTTTTTAAAGTTTTGTGAGCTGGTTGGTTTTGGTTTTACCTGCTTCATTTTACCTATTAAAAGTGATTATAGATGTACTGTGAACGGAGAAAATTATTAAAAGAATAGCTTAATTTTGCATGTTCAAAGAAAATATGTAGGTTTCCAGAGCTTCATCAAAAGTCGTCGCTGTGATGGGGTAAACATGCCTGTGTTCCAACCACTGCCCCATGTTTCAATTGTTGATATGAGTTAAAGGTTGTTGTCGCCTGTAAGGCTTAAGCTTTGCAGGCGTAGTCTTCAAGAGAATGGCGATCAAACGATAGATTTATGTATGAATAATTACGTGCTCAGATTAAATTTCATTATGAATTAAAAAAATGCATGTTATTTCCGTGTTGCAGAAGAAGGTTAATAACCGAAAATAAGGTATAAAATTGACACAGCCTTCTGTACGATTATACACTTAGAGCCTCAAATACTTTTTTTAAATGAGCTCTATTTCATCAAATAAAAAGAATGAATTAAAAGAATGAACTTCAAACTTATTACTTAAGGAAAAGCAACTTCACTCAATCCCGAGTTTACTTTTATAAGTACTTTAAAATAATAAAACTATTTCTTTAATAGACAAACAGAGGTATGAAAATATTTAAAATCTGTTCAATCGTAGTTCAGCATTCATTAATATTGTCTGAATAGATTAATGTGTCATATTATTACCGTAAAACTCGAAGCCACATTGGTAAAAGCGAAAAAGTTGATTTGCGAGTAATCCTCAGATGTTTACACAGAAATCTTCTCAGCAATCCTATTATGCGACACACACTAATGATCTAGTGTTGTCATAACTGTGCCTGAATAAAACATGCTCTCTAAGATGACTGGAATTCTAAAGTGCTTTTCTTCTCGCCTCGATTTAATACATTCCATCTAAAATGTAAAGCAATTTGTGAGCTATAGAGCAGCAAGCTTTAATGGGTGCTAATGGAAAGGCCCCATCATCACCGCATTTGAATATCTCTACCTACAATAACGAGTCCCTCATAAGCATCCCGTTTGCAAAACAGAATTTTTAAGTATGCTTTCGAGGGAATTTCAGGTTCAGACAGCTCATAAATAATTTTTATGCGTACAGTTGAATGAAGATTTAAGTTAAACTCTCATGATGTTATGATGTGCCCGCCAGCTGTGAGCAATATAATAAAACAATTTTTCCCATCAAATCTTAGTAAGCTTTTGTCTTGGCTTCCACCTGATTAAACACGTATTCTGCTGAAAGATTTCAGTTGGAATAATGGTAAGCACAGTTAATCTTATTTTATAGTTTAGATCATTCATGCATTACAGAGAGTGTAAAATTAACTGTCATTCTAGGATTACACTTTTTTCACAGTTTCAAGAAACGAATCATTATTCAGATTAGCTTCATGAATGACTTCATTTTTCAGAAAAAGAATTCTTGTTGTAGCACACACGTCAAGAAAAAGAATTAGCTGGCTAGGAGGGACTCACACGCTAAGGAGACAAACATTACAAACAGCAGGACTACGGTTACTTTGTTGTTACACTGACGCACAAGCTGCAGATATATGACATGTATACATATTCTACAAATACGAAAGAGACGTACGAAACTACAGGTATGTTCCTAATTTGTGAAAAATATGCTGTACAGTTGGTTTATTTGTATAGACTTAAAAGCTCTCACTATCCTTCTGGGAATGCAAACATGGTACACCGAATACTGAAACTACATGTACAGTTAAATTACAGAAATACTAAGCACCACTCCATGAAGTAGCATTGGTTAATCAAAGATAGAATGCAGTTAAGAAGTGAAAGCGCCCTTCGAATGCTGTTGGTTGAACGTGATCAAATTATTATGCCATTGCCTCATATAAAGCTGGAACTCGTTAAGAATTTCATGGTGGCACTAGACACCCACTCAGATGCTTTTCTCCTCCTGCCTAAGAAGTTTCTGGAATTGAGTCATGCGAACGTGAAAGAAGTGTGTTCATAGGTGAAGAAATAAGAAACATCGTAGATGACAGCCACTTTCACGACTTGTTGGGTGGTACTGAAAGAGAAACATGGGTGTCATTCTAGTTAGTTGTCTACAATTTTCTAAGAAATAATTAATCGGGTGACCCTGTGAACATTATGCATGAATGCACCAGCGCATTGTGACAGCTGAGTTTCATGTCCTTCGAGATTAATTTTATAGACTCTCATTTTGAATTCTTCCGCGAGTGTTTAGGTTCAGTTAGAGAAAACCATGGTGACCATTTTCAGCAGTGCATCTCGATGATGAGTCTCGTCATCAAAGTCCATGCTGTGCTGCAACGCTGGCTGACGACTGCTGGACGCTGCAGCGCGCGGTGCAAAATGCTCAACACTAACGCAAGTCTACAGCTAAAATGCAAACCTTCAACTAACTATTATTTTATAGTATAAGTATCATTTGATGCATTTGCAATACGTTCTCAGTTAGATACCGTGTTCATTAGTACTCCATGTAACAGTGAGTATTCGGGTGAAACTTCTAACTGTGAGTTTTTTGCCCTTATACAATGTTAAACATGTATCAATAGTTAATATCGTGTATCTCAAAAATAGAGGGTGATAAAGATAATTGTTTTATATGATTTGAATTAGCATGTGTTGATTATTTTAGAGTTGGAGTGGTTATCAAGATATTGCAGAGGAGTGAAATAGGGTTTAATAAAAATGTGTCGCTCTTTTACTTCCTTGGCCAGAACAGGAGAACAGGCTTTGAAAAATGTGTTTTTACAAACCATTACAGCCTCTCAATGTTGCGTTTCATTCAATTTAACAATCAATTCAATTCCAACATCTGAGTCATGAAGACAATCATGGGTTCGTACCAGCTTTCGAGTTACATAGCTTCAACCAACCAACGGGCGAAAATTTAGCTATTAGAGTGGCAGGTCGTCATACACTGGAGACCATTCATCAACGAAAGCTGAATTACAATGTATGTTTGAAGAAAATTAATTGTATTTCTGAAATGGCTTCTAATTAAATCCAAAATGTTTTTAAAAATACTACGAATGTTACATTAATACAGCAATTAATAACATTAGAAAGAAAGAAAAATTCATTGCTCATATGAAACAATGTTTTCTTGGTGACAAATTTTAAATCTAGAAACTGGCACATCTGCCACAATGTCTCCGTCATAGGTAGAATAGGAAAACAAATTGTTGTGTAAATATTTGTAAATATTTATTTTGTTCTCATATATAGTTGTAAATCACTGATTGGGTCATCTTCACTCCAACTGTGTCAGACGCATTATACATATATTAAAGATTTTTAAAGCTTCTGTGTCCCGATAATTAAAAAGCACATAAAAATTATGTCAACAACTAATGTCTGTGTTCAGAGTCACGTATAGAGTGACGCATATGTATCTCTCCAAATAATAATATCAGGAAATGTATAAACAATACAAATACTTGAATAATTAAAAAATTAGACCATATATAGAAGTGTAATCTACATTTCTCTTCTTCCTATAGAGTACCAGGATTACGTTAACAAAACCACACGTTCGTTCCTCAAAAATTACGCTGTAGTTCCATAACTACATATTTAATCTGCACTTTTTTCCGTAGTGATTGGCTGATCTAAATTTCACTACATAGATTTGAATGTAGAGAATAAAAAACTGAAAATCAAATTCTTGAGCAAATCTAAACAAAAGCTACCTTATCTTTGCCTCTGCTACTTCACATGCTACCTGCAACCGAGATTCAGGCGCTGAAGGCCGTCAGCAGAAGCGCTCTCAGTGTTATTTAGAGTTGCACAAATACGGCAGTTCGTCATAACAAATGTTCCTCTGGGAACTATGAACAGTACTGAGGCAAGATTAAATGCGATTCCCGAAAATAAGGAGCGTAACCCATAACTAGTTGTTGCTTTTGATGTGCTGTGGAGGTTGTAATGGGAACAGGCATCAGCACGTTCACGCTGAAATGTGTGTCGACCATGTTTTTTATCCCAGTATTGTTTGTTGTTAATTAATGACTCGACTGTTTCCATTTTTTCCAAAATATCATTGAAAAATACCAATGCAACTCATCCAGAGTTGAGATACCAACAACTGTGTATCATTTTGCACATTGCTTTCTCTGCAACCTTTTTATCAATTTTTATGTAGCCAACTAATGATTTCAACAGTTGTATGTAGATGTTGATGAGAGCCAAAGTGGACTTGGAAGCGTTGAAACACGTTTTTACGTAAACGTTGATTATAAAGAATAAATGTTCTAGCTCCATATTACTCCAAATCTTCGAATGAAAATTTATCCATGAAAAGATACTCGTAAATAAAGTTGTAATTGCAACCTGACTGCGATCAAAAAAAGGCCGTATTACAAGGCAATGACCGTACGATGTTTTGTGTCTGCCTGGATTAAATTTTCATACGATTTTTTGTACTAACATTTCATGTAAAATACTATGCTGGCAATTTTAATGCAAGTGCCGATTCTAGCACGGCTGTGACAGTACGCACAAAAGTTAGCGCGTCAAAAAGCTACTACGGTATTTTTTCTGCTATTACTGCCATTTTAATTTACAACATTTAATAAGTATTTTGCTTGTTTAATAATTGTCTACAGATGTGTTAATTATATCAAATATCATTATGATTACCAAGCATCAGTAAATTCTCTTTATTTTGAACTAATTAATTAACATTCATTTCGTTAGTTATCGCTGTATCACACATTATCTTTGATCAGAAAATGTTCTAAAAGTTTTAATGATTTTACTAGGAAATCTGGCATGGCTGTGGCTGCCTAACACGGCCAATTTCTGAGCACGTCCCTCCGCCGCGGTGGCAGCAGATCTAGACAGATTTTTTTCAGTACAGTTATGTTTGAATCTAATTCAAAAGTGGATTGTCATTTTGTGTTGATTGATTTTATGTTCTCTTCTGACGTCCGTATTTTGCCGCTTCCTCTCTTCTTCTACGAACATTTAATTTCCAGTTCGCGTCCTGCAATTTTCTCGACGATACAGAATATTTCATAAATTTTTTCTTATACTTTTGGTAATATAACCCACATCCGTCATCACTTGTAACTATCTATTCCAGTTGGATGCGAGGAGGGATAGAACTGATGAATTGGGTGTTTTTCTTTCCTGAATTCATCAGATCGAGATAGCTCTCGTGCTCGATGTGAGGCCCAACAATGCAAAACCATTTTCTCTGTGTCCAGCAACTGCATGACTGGCCCACATGCTAGGTATTTTTTTAACTTATTCCTGTCTAGCTGAAGTTCCTTCCCTAGTTTTTTCTTTCTTCTACTCATTCTTGTGTCGATGTTGTTTCATTTATTCTCTTCCTTAGTGGCGCTAATGCCGCTCTGCGTGAACACAATATACGGATCATGTGGAATAAGCGGTCTCAGCTTATTCCACATCTCAGCTTAAAATAAAAATAAAAACAATCAAACGCTGGAAGATTAGTGAATCTAAGATGCTAAAAACTCCATTGCATGGGTCAAATTAGTGATCTGAAACCAATAAGGTTTCAGATTAATGGTTATAAATAATCATATATAAATCAATGGTTAAACGATAATAGTTTGTGAATGCTTTTCAACACTTTAAAATTGCAGTAATTTGAAGGTCATGAAATTCTGATTTCAAGCACAGAAAAGTCTCTGTAATATCCTCTCGAAGAGAATTTTGAACCAAGTTGAAAGACCGTTGCCATTACTTACCACAATCCTTCACTAAAGAGCTTACCAAGGCTTTACGATGTTCCAGAACGGAACAGTAGCGCAACTCTTTTCTCATAAGAGCATACAGGCTCAAGCTGCCACTCATAGAGCCAAAATTTATGAAGCACTCGAAGCTTTCAGTTAAAGCCCATTAAGTTTGCTTATTCGTACCGTTCTTTGATCACACTTGAGACAGCGTAGTGAGTAGAGGTTAACTGAAATTGATCATTTTTACCTGAGGGGGTAGATGTCGGCAATGGAAATTGACAAAGAAAGGTACCCATGCTGTTGCCTAAGGTCTCTCCAAGTGCTTAAAAATACAAACCTACAAAAAGTCTTCCAGCCATTATACTTCATAACTTGAACGAATTAATCTTTATTACACATTCCATGAAAAAGATTGACTGAGCAATGAACTGACGGTCTTCAGGGTGTGACTGCTTGCGCTAACTGAACAAGAGGATCAGGTTGTGGAAACTAGTAGGTCTTAGATTTCTACGTCATTTCAAGGAACCGAGGGACTAAAATGATGGCTTCTCTATTTATGATTAAATAGTTCCTTCTTAAAATACGAGGGGGATTTTGAAGTACTGTTTTGACGTATTAAACGGACAATTTTTTGAATACAGTTTTCATATGAAAGACTGGACCTCAATCTAGTTTCGAGCTAAATTTCCACCCGTATCAAGGCATTTGTATCGTGTGACAAGTTTAAAAAAAAGTTTTATCCCGGTTGGTATGAAATTGTAGAAAATCAGACAAGTCTTAACCAGTTAACCAGTCAAGATCACGAAGGCACCGATTGATCAGTCTTGTACACCATCCTCAGTGCTGGTTTTGATGCTACAAAAATGCTTCAGTGTTTACAGGCATCACTAGAGTATTCACCAGCTCACTCAGGTCTTCGTCACTAGCATCAGATAGAAGTCCTGAGTGTATGTAATCTGTTGATTTTTTGCCCCCGTATTCACACTGTGTTGGTTGTGAAACTTATTTGCAACAACTCTAAGCTGTTCTGCCTATGACATACGTGAGTTTATGCACTAAGTAGCCTCAAATTAAGAATTCGTGCTGAGCCATGTAGCTCTCTCTTTCATATGGTAAAAAGTGAGAAATTTACTATACATAGTGCTCTGCAAATGGCACTGCTTGCACTAGAACGCCTGTTCTACATTAAACACCTGCAGAATGTTGTCTAAAATATCTCCTAGCGACACAAAAAATGTTTCTAGGAAGTCATATAGTTTGTTAAAAAAGTATTTTCACTCTTGCGTCAAATTTATATTGATTACTAACTAAAATTTCTCTCATAAATATTTGTCTCCTTGAACATCTGACGCACTTTGTACGCCAATTAATTGTCAAGATATCATTAATTCAGCTCATAAAATTTGTTTAACAGCAACTCCTTTGATTTGAGATTGTATCGGCAGCTACATAATTAATTGTATCTCTGAATCCATTTCCTAGAATAATAGTTCCATTCCTATTATAGGGAGTTCTTGTGAATTCTTTATATTCTAATTTGGTTTAATTATAGCTACGTATTGAATACATTTTTATTTATGAATGACTTTACGGTAATTTCCACATTGAAGCACAACTCAGACGGAACGCGACAATAGCTGAATTAAAAGAGTGCATCAATTCTGTAATATTTCTTGGCGCATAATTCCGGTGAAATGGAGGTACCAATTCGACAAAATGACTCAATATGCCAAATAAAAGGCGTTGTACGTTCTACATTTTCAATGGAATAAGAAAACACGTGCAGAACAGAAGCTCCTCACAACTTATTCACGTCACAAGTAAAACGTATTCCTCCGTATGGTCAAGGCCCTTAATTTTTCTGTTGAACCTTCCTCAAACTGAGTAATGCATTAGGAATCAGAACTCAACCTGGAATCTGATGCATTAAAACACTTGAGCTCGATATTTCCACATGAAGAGTTGAAGTGAACCAAACAAACCCCAGCAACTTTTGATACTTTCTGCAAGACCGCTGTGAGCAGCAGTATATTAGACTTAGAAACTAGTCAAGTGAATGAACAGCTTTCATCTTGAACATAAAAAGCGAAAAGCTGGTATCTGCTCTTTGAATTCCCTGGTAACTAACTCATGCCAAACAGTGATTCGTAACTGCAAATATTTTCCAGGTACCTTAGCACGCACTGGGAATACATACTGCATGAAGTTTGATTTCAGTAGAAATATTGAAGTGGAGACTTCGTCTTTTTCTAAAAATATTTGTCAGCAATTTGAAATGATTGGTCTGGTTCTATAAGGAATATTTATGATGTATCAGTGTAAATACAATTTTAACTCAATAGTTATTGTTAACTTCTGAGCAGTAGTTTTTGAAGATAGAAAATAAAAATCCATTAAACGTAAAATGAAAGCTTCTGTGAGAATTCCAGGTTAATTTTTTTGCTACTGTACACACATAAATGAATATTTTATTGCACGATCTAATGAATTTATATTATATTTACTCTAAATTTTTCTTCCAAAACTATTTTAAGCAACTTAAAAATCATATAGCAGCTCTTCCTGCAACCATGTCAAAATTGATTAAGAATGCAGACCATCGTGCATTTATTTACTTAATTGTTTTTGGTGCATAATGTACTATTTTCTCGAATTGGCTTTGCTCTGGGGATTTAATTATCTCGTTCCAAGTTCAGGCTTTCTTATGCCAGGTGCTTGTGACAGCATTTTGTGAGCAGTCCCTACCTGAGATATTTTACTCCGGCTCAATTTATGCTGAATATTAATAAAATACGATTATTGTCTTGCATAAAAGTACCACCAGTAGAAATTGTAGAGCCATTTTCAATAACTATAGTCTAGTAAACTGACTGACTTTGACAAGGTGGTGATAAAATTTCATTCAGCGTGAGTGGCCAAATCCCTGACACTCTACAAAATTTGATTTTTCATGTCCGTTTTTCAGTAATAGAAAAAAATACTGCTAATTAGTACGACTTGCAAGTTAAGCTTATGAACTGCGTAGCTATGTCCTGCACGCCAGCGCAGTCCTGCTTTTTTTCGCAGAGAACCTTGACAGCTGGCCAGACTTGAATGCTTAATCCCGTGGTTGCTCGCCAAACGACAGACAACGCTGTCTTTCAGGATGCAAAAACAGTTGCTGTTTTAAATTGTGTTCGCTGGCCACTAGAGACAAATTGGCCAAAGCGGACATCCAGTTAGAAAGGCCAATGAAGTTGTTTCGTTTTAAAACATGTTCTTTCTTGCCTCCGGTATGGGAATGCTGGAGACTTTATTTCATTTCGGTGGTTAAGCTTATTCTGGAAAAAATGGAGAGTTTAACATTTCTTCTAACAGGATTCATTTCTCATCGCCTGGTATCACTTATTAATTTCGTGTTTTTTCCTCCTGCAGTAGAAACTCGTACTGTTGAGTCAAACAAAATTCAGAGAGTACTACATAAAAGGGGTTTGTCCAGTAGATAGAATAATGAGTTTCATTAGTTTCAAACGCAGTTTGGAATGCACGTTTAAGAAGAACGGAAGCTCAAAGAGGGAGCTATGTCAAGTTCTATTTGACTCTATAATCCTCAGCGCTAGCTCAATTTTTTATTCAAGAGTGTTTGTGTATCTTAAAGTATAATATTTACATATTGTTGTTTGAAAGAACAAAGCAGAGAGAGGCAATTGAATTTTGTCTGAATTTTTGGACTATCTAGGAAAGGAACCTCAAATAGCAATGATATTGAAACTGCTAAATTACTATTTATTGAATATGCGATTTTTGAACTCATTTATCCAAGTTTGATTTTGTTTGGCTTGATGAATTGATTTCTGTATAATTAGGTATATTAGTTTTCTGTGTTCACTTCTAGTGAGATGTGCTGGTTTTCGTTTTTGGAGTTAAGTTAAAAAATAACGCTTCTTTCGAAATTAAATTTTTTCTTACATTTTCATCACATAAATTTTTGACTGCAAAATTTGACTACAACAAAAGTACTATTAGGGGTTAAAATTAAAGTTATCAGTTAAAAAACAGAAATGAATATTTAACAATGTCTGATGAAAAGGTATTTGACGTGTCAGCTATAGTTTTCCCTCTCATGAAATAAAAAGCTATTGTCACTGTACTCCCAGCAATTCTTTGGAACCGTCAAATTAAAGCGAGAGGCTGGGTATCTTTAACTTCGTACTTGATCTGAACTAGAAAAGGCAAAGGCTGGAAAAATGAAGGCTAGCGCAACTCCAAGCATTGAGAATTACGAACATCAATGCACGTAGTTGTGGCTCAGGAGGTGTGCCCTTATGAGGCAGAGAAAGACTAATGATTGATAACGATTAGGCTTAGATCTGTGTACGTAAAATAGTGATCAGAACAGAATTAAGTTTGGGAAAAGACACAGGGTCTGAAATGATGAATGAAACGAAAGTAGACGTAGTGGCCATACAGGTTAGAGAATAATTTCTGAGTTATGTAGTAAACTGGAAATGGAATGCAACGCATTTCCAACTATGGGGCTACTGAAACTGGGGTTGAAAATAGGGATATTATTAGCGCGTATTGATCTGGAAAAAAACGGACCGAAGGGCCAGATAATTTCTTGAGCTATGTGGTTAACAGAGAGTAGGGTGTTAGGGTGTGCGAATGAATGAGTAGTAGTCATAAGGTTTTGATTGTACGAGTATGAGTGGAGTTAAAATCCCTGAAATGTTGGAGACAAATATGGTCCCAGGGGGAATATTAATAAAAAAACCTATTGTATTTGTAATTGAAGAGTAATCCAATTCTTTGAATGGCTTTGTTGAAAACAAAGACTCGTATATTTATTCACGCATCTATGCCGATAAACAACAGTTACTGTTGAGATCAATGATGAATCAGCTATTGGTGAGTAAGTAAAAAGAAACGTTGTATTTTTTATGTACATAAACAGAGAGGAGCAAAAATGCCTGGTGTTCCCTAGTGGAAACGCAAGCAAGAGTAGCTGAAACAAGAAGGAAGGATGAAAAATGCTGTGATTAAGGCAGGGAACGAGAGGAACTCCATTGAGACGAGGAAAGAAGAACATCGTAAAAGATTGAACGGACATTATGGGCCCTTGAGAGTTAAGGGAAAAGAAAGTATTGAGAAGGAATGGGAGTAGTTACGAGTAGAAGAAGCAGTGCATAACGTGGCTAATGAAGTGCACACCGCCAGTTTGCCTGAGAAAAAAGCCAAGAGGAAAAGAATGTCAGAATGAATAGCTGGATCATGAGACAATAAAAACTTGAAACACAGTTCTAAGCATATTTTTCTTGCTTCATCCGTCATAAATGATGTTGAATACCTCTTGTATTACATTCACAAAAATACCCTTATACAATTACCTTTTCTTAAACTTAGTTATGCAGTTCATGTTTAATATTTATAAGCTATTTGCATAAAAACATATAAAATATCCATGTTGTTCAATCATAAAATGCTCATCCATAAATTACCAACTGGTCAATTTTCTGGTTGCTTTGATTTCTCCACGCATATTGCAGATGTCCGTAACTGGTTCCTATGATAAAAAATCACTCAAATTATTTGTAAACGTGCTAAAAATACGTACGAGTAGTCTTTGGTTTCTAATATACGACTGATGAAATTTTTTTATGAATTTTATTAAAAGTGTTTAGCAATGGAAAACATACGAGTACTTACTGCCTGTTTTTGTCGAGTAATAATAAACTTTTCCAAAACTCATGTTTGTTTGATAATAATTGGCGTCACCACGACACATTCATATTTTTTTCATGAGTTAACGTTATACTACAATCTGTTCATTTCATAATTGACAATTTCATCACGTCCACTTCGATAGATGACTAATTAATTAGCACTGAGCTTAGACTGATGTATGTGACTCAGCAAACATAATTGCACGAGATAAATATTTCCCAGAATTCGATGTTTACTCGTAAACATTCATGTACATACATGTGAGTCATACCTTACTCGTTTATCCTGACTCAAGGGCAACATAACGCAGTGATTCTCTCTGTTCATCGCGAATGCGTAAATAAAGTTCAGCCTTCGCTTCCATCGATTACCTAAATCTGTGTAATTGAAAGGACTCAATTTTCGTTCGATTGAATAACCGCTAATTAAGTTATCCGGAAATGCAATTTGCTGGCCTGCATGGGCATGATTTTATAGCTTACTCGATACTTCTTTAGTTCAATCGTTTTAATAAAGGAACTAAATACCGGCCGATTCTCATAAAGTTTTCACGGTAGACTAACTGTGTTGGCTGAACACATCTTTTATTGCAATTTCCGGAGATTAGCTTTCGCTGTACTACACAGTTCTTCTTAATCGTTTCTGGACGTTTATTTTATTCGCTTAGTTTAGTTCTTTCATATCACGCAGACGACAATTCAAAGATCATTCCAGTTTAATATGAGCTAATTTTTCCACGTTATATCCAATACGTCCTATGAATGTTAATGTACTGGTACATTTGTTGCCAGAAGCTTTGAAGCCAGCTAAGTCATTTGCAAGAAAGCAACTCCTCGGCGCTTTTTCAAGAAATTTAATTGCAGTCAGCGGTAGAGGCAGAAATTCTACCGAACTTTAAAGTAAACTATCACTCGAATATAAGAATTAGACACATGATTTCATCTCAAAGTTAGGCTGTACTGCGGAGATTGGCAGGGAAACGTTATTTAACACAGAGTAGAACTACAAAACGGAGATACACCGGGAAACAGCAATTTTATCAAGCCTTGCTTGACAGCATAGTTCATTTGTAGATGCATGTATGCGACACCTATTCAACTTTTCGTTAGATGGCGATCTTTACGGCTACAGCAAGCAAGGATGTCACACTTTGCGCTTTAGCACTTTTTTACACACTCAGACACCAACCAAACGACGAAGCAGTTGCGCATGTGGGGCCACTTTTCAAAAGAGCTCTTGATTAAAACCACGTTTCATATTTATTACCAGGGGAAAAATATATGTGCTGACCTCACCGGCAAACGAGTAGCAGGAATTTTATATTAAATACCCGACGAGCACTATAATTCATGTTAATCGCAAATTGTCATCTTTGTTTGTTTCCAATTGTCGAGTATTTTTTATGTCTTTATCAATGCTCAACTTTCAGATACATAGTAAAACTATTTAACTCTGCTATAGTAGAGAAAAAATATCATTAAGACCTGGAAATTCGACGTTTCATTACAACTAATCTCTGGAAACACAACTAGTAACTAAATTAATTTCAAAATTAAGCATTACCCCTCCGACTGAAGACTACAGTTCTCTTCACTCTGCGCTGCAAGAATTTATAAATTATGCCAATTTGAACTATATATTTAAACTAACTTAGCGCAAAGAATTGAAATTTTTTACTTTAGTCGCTAAACGTCTTTCAAAAAGCCAGTTACAGGCTGCTGGAACTTAAAGAGTTCATTTTGAGTTTTTCTTTCAGGAAATTAAACACATGCTAGAAATGATGAGAAAATAATCCCACTGAATTCATGGGAGCAGAGAAGTTACATGACGTACGCAAAACGCAATCTATTCGTTTAACACGTTGAATGCGATTGTCTAGCCGGTGCAAATCTTTACTTTGTACATACAGTCACTAGAAAGCTTTGAAAAAATTACAGAACCTAACCTGAGTGACCCACCGGTGGGTCGTATCGCACTTAACGTGTTAACTAAAACTACACCGACATCAGATTTCGTGACTTGTGTTACGGATCCCGTGAGGACAGTGAAAAACCTCTTTGAAAAGTGTTACACAATTACGTACACATCTATTTTTTGAGTACTTGTTTAAAGTTTTTTTTAAAGTTTGCAAAAGCAAAGTTTGATCACTTTTTCTACAACTACAATGAACTAGTGAGAAGACAAGTTGGACGGGAGGTTGAAGGAAAAACTCGAGACTGCAAAATTTTATCAAATGTTTTCAAGATACGATAATTATTAAAAAATAAAACTGAAAATAATGAACATGTTTGGTTTAAAAAATAACAGCCTTAGCCCGATTGGCTTGATGATATTTTGCTCAAGTTTTAAGGAGTTTGGATACTGATTTAATCAATTTCAGTCAACCTAATTCTAAAGAACTCGAATGTTTTAACTTGGCACGTATTTTTCAACAGGGCTCAGAGTTCCGCTTATCACGTAAGACTTTAATGTTTGTCGTAGCCATAATTTAAAAGTTTGTAATCCTTCCATCAGAAGTAATGAAACTTTCGAACAATAATAATTCAAGTTTCTCGTGATCCTGAAATGTATGCAATGTTTTGCGTGTGAATGCTAGCAAGCGACGGTATTATCTGCACCGCCTTCACACTGTTGGAGAACAGTTGTTGCAACTCTCGTACGTAAACAGTTCCTACACATGAGCTCTTGTTGTGTGCAGACTACTATGCTTTGCTTCATTAGCAGAAATGAAGGCTTATATGTTGCGTTTAGTTAATTATTAACTGAATTTGTTTTTTTCTTAATTTATGGTTAAAAGGTGAAGGAACAGGTTTCATTGAGAAAGTTGCAATGAACTGGCTGGATGGTGTCAATTAAAAAAGCAACGTGTACTTTCTGCTTTCAAAAGTTACATAGCAATAGAAAGCCTTTAAAAAGGTTTGTTTGTAAATTTACGTATATGTTGGCAGAATCCTCCATAAATAGAAATGTCATATCTTCAATTGACGAAAGAGCTTGTGATAAATATTCTCCATAGTTTGGGCGAGAACATCAAAAGTGTGATGTTCTCTTCACAGTCGTTATGATTATACTTGATAGATCATGTTTACATGAACTTTCTATATCTAACTCTGTAAAGATATAATGCATTGATTTGCTATTCTCATGGAAGGCGACAGTGCATTCTTTATGATACAGGGTTTTGTCTGTTTCACACGCTTTCATTCTTGTAGCTTGATTAAACATTTGGATAGCTATAACCTTTAGACCATGTGTTTGCAACGACACACAATACAGAGTGCAGCAGTATAACTTTATTCTAAGGGAAATGTTTCTGAAATGAATACAAAAAACACTGGGTCATAAATCACATTGCGACTGTCTTTGGACAGGCAGTGTGCTATACATATAAACTAACGATGGATATGATCGATACCTATTTAAAACACTTGTTTCTCAATTAAATCATGAAAGCTGCAAGAGTCTTTGTGAGCACGTGTCTTGTGCAATTCTTTTCTGGTAGGAAGGAGGTAAGACATTTTATAACAGTATTTTGTGAATACAACAGTCATTTCGAAAGTAACGCTTCCTATTTTTGTGTCCTACCCAAAAGATATACCGATATCGCTAATGGCATTGATATAATGGCTGAATACTCGTGCTCATAACCTAGAATTTCCATGCCTCTGTTGGAAGTATTGATATAGTGACAGTTTAAGAAAATAATTCAAGCTGTGTGTCCGAAGCAGCGATGTTTTATTGAATTTATCCAAGCAGAAGAAGATGAATTAATTGACATTGGCTTGCGTTATGTGAGAGCTTACGGTGCCGAGGCAGTTGATGTCAGGTGTTGCTTTATTGGTTCGGGAAATGACGACCAAGATGCAAGTGACTTTCAATTCATCAATATTTGTAAAACTGCGCAATTTTTGACCGGTGCTCGAGGTTATATGTAATCTACTTGCACTTTGCATAACTATTTAAAATTAATTCTTTTAAACAACGCTTAATATTTGAATGTACATTATTATGTCACCACTGACACCATATTCCCTCATTACAATAAAATAAATCGATTTTTTGTTTAGGCTATTATCATTCCATTTTTAAAACACATGAACGTATTTTCAACTTAAATTTTGACTAGTGTACGAATAATGTCAATTTAATTCGTTCATTTTATAATTTTAAAAATTCACTCATCAAGAACTGAAAAAAATTACTTGTGAATATTATTCCACTAGGTCATGAAGTATACTTGCTTACTCTATTGGCAATTTACGACTACCAAAATCAACTGAACGTATGTAAAAAATTTGACAGTCGAAATAAGCACAGAAAATGCATCTCCGTTTCAAATTGCTAGCATTGCAAAAGCTTTTTTCGTTTCCAAGTGAGTTGACAGCATTTCCTAGCAGCATTTTAGCCTCTAGCGCACTCCATAAAGAAGCCTTTTGACCAGCACTTTTTTTGTGCCGTCAAATAAAGAAATTTAAACGCCCAAGTGAACGCCATCAGAATGGCAGAAGATAGTATTTAAATTGAGGCTGTTGGCTGAACGTTGCTTATCTTGAATACGAGGCCTGCAGTCCGCAAGATTACAGCGCCAGCCGCTCGAAAATCTACAAAGATTCTAAAGAACATTTCGCTTGCCAGGAGAACCAGTGAAAACACTTGAGAGTGCACATCCTTAACGTCTAGAAGAAAATAATATTGAAGAGTGCGCATCTTGAACAATGAAATAGATCTATAAATGACTTTTAGTTGACATGGGGAAATGAGTACGGAATTACGTTTGTACGTATATTGTAATGAACTTGCCAATAATGTGCAATTACATGAAACCCCTTCTCAATTATTGATTTTAAACTGGTATCAATGCTTGACTTTTTTCAACTTGTTTGATATTAGTTAATAGATTCGTACAATCCCATCACCGCATAATATTCAGTGTTCATATAAATGTAATGAGACTCGTAATAATAATTATAAAAAATACATGTGGCTGGAAAACCATCCGAAGATTTTTCTTGTCTTCGAAATCAATGAAGGTTAAAGACTTTAATTGAAAAAATAACTACGAGCAAATGCATCTGTGAAGTAGTGTATATCAAATTCGCAAACAACTAATCGTAATTAAGTAAGTGAAAAGTAAACTCATAGAACTTACAAGGTCTATCTCTTAATTGAACGCCTCTCTTCCTTTATTCAACTGATATTTCATTATTGTTTTGGGAAATGAGACGTATTTATACATACATCCACAGAAATATTATGGACTCTTTCGATCTAAAATTATTCTAACAATAAGCGAAGGACCGGAGAAATTTAGAAACGAATACATGCGCTACGACTCACTTTTAGATCCCTTCATCCACTGCTTTGTTTGTACTGGCAAGATAAGTCTTGGCTCACGGATTTGCAGTCAAAATAATTTTATTCATTTCATTTCTATTCAATTCCAGATTGAAGCAAGCAATCAAAGTGGTCTCAATTTGTTGCCACTGAGACAGTCCCTTAGTTTCAGTGTTTCTTTTTCTTGGACCTGCTCGATCATTTGGTATTTTTGGAATAACAAATAACGAAGATTTTGTGCATGCTGATGTAAATTATTTTCTAGAACATAAAAATCTAATGGTTACGAAGCTACATCAAACGAGTTACTAGAAGGGAGACATAAAATAAAGAGATTAATGAAAGGATTTATATTTTCAATTTTTTCGAGATAACCTATTCCAAATTGACCTATCCATCATAAATAGTATGCTCTTACTACATGGGCAAGAAGATGTAGACACTGTACAGATCTGCCTTCATTCTACATATACCTATAGTAGGAGAATTAATTTCTATTTCTAAGATTCAATCTTACACAAAGGCACCGTTATTGACCGAGAGATTACTACCAGAATGCAAAATATTTTTAATGAAGTCTTTAAAGCATCAAACTACTGAAAATAAGCAAATAAATACAGATATATGTTCACCATCAGGTGACATTGCACACAATGCTGTTCAAAACACGATGAAATAAACTGAGTCATTTCTTTTCAACGAAAGAATTTTCAGGATCGGTTACTCAATGACTGGAGTGGATGACTCGGCATTTCTGCTCGCAAGCGCTCGACTCTTCTGGATGACTTGCCAGGCCGCTGACCAGATGGTCAGAGATTGCATCTCATCACCTAGAATTGCCAAAAATCTGTTCCAAGAAATCCAGACGACATTTTCAATGGCTTCTTGAAAGAAAATGAATGTTCTTGGAATAAGTGAGTGAGTTAAATGCTAAGCTTGTCGGATTTACATAATATAAGAAAATAGAAAGCAAAATCAAGAAGCCTGTCTTTAGGGCGAACTGAAGAAATAGAAATATTTTATATTTACGCTGATTTTGTTGTATCAACAGCTAACGGGTCTTGATGAAGTCCTGCAGTTACCTCACGGAAATGAATTTTCAATGTTTTAAGTTTCAATTTCATTTACTTTCTTTGGAAGCAACTTTCCAGGGGCAAAATTTTGAACAGAATTTGTTTGTATGAAGAACAACTGACATAATTTGTATTTTATTATAGTTTTATTGATGCATAAGTAAGAGTTTTACTCAAATTATAAAATTTAGCAAGCCGTTCGAGAAATTTCCGTAAACTGACGAGCTTGTATCATATATCCACAGGCCTACTACGTGCAAGTGACAGGTGGTAAACAATGTTAGACAATTTTTTAAAGGTACAGTAGATCAATGAAGATTATACATCAGAAGTGAAATCATATATTAAAATAATCTGTTCAATAAAACAATTCCTCAAAATGATCAAGGAGAAATGTTGTTACTCGAGTACTTAATAACAGGTTCATTATTAGCTATGCATCATTTTGGATACGTTAATTAAGGACGAAGATCGAAATAGAAATGATGGAAAAATGTGCGGGCTGAGTTCAACTGGGAAGATTTTTTCTAGCGCGTCGTTTATTCAGGGATTAAGAGAGGGACAAACATATATATTAAACCTCAGTGTCAAATACGCATGCATATTAAGCATCTCAGTCCCAGATAATGTATGTATATTAAACATGTCAGTTTCTGATGAGAATGCACCCATAACAAACAATGAACAAGAGAAGACAATGAACTATGGTATACATACATGGGATTTTGACCTGCTGAGCTCAGCATTGATAACGAATAAACAATATTCCAGAAAGTAGGATGCAAAAACTCACTGAAGATCCTTGGCAAACATTTTAACGTTTCTGATCACTGACGTGGTGATTGTAACCTCATTGTCGATCAGTTGCAAAATGAAAACCACGTTTGCCTTTGTAAATTTGCATTGCAAAGACCTCCATTCACATGATGGGAGCTCATTACGGTTCCTGGAAGTGACATCTTTCGTTCATGATGCGATCAATACCCACAAAACCACAATCACCTTTAGTTTAGAAACTATACAGAAAATTACTTGTGCTAAAATTGAAAAATATGTTTTAGCTGCTTTCTCTGATGTGTTTTTCACTGAACTCGTGCGTTGTCGCAATTATGTGTGTTCATACATAAATACTCTACAATTGTAGTTCTTTAAAATTGCTACTTTGTGTAATTACAGACCATTTTTTTCATACCTTGGGGTCAAACTTGAGTAACACTCTTCTAGCGAAGATTCATTATTAAAATTATAAAATTAGCTACAAAAAATCATATACAGAGCTACTAAATCTTGAATTCATTTTAAAATTGTATGTCTACTCTAATTTGCATCTATGCTACGTATAAATCTTAGTGATGAAAGCAAGTCTACAGTCTAATGAAGGACGTTCAAAGTTAGTCGAGAATTCTCGAAAGGAACCTTGGCTTCCATTCGACTCGGCAAACCTTGCTAGTTTCTGGGGAATTTCCCAGAGATCGTATATTAAAAGCGCCGTTATCTGCTTCATCAAGAGACCATTACCTGCCGTAACACACCGTAAAATTAGGCGACGTTCTCAGTTCTCTTTATGGCCACAAAAGTCCGCGGCAGCTCAGTGCCATGTTTGAATTTGCCAATCTGGTTAATTTTTCGTTTTTGCCGTATGGACTCGTGATCTTGTTTCTGATACACAAATGATAAATGTAAAACTCAATCACTTTCGTTCCGTGACTGCTAAAACTCCACAAAAAATTGGGGTAATTTAGTGAGCCGCGCTGGCGTATATGATTAAACAAATATTTAAGGAATTAACACACGGATTAAACAGTTTGATCCTTAATTTTATTCAATAGATAGTACTTAATAGCTTTACTTTTTGATTACGCAAAAAATGACGACTTAAATATTCAATATTTAACTTATTGCTATAATGAATTATTTTTCACCCTGACGGAGATGACATTTTAATGATGTGTGTATACCAGTGAGCACTGGCTTATTCTGTTAGAAAATAGATTGTCGTTCCAGGAAAATTAATTCTGTAAATGAGAATAACATTGTGCTGAACACACCATGAAACTACGGAATGTCAAGCGGAAAACAAATTGTGAAGATTCATCTTACTCGCAAGAACTTGAACCCGAGTTTTTCATCAATGATCCTGAATAAATCTTCTTTGTGTTCTTTGCTTTGTTCAAGATTTTGTGTACGTGTCTGAGGCCTGATGACTCCAGAAGAGTAATAAAAATATTAATGCTCATTAGAGTCGTAGTATCAATTCCATTGCCGTTACCTATGGAAGCAGTAATCATGTTTAAATTGAATTTAATGGGTTTAAGGATAACAACTGTAATGTAGCTTTATTATGTGTTTCGTTTACTAACTTTGTGAACCCTATGATCTTCCTATGACCGTGTACATACCCTGAGC
This sequence comes from Trinorchestia longiramus, assembly GCA_006783055.1. Lineage (NCBI taxonomy): Eukaryota > Metazoa > Arthropoda > Malacostraca > Amphipoda > Talitridae > Trinorchestia > Trinorchestia longiramus. The sequence continues at coordinate 548,019 of VCRD01000039.1, read as the reverse complement.
TAACTTAAAGTAAAAAAATGACACGTACCTGATCAAATAAGATATTCGTACCAGATTTTAATTAGAGCACTTGTCGTGATATTTCAGAAAAAGTAAAAAAGGAAATAGAAGCAGAAGGTTGAAGATAAGGTACTAATCAAAGAGGAAATGAAAAATTATAAGCGCGCATTAATTATTGTTTCGATTTAGATTATTTCAAAGTTTGAAGTACACCATGAAAACAAGGACAGAATTAAAAACTTAAAATTCTAAGCTCCAAAGTAGCATCAAAGTGAGGGTTTTCTTCTAAGTAGGTCAATCTTATCTTATCTAATACTAAGAATGACCGTCGTGTGTTTATATGTTTATTTATACAAAAATTCAAATGTTTCGTGTAACTTTAAAAAAAATTAGAGAGATCCAGAGCCTTATATACTCGAGTCCGTATCGTGGATACCGAGTTTGGCGGGGTATTGCCCTATGATTCAGGTACATTGTACACGAATATGACACGAATTGCAGAGTCAATTGCAGCAGTAGAAAACTAAGTGTCTTAATTTTTACTAGGAATGTTGTCATTAAAGAAATATTCAATTAACACGTTTGTCCTTTGTAAATATATATAACACTAACTATAGTGCATTGCGTTCTTATATGTAATTTCATTTAATATCTTTCCAACATTATTTGTCATCATTTTTGATGGCTTGGGTATTATCACAAAATCTCTGCCGTCATTTTTGGCGGCTGGGTACACTAGTCTACATATATAATCGACAATGTATCTCCATCTCTCTGTATCTGTGTGTGTCCATCTCATTACTTCCTATCTATCATTGAAGAAAAATTATTGAATTGAAATCAGAACGGGTATACATGTCTTACAAGCATTGCATTGTGGATACCACTGGATCACTGTAAAACACGCCATTTGTTCCGTTATTAACTTTCTTTTCCTACACGGCCATGTTATAGTTAGGTAAGATACAAAATGAAAGTTCTGTATAAATTTAAGAAAAATATTCTGATTCTGATGGTACCACGGGTAAAATTGAAAAATGTATTTATTTCATAGATCCTTAATTTTCATACTTTTGAATCAAGGAATTTTAACAGACACTATCTGGGCCACGTTATCGTTAGATAAGATACACAATGGAAGTCCTGTATATATCAATGAAAAGTATTCATTCTAAATACAATAATTCGTCGTAAATCTTTAATACGTTCATCTTTATAATAATTTCAAATGAGTCAAATCTAAATCGTGGAATTTCCACGGGAATTGGCTAGTTTTGATAATAGTGCGATGAAATTTTTGATCATTAGTTCATATTAGATGACGGGGAGGATTGAGAAGGAGCAAATGGTAACTTGCGAGGAGATTCCTGCCGGTTTTCTGAGACGTGTGATTATTGGGAGCGCGTGGAGGAACAAGAGCTTAGAAGTTTTAATTAACCGCAAAACGTTGTGTTTTCGAAGAGGAGAGGAATTATTGTGACCAATAGAATTATGTTCACCGGAGCAGCTGGCTTATAAACAGTTTGGCAAAAAGAGAATTGTGTCGACGGCTGAACAAATTAAAATTTTAAATTGTTCGGTCATTTACAGTTTTCTATTTTCAGCGGTGGGTACAAACAGCAGAAAAGTTCTCTATATGTTCGGTCAGGTGATCTCATCTCGTATTTTTCCCTTGTAAGGTAAGTGGGACAACAAAAAGCATTGCTCTCCTTACCAACAAAAAACATTGTTTGAAATAATGAGATAGTTTGAAAGCCAAACAGTAAAAAAATACAACCCTTTTGTGAATTTATAGTGAATACAGGTCAACTTTTTACTCTAATTCATCAAGTTTGAGCTATTTTTCGTTGTACATACATACATACGTACATACATACATATATATATATATATATATATATATATATATATATATATATATATATATATATATATATATATATATATATATATGTGAACTTTATCAGTTCAACGTTTCTTGCGTTCAGGCGTTCCTAAACGTGCCAAATCTTATGGTATAATATTTTTAGACCGTTATTTCAAGCGTACTTGACAGACTGTGCATGTTAAGCTTCATTAGACTAAAATGCAATATTTTCAACAGATGGTGCTAGTCCTGCTCGTATAAATGAAGTAAGCGTCATATCTCATTACCTCGATGCTTATGCAGCAGCTCATTAAGACAAAACACTTGTCACACCTCTGAATAATCCAGTGTTAATTCCCTGTTAGCAGGCAGATCTCCATAGCCTCTCAGCAAGCAGAACCCCGCATAACTGGCGCCCAAACGACGCCCGAAACTCCGCTCTAACACGGAGATGACTGCGCTCTGTTTTGAACTAAGCTAAACATAGTCGACCAACAGAAGCCTTGCTGGGTCCTTACACATAAGCATATGTGTAGTATTGCTTTTCCCGTTGTTTAAAGTATCTAACATGTACATTGGGTTAAAAAATTTTATTTCTAAATGATATTAGATCTATTTCTTTAACAGTTACTCATTTCTACTCTTCTAGCCTTAGAATTAAAATTCGGCAAAAAGTATATGATATCCACTCTGGAAAAATATTCAGTTTTTAGTCTCCAGACATGTTCGTTTTCTTTCAGGAGCGTTGTTGGATTTTCCCTTCAATTTCCACAAATGATGGCGAAAGAATACAAAATCAGCTTCCCAGAAATGCTCAGTATCCGTCTATTTTAATCACCCTGCATTTGGTCTCACTTGGGTTCTAAAAAACTCAAAAACTTTTGTGCGTTCGATCACGGAAAAAATAAAAATAATCCTCAACTAGCCTAACATGAAGTTCTCATTATTAAAATTGGGATGAGTGTGATGAAAATCTGGTTTTTACTATGTATGTCTCTTTCCCATCTGTATTTTTAATCAATAAATTTTGCTGTCGATCTTCGTCTACATTCATTATAACCGAAGCCGATAATTTTGTTGCTTATCCCTAATATTTTGTTTATAACGGCATCGTATATTGTGCGCATATGTTTGATTGGGATGAACACTTGCTGTTTGCCTCAATTTCTATTATAATGTCTTTGTGCACTATTCATTTGAGTTATTCATCTTCTACTTTGCCTATTTGCATTTGTAACACGTGTTTTTCCTATTCCACTCTTCCCCCTCTCTTCCATTCAAAAATATTTGACCTAAATCTGCGCGTTTATCTGCCATCTTTTGTTGCGTTCCTGTCCATTGCTCATTTCCTTGCCTTGTCCATTCAAATCAGATGCCTTTTTTGCATGATGTTTATTTTTGCTTCTTGTTTCCATCATTTTTGTCCCATTTTGCATATTTTCTGGTTTGTATGCGTAGAACTTTCCAGACTCATACATGTGAGTAGTTAGATGAGTTGTGGTAGGAAATGTTGTTTTTCTGTCTTTCTCAACAGGCACTGTTAGTTTATATCGCACATTTACTCCGATCCGCCTTTTCAAAAACGTCCAACAATCTATTTTTTAATTGTTTCATTTTTCTCCAATTTACTTACGAATATGTTATCAATTATTTTGCTTATTGGTGGCACCTGTTGCGAATCATTCTATTATTAATATTTTTACAGCTGTCGTTATCTGTCTCCAGTCTTCAACCTCCAAAGCTTCCAATTCCTGTTTTATACGGGGCATTTATTTGGCCTTATTTACACATGTTGTTAACCTTCGTGTCTGCTTGCTCTTTCCTATCTTTACAAACCGAACACCGTCAGCTCAGCCCTACCAGGCATGAACGAAAAATAAAGCAGTATCCGCTACAGATCTCTATCTGTCCAGGAAATCCAGATTTACTTCCACCAAAGCAAGATTCCGCTTCTGTGGTCTGCAGCATCTGCTCGCTGCAACCCATAGCTGTCCAGCAGTAAGCTTATCTACATCACTCAAGAGACTAGTCTTCTCTTTGTTTAAACATTATTCACGATAATCGATTGCGTGATTCTCTGGGCATGGACCTGAGCCTCACACTCAGATCGTAAGTTTATCGCATGGCGATCGTAAATTTATCGTATGGAGATCGTAAGTTTATTGTCCCTCAGAAGAACATAAGTCTTCGAGTCGACCATTTGGAACGACGGATACGAGACTCTCACATTCTAGAGTTTGCTGTTCCTGAACGGTTAGCGTTCTATTCATAAGTTCTGTTCACGCTACGCAGCTCGAAATTTGAATACAAGTAGAATTGGTTTTGGGGAGCACTTCGAAGGACATCTCATGCACTTCGAAGGACATCTTTGCAAGCTTATGGTGTGCTCAAAATGGTTAAAACACCAAAGACTTACTTAAAAAGATTTTTTAGTTTAAATGTTCGTATGGTCTTTTTAGAAAATCGTTAAATTGTCGAAAAAATGTAAATGAATTTCCATTGGCCACCGGAAGTGTTTCAAAAATTGAGGAATAATTCGGTGGAAACAATATTTATGAGTTTATCATCGCAAAAATCGTAGTAGTTTTGGCAATTTATCATGTTCGTGTTCATTGACATTTAGAAGACTTGTGCATTCTTGAAAAAGTTAGTGAGGACTGTTACGTACACTCTACATCTTTTGCAAACTTCTCATAAGTAAATAAAGTATTGTAAATGTCAAACAACCCCGTCCCTCAAACAATATCTAAAATTTTCATTCTCACCCATGTCTACCCTCTTTGAAAAAGAAACCGTGATATCACGATTAAACAACACGGCTAAAAGCTACACAAAGGGAACATGATTAAAAGGGGCATTTTTAAGTACAAGAAAGAAAAATGAATAGCTCAGTTATATCAAGGAATGAGAAAAAGAGGAAAATGCTCTGTGAAGTGACTAGCCAGAACTTACTAGTTGAGTAGCATTCTGCATTTCTTTTGCTAAAATATGTTCCAAAGAGCAGCAAAGCTCCAAAGAAGAGCCCGTAAACTGCAACTTGGAGGGTCTTCTGAATTATGGATTTCACTTCAATTATGAAATTGCATTCGTTGAATTTCAGATGTGTACAGCTAAAAGCCTTTGAAGAATTAACGTATTCGTAAAATACTCATTTAAGTTTGAATTCTGTCACATTACCTTGCAAAGTTTGGTCGAAAGCGTTAACAGTTGTACATGAATTTGTTCTCACAATCAATATAATTCTGAAAATTTTGTAACTAATTTTATAAGGACAGAACAGAATTGACACAAACAGATAAACACACAATCAAAAACAGATAAGAAACGCTAAAAAGTTTTACAGTTGCCGTCTGTCAACATCTCAAGATATTTCAGGGGCAAAAAACTTTCGTAATCTTTAGTCGATTCATCGATTATTGATTTAGATTCAAAACCTGTTTTTCGTACCTAATTCTTTCCTTTCCCAAAAGAAATAGCTTATTTAAAAAGGTGTAAGAATTGAATTTTCGATTGAACTCTTTACCACACTTAACCCTCAACTGTCGAAATTAATTTATAGTTGACTGAGCCTTGGGTCTTGGAGCGCTGTGACAGAGTAATGTACACTTTCAGCTACACCTTACTGCGATCAAGCGCAACTGAACATGTAAGGAAGGAGCCTAGGTATAGTTTTCAATTTGCTCACTGATGTGCCAGATATAGCACAATGGACAGTTAAGGGTTAACAACGTGATGCAAGCTTACACCCTATACTTTCACTAATTTTTTTCAGCTTAATAAAAAATTTAAATCCTATATTGCTCTTAGAAAGCAGCTTACACTGCACACCTGATATTTTTCAACAATAACCCTGTCAATCTGCCACTAGAAGCCAACTAAATGATTTCCTGAGCTCAACCAGTTTGCTCAATGTAAACTGTTATAAAAAGTTGATGTCAATAGTAAGCTTCAACACTTTAATAACACGCATTTATACGTTGTGTCATATTATGAAACCTTTAAGAGTGTATTCACCTCACCTTACCTATTGGGAGCGGTTAAACTTTTTATATGAAAGAATCATTATCAATCTCGAATTTTCATGACGTTCATTGGAACATATATATGATGAAATATTAAATTTAGCAAAAATATAATGCAATTTTTTTGATTTCCTACACCTGTTGCCTAATTTTGCCAATTTTGAAACCTATCCAGGACAAAATTCTTCCTACTCACTAATATTATATTATTGAATACTTTTATGATTGTTTCAAAGTTTGTAAACTATTCCAATTAATCTTGGCAATTTTTCCGTTATCTGCATTCATTGGATTACAGCCTTGCTCATTGTTTGCTATTTGATTGAAGAAACCGTCAATGTTATCCTAAACGACGTTTTTTGATTAGTTTAGATATCATTCGATTTACGTATTAAAGTACGGTTATTACGTAGATCTTTATCAATCTTCCTAAATCCGCCCATAAACACAGTCGTGGTATATGATCAGTAACGGAAAGTAAAAGATAATGGCCATGCATCGTACAAAACCCACTTGATCGCTTGACAGAACGTGGCTTATGAAGTGTGACTGCACTCGGTATGCTTCAGATAAGGTGCTTTTTCTGGATGTTTTTAATACAGTTAGTGGAATTAAAACTTGTACTGCTGTGTAATATTTTTGGAAACTTGTGAATAAGAACATTCTACTGGTAACGCTTTGCTTCCATATTTTTTTACCTATCTGCAAGCGTGAATCGTTAATAGAAATCGACAATTTTTGAACATACATTTCATTCACCATAAACGCTGTTTTCATGAAAATTATGACAGCAGTATGAAGATATGAACATACATTAAATATCGAACTTGGTCCTTTTCACATTCAACAGTTTATGCACATGCATGCTCCAATGACATCTGCATACTGTGAACCAGGTGTTCCAAGTCTCACCAGCAAGCTTATGCTCGCCACAAACGTTTGATCAGAGCGTGTTCAAATGCCTGAAATTCTTAAGCTCTAGGTATGTAACTTATGAACCTTATGTGTACTTTGTAGGTAAATGGAAGGTATTGGTAATAATTTTACGTGGTTAATTCACTCTGATGTAGTTAGATTAAAAATTATGAGTCATAAAAACGAATTGTAGTAATCTGTACACACTAGTCGTAGTGACTGAACGATGGTTGGTGTAAAAGCTAGGGGTGTATATTTGCCACTTCCTGGAACTGATACAGAAAAAAATAATTACATATCTAAAAACTAATAAGAAAATTGGTGTCCGTCGTTAAAATATTCAAAACACTAAATTTCACAGTCTCCGGTTACCCAAAATTCCTAAAATTTCATACCGAATCCTCTTTTTGATTATTATTAGCTCGGAGAGAGTACAAAATATTGCAAACATACGAGCAGTAGTTTTGTTAATCAGCAGAAGCATTTGATGCGTCCGTGTTCGACAAGCCATTAGAAGCTCGGATAAAATCTAGTTCCTACTTTTTGGATTCCTACTCTCTGGGTACAAAAATACTCTGGCTCATCAACAAGCTTATCTCCACTTCTAAAGCTTCACCCTCCGTCCATTATGATAAAATGTTGCTAGTTAGTTAGCATCAAACGTGTCATCGCTTCCGACGATACACCGTTGTATGTCAATAAAATAACAAAACGATAAAATAAAACTCTATTGACAATTCTTTTGAGGTATAAGGAGCGATGCAGGCTTCAGAATCCCTAACGATTTTACTGCTTATACAGTTAACTTACTAAATTGTTTGTTTACTCCCCGTGTTTATGTTAGCTACAATTTTAAGCTTGGTTACTTCTTTTAAAGAAAGTATTCTATATGAGCTTGCAGGAAACAATTCCACTATCCGACCACCCTCGTGAAAAATGGCGACCGCAATTATAAAATTTTATACCTCACTGGGTCGCATAAATCCGGCTGTTCCTATATAATGTTAGTTTCACAGCTACCTATATGAGTGAAAATAAAACAAATGAATGTCTAAAACTACCATTTATGATTGTACCAAAAGTTTATTAAGGTTCAACATTTATTGTATTTATTTGCACGATTTGAAAAGTAAACAAACTGTGCAATAACGCTATTGTGTCTTGTAAAACAAAACAAGTCTTATAACCGGTAGAATCTAGAAGCGCCAGCTGCTGCGGTGTGTCACACCAGGATCTCGAGCTGCAACAGTATGCCAGAACAGCTGCTGCTGCTACGATGTTCCAGTAAGGGACGACCTGCCAAAGTACTGACCAAAGCTCCCAACCCTCTTCCTCATTCCTTGGCGTCTAAGACAAAGTCGTTACGACTTGAGGGAGTGAAATACAAAAAGAAATGGTGAATGTAATATATTCTTCATATTATAGTCGTGCTTTCAATTACATGGTGTATAAGTAATTCGTTGAAGCACTCGTTCTAGTGACGACAGTTTCACTCAATGAGTTTGCTCAAATCTCCACTCCAGCAAAGTAGCGCCATAGAATAGTGATGTGCTGCTATTTTCAATCAAAAAGTTATCAACTTTGAGCGACGTTCGTCAATTTTGTGCTCAGTGACCCAATGAGAATGTGGATGAAATGAATTGAAATTTTTGTACAGGTTTTAACGCCGAACAAACACTTTAAGCACACAAACTTTGGATTCATATCTGTGGGTCAAATATGGATCTAAAAACAAAGGGTTAAAAATAATAAAGGCTCACTTTTAATAGAGGACACATAATGCATACTCGAAGTTAATCAAAATTAGCGTAAAGCCACAGTTGGCACGTCACAGTTTTTCGCACCAACACACCTGGTAGTCCCTGAACCTCCTATACAATTTGAGAGAAAATAGCTCGCACGTTTTCATGGGAAAACTTTTCGAGTTAAGACGAGGCGGCGGCGTGAAGTCCTATCGTCCAAAACGAGAGTCAGCTTATCAGCTCCTATCTTGTCAGGTTTTAATGAGATTGATCGTAGTTTACAGTCAGGCTGTAATAACAGTCATCACAATTTACGTGAATGGCTTTGTCATAAATAAACTCAGAAAAATTTAATTCTGTTCATCAGTATTCACTTAAATAATTGTTCACATAAAATAGAATGATTGATAAAGACCTGAAGTGCCCAAAGGGCTGAGCGAACACATTAGCTGACGTAATAACCTCAAATCGTAGGTTGAATTTTCATGACTACGCTGAAACTCCTGCATAAAATTAACAAGGTCGAGGATCAACTCAAACTTGATGTCATGAATGTGCAATTATTATCCAACAGTATAATTATACATTAAAAAACTTTTTAATTGTCATGTGTTAATGTGTCATCGTTTATTAGCTAATAGCGTTATTCTACTCTTTCAGGCAAATTTTTTATTGAAATCCTCAACCTCCTCTTATGTTTTCTCCTTCTACTACGTTTTAGAAATTCGTATTGAAAAATGTACTCGTTTCTACATCATCGCTGCAAACGAAAGCACCAATAAATTTTCAAATGTTTATTATGCTAATTTCGTATTGTAGCTCCGTATTGTGAAGAGCTGATCTTCCAACAACTACAAGGAAATTTTGGTACTTTGTTTCCTCAGAATTAATTTCATCGCATTTACTGTTAATTTTTCTCAGCCAGAAAAAGCTATTCTGTTGTATTTTAACAGTCATGCACAATTTTCTTTCATAAACTAATAAATTTTGTAAACCTTAAATAGTAGTGGGTTATTAACACTCATGTGTTTCGATAATCTATAAACTTACAAAAATAATAGCACTGAGTCGACAGTAAGTTGGCAAACTTTACACTTTCATTAAGCGATTCCTCGAACTTTCTCAAGTTAACTTGATGACCAAATTAATAAATTCAGAACTTCTCAAGCCGATTCTATCATTTCAATTGGTGTCGGAATGTGCAAGGCTGGCTAGCTTCTATGGCTGGCTTGTTTCCATGGCTGGCATATTTCCATGGCTGGCTTGTTTGCATGGCTGGCTAGCTTCGATGGCTGGCTTGTTTCCATGGTTGGCTTGTTTCCATGGCTGGCATGTTTCCATGGCTGGCTTGTTTGCATGGCTGGCTAGCTTCCATAGCTGACTTGTTTCCATGGCTGGCTTGTTTCCATGGCTGGCATGTTTCCATGGCTGGCTTCTTTGCATGGCTGGCTTGTTTTCATGGCTGGCTTGTTTCCACCTGTGCCTCTGAAAGTTTTCACAATTTCGCCGTAAGACGCGATATCGGTATAGCACAACCGTCTCTCGATGTTTCATCTAATAAACTGATGTTGTATAAGCATTACAATGACTGTCATTGGTTCAGGTGGTTTTAATATTTGGGAGCATTCTTCCGACATTTGGGAATCGTAGCCATCATGCAATAGCCATCATGCAGTAGCCATTATGCAGGTGAGCTGCTAGGAAGACAAGATCAAAGAGCAGGAAAAGTTTTCGTTTTCCCTCGCTTCATTCATATTTTCGGAAAAGATTACAGTTAATTGTTCTAATATGTGGTTTGATATTTTAATATTAATATTTTTACCTCATATATGTTGCTTACAATGAGCTGGAGAAAAAACTCAAACCATAATTTTAAGTTTGAGCATATTTTTTTACTTGTTGAAAACAGGTTTTGTTTAGAAATGTAGTTACGATATTGAAACCAAATAAATTCAATGGATGATAAAATACACGAATAAATTCCTTTCCTATATATTTCGTATTACTTTAGATGGAGTTAATAACTGACAGTTGTTTATTTTTTCTTCATTATTGATAGTTGATGACGAGGTACTATAACAACTTTCTTCTGTTTACGCAACAATATCACAGCCTATCTTCATTGCGTCCCTCTAGTAATTTTTCCTTTATTCCCGTAAATTTTTAGAAGTCATTCAGTAATGGACGTAAATTCTGACTAATTCGACAACTGAAGGTAAAACCTTTCAACGAAATTTACCACTCGTTTTCACTGCGTCTCCTTCAACAGTTTGGCGTCCTAAAATTCCTGTAATACGCGATCGCTTGACGCGACGCAATGATTCACGTTCTCTAAACCTATTTGACGATGTCCATAAAAAGAAGAGAAACGATGTTCCATAACTTTTGAGACAGCAAATGGCATTACAGGACAATAAATCGATCCGAAGCTTCTGAGTGGTAATTTTACTGATGGATAAATCGTTGATGTGCCTTAAACCAGACCCTCTAGCCTGACAACCATGTCCATGGCTCTTTGTAGATGATGATCAAGTAAATCAGTGACTGACGCAGATTTTTTATTTGTCTCTCTTCACTATCGATCTACATGAACCTATGAATCAAGGACATGGTGCTTCACACTGTACTACATATTTATGTTTATGAAAGCTCTCTTTTAATTTGAAAATGCATTGATGATATATAGTCGTACAGAATCAAATGAACAGACAGTGTGACTTTCAATGGTGTAAATACGTGAGGCATCTACGTTAAATTTACGAACCTAATAAATGACGACTTCCCCCATTCGAGTATTAGAAGCAAAAACACTAATAATGTATATTATTATTCTTCAGGTGTCACGTATGCCAATTACGTCTATATTTCACAGATTTCGAGACTAGGGTAATATAAATAATAATGCATCCGTCAGAGGAATTTTGCGCAGATTGTCACACTTATTTTCGACATTATGTGATAGAGCTATGTACACAGTGTGTGTTGAATATAAATTTTGACACTGCAAAATTAATGGTGAAAATTTACTAAAAACAGAATCTCAATATTCGTGAGTAATTTTCATTGTTTGTAATATGCCACTGACACCTAAATGCCAAAAACTTAATTAAAATTTGTGCCGGCTGTTTAAAGTAATTTCGCAAAGGTCTTTGAAATGAAGTCGAGTAGTCTTGAAATGTGATCCGACATTGTCTCTACGTTTTATGTAGCACTCGCAACTATTTAGGATTTGTAACCCAGTGCAATGAAAAGTCAGAAAAATCGTTAGAATTGACAGCGAGTTTGAGTTGGAGATTTAAGTTTCGAAGAAAAAGTCTGTGATTTGTTGATGGTTGCAGAATCTATTGGAAAAGTAAAAGTTCTCGTCAGTTAAACATCATGATTCAGACCCATATTATAAAATATTATACCTATACTAATTATATTATTCAAGACTTATTGATTTGTTGAAAAAAGCAGTGGCTGAACTCATACTGTAAATTAATTCGTTGCTTACAAATTCATTGATATACAATGAAATATTATTTTTTTTCAATTCATTTTCCCATTTTAAAATCTTGAACACACAAGTGCTTCATGGTTCCAAAGGAAAAGATGGAAGAGGTGTGTGACGAAAAATATGCCCGTTTTCTGCGATGCAGGGATCATGAGGTAGGCAGCAGCGGAGTGAAACGGGTTAAAAAGCTGATGATGATACACTTCTGACAAATGACATGTGTTACAATGCGCAAAATCAAGAGATTTCATCGAGCGATTTTTTCCAGTGCGTTCCGATTAGTATAATTTCACTATTGTGATTGGATCTAACGAACTAATTATTCAAAAAATGCACGCAAAATTTGTGTAAAAAACACACATGACTTGTAAGAAAGGTCTCCTCACCAATGCTTATTGAGGAAATTGGGTCTATGGAATATAACTTCACGCACATTCATTTCCTTCGCATGGTGTGTAAGTTGTAATTAAGGTCTCATACTTTCATATAAGTGATATATAATGATCCTAGTTGTCTCCTGTACGAGGTGTCATTCTAACTTAGGGTTCTCAATTACTGTTTGAGAAGGTACAGTGACACTATTTCCTACGCATTAGAGGTCCGGACGATTGTCTTGGCTTATAATGCTGGCATATGAATCTGGTACGAGTACAATATTTATTTAGAATTACACTTGAATACATTTTGATCTTTAGATTTGAACGTTGACATTTTCAACTGTAATATCAATGAAGAAAATATATGTCGTGAAATTTAATATGAGTACATTAATTTGAAACACATTAAAATAACCATGTAATAGTATTCATCTTGCAATATACTTTTAATGATTTTTTAGAGGAGGCACTGGGGTTCGAAAAATAGCACTCCACTGTGTAGATTTGGATTGCAGTGGGCCAATTAAATAAAATGTATTTTTCCAATAGGAACTTGCACAATATAGTAACTTGAATATTGGTAGTAGAGTCCGTAGACTATAGTTATTAAAAAGTTCAGATCCTACATCCAATGGACAACCTAGTCTACAGACTCTGGTACCAGTATTAAAGTCACTTTTAGTTTTCATAAAGAATTACAACTAGAGAAAGAGCAAATGTGTTGCCTATAGAAGCAGCAAAAATGTAAGAAAAAATGGAGATTCACAGAAAAATGTCGATTTTTATCATTTTATTCCATACATTTTAGTCAAAAGACAGAAACACTCGTACAAATTTATGAATAAAACTTGTGAAAGTTGTTTCGACATGTAGATATTTAGGTGATAGCTTCAACTATTGTGTTACGTTCATTTGGAGAAGCAATATTACTGTCTATGAAGTGATTGTAAATGATGATACCAAATAAAACGTCAGTAAAATCCTAGGCTATCTTATCAGTCAAAATACAAGGATAGAGGCTTAATTTTCTCTGAAGTATGCATGTTACGGTTCTATATCATAGTCAACGAAAAATGATAGCTACACACTTAAGAAAAATGCGGTCATTTCTTAAAAAAACTGATACATTTTTATGAGTCCTGGATAGAATTTGTCAATATTCATGGGATTTTTATCACATAGCGTCAGACATATGTAAGACAATGTTTTGAAAATTTTCTGCAGAGCAGAGTTTCCTCTGGGATTTGAGTCCGGTCGTCTAGATTTACAGCTTATTCCTCCCACCATGACACCATGCAACCTCCGCAATAGAATTGGAGAATATTATGCACGTGATAGTGGCACGAAGAAGAATTTCTTATATCATTTGATGATATTTCTGGAATATCATCATGAATACTGATATATAGAAGTCATCATAAATGCATACATTTATGAATTCAATACATAAGTGTTTCTTTCTCTTTGTAACACTGATCAGAATTATATAAGAAAAATTAATAGGCTTTCATAACCAGCGGAGATTCAATACAATGACTCTCACTTAATTGAATTATCAATGTTGTTTGGATAAAAGGACAAAATGAATGAACAACGTTTGGTTGAGAGAGTGATGGAATCGAACTTGCAGAAATAGTAGACATGTCTGTGGGTAACAGACAAACGTCGGCCACAGCAAGAAGTAAAGCATTCTTACATTACGAATTCTAGACTAGTCAATGATTAGGGGCTAGTCTTGCACAGTTCATTTTACCTGGGAATTGTGGACAAGGGACATTGAACTGCACATTTATTGAATAAGATCAAATCATCGACAGATTCCTTGCTCTACAACTGGTTTCTGGTTCGAAAAGCCCATTGTATCACGCGTGACTGGAAGTTTGTGCTGTGCAGATTTCCTGAATACTTGGACACATCTTCCGTAAGTACTTAGTTTAAGGTGGCACACCTTTATAAATATTATTATTGCAATTTTTTGATGGCACATAAAGAGAAACTCGAATTTGTAGAATCTCTCATTTTTCACGTCAGAGTCAGGCAACTGCAAATCCAAACTCTCCCTCACGCCAAGTAGCAAAGAGTCACTAAGACAAAATGAGCAAAGGAACTATATGACTAGGTAACACTCGTTAAGTGTGGTAAATAACGGACATTTTAACGCTTGCTAAGTGGGGTTATTGAACGATTAGGTAACCCTTGTTACGCGTACAGTACGTGCAAGACGATGAAGTGTAAGGCAAAAATAATGACTAGCTTGCCTAATACCAAATATAGTTCAACCTCGCAAACTTCGAGCACAAGCTAAAATGAAGTTCGAGTGAGATACAGGTGTTGGGATTTGTGAATTGTGTGAAAAACTGAAATTAAACACCAGCTTTCAGACAAAGTAAACTAATAGGTGGTAAGAAGTATGGTTTATGAATGTAAATGATGAGACATAATTCCCAAAGCCTTGCAAGGCAAGAGCTAATTGTGGAGTTAAATTAGGAAAGGCCTAACAGTGCAATATTTTAGTGGCATAAGGAATGACGTTTGGAATCTGTCACATGGATGTAGATGAAAACGAAGTTCTCGAACGCAACAAGGAAGCTCATCTGCGTGAATGCATTCGAAATGAAGGGTTATAAGAGAAGCGAGCGAGGATTCTTGGATTGAGTGAGGTTATTGTGTTAAGAGTTCTTGAAGTGTTCTGCGCAAATATGTATGTAGAATAGTAGAGTGAGAAGTTAACTTTGTAAGAAGGTTTATCTTGCCTTGGGGTATGACGAATATGAATGATTGTTGGTACGGCGTTTTATGATTGAGTTATTGGTAGGCTGCTCAATCGAAGTTGTTTTCAACAACGATTCTTTTCCATGGTTTTGATGTGTTTTAAGAATATTATAGATCATCATAGGTCTTCGTACAGCTGGTCAGTAAACGAATCACTAACGTAGGTATGAACATTTTTAGCTAGCCCAAAATTTAGTAATGAAAAGACTCAGTAAAACAAGAGCAGGTGGATGCAATTAAATTCATAGTAAAATTAAGAACAAAATTTAATGATATATGAAAAACATTCTACATAGAGCTTTTCAAAAAAGTTTCCAGCTACTATGAGACAGCAAGGTAGCTTATTGTTCTGAATACTCTATAATCAATTAAATATGTAGTTTAGTAATATCGTACACTTTCTCAATAATTTGAGACTATTTCTTTAGCGGTAGTGAATATTTGTAAGAATATTAGGTAACAGTTACAGGCGTTTTCAGGTCGCTGTGCGACGAATAGAAAATAAAAACCTCTTGATGACATGCATTGTTCCCCAGAAAACACATGCCAGCCAGGTTTTTTCCATACTTCTTAGGTTATGGAAAAAATGTAATTTCAACATCCGTAAGTATGTATCTCGAAGTAGTCTTTTGGTCGTACGCCAACTAAATATTTTCATCTACAGTAGTTTGCTTCTACAATGTTCTTTTTCAGCATAATAACCGATAGGGCAAGGCAAGCATCCCAGGTGTGTTTCAGAAGAACAGCTAATTTTAGCTGCAATCACTGTTTAACAGCACGAAATTAACGATGTTTTTGTCACTGCTGCTGGCTCTGGGATGACGCTCAAGGGTGAAATGGGACGCTATTTATAGCCTGTAATCGTACCTTGGGTAAGAATCAGCTCGAGTTCCTAAGGATGAACAGTTCAACAACTCCGTAGATAATTAACAAACTACGATAACAACGCCAGTTAAATGCTGTGTGTAAACTCACTCCAAAAGTGAATATTATTTCGCAACTACCGTAAAAACAGACCTTTAAAACTTGCAATTTGCTTTGCTACAAATGGCAACATTAGCATGTTTATTGACATTTGAATAAAAGGATTTTATTCTAGGGAAATTTTCCTTCCTCTTTCAATTTTTTGAGCAGTAAACTATTTGTTACCGCTGAGTTAACGTCGTTTAGACATAAAAAGCATATTTGACACCTCAATTCTCTTCTGGAACACGGTTGTATTAACGTGTTTGCATAATACTGCATGGTTACGATTAGATATCAGAGCGTAAAGCTCGAGGAAACTAGCATTTTAACATTTAGATTGTATTGCAGTATTAATTTCATTTCCAGTGTGAAATATTATGATTTTAAGCGGTTAATATCATTTGAAATTATGTTCAAATACATAACAGGGCATGGACGCAAATTTTACTGACAATTCGCAGTAGCTAAACAGCTGTAGAAGGGTCCTACATTTGGTGCTATTGTTTGGCTTACCATTGATATATTTGGATACACTAGCATTTCTCCCCACAGTTTTTCAACCTCGCATATAATTATTCATCATCATAGAGCCACAACAGATTCACAGTGACATTGGACCACCGAGGGGCGAATAATATAATGGTGTTGAACAGGCCGGTTCCAAGAAAAGATCTGCTGCATGACATAAATTGGTAGCAATCTTTACTAAGGGCGTTTAATTTTGACATCGACGTTGAGTTTTTGAGTCGAAAACTAAACTTAGTTCGAAGCTAATCTTTCTGTTAAATATTTAGTTAACGATTGTAACTGTAAATTCAGTTTGTAGTTCCTATTCATACTTGATAACTAATTTCTTGCTGAATAATCTATTTTCAATTGAAATTTGAATACTTTTATCACTCATTTACCGTAGTATGCCCAACTCTACTCCGAACACCAACGTCAATTGCCAGGGTGAAGCTCAAATCATTCTGTATCTCCATGTCCAACGCCAATATTGAAATCTGTTTTTTAGTCCAAACTAAAGTTCAGTTCTCAAGTTCAGAGATCAATCTGAAAAAAGTTTCAACAACGAATGGATATTTTTAATCTTTTAATTTCATCCTCAACTTTTGAGAAGGTCAGATGTAACCTGCTTTTACATAACATGAAAAAACGCTGCCATTTTAACTGGACGACAAGAGTCGCAGTAACTAAAAAGAAGATGGACAGAAGACAGTCGTTTGCATGGAGATGTTGTCTGTTGCGTGTTGTTTGGTGTGACTGAAGCAAGGAAGAATGTGACGTACTATAGCAAGTCAGATGCGTTGTGTTGCTGGCAACTTAACATGGCACAATTGGAAGGCTGGAAAAGTCTAGATAAATCTAAAATTATATGTATGAGGATTAAAATTCTGAGAGGATTATAACTAGTTGGAAGGCTGACAATCTAAGACAAACGTACTATAAGTCAAAAAAATATAACGCGTGAAAGTAAATAGACAGTGCATTTTTTAAGACAAAATTAGTAATGTGAAATATCTGATATGTGAAGGAATTAGTAGAAATGAAATACAGGGTGTCTCAAAAAAATGTACTCACCCTTTAACCGTTGCTAACATGCTGTCTTCTTTGTGTTGCAGGTGTGAGGTTCGAACCTTTGCGAACATGATTCTTTAATCACATTTAATCATGTTCGCAAAGATTCGAACCTCACACCTGCAACACAAAGTAGACAGCATGTTAGCAACGGTTACAGGGTGAGTACATTTTTTTGAGACACCCTGTATAGGGATGTAAATCATGTGCAATTGAATATGTCAAAAGTAAATAAGCCAGAAGTGGGATAAATAAAAAATCAAAGACTTCAAGGGGATGAAAATTTAAAATAAGTAGGTATAAATTTAGAGTAACAAAGAATAAATAACGAAAAATGGAACACAGAGAGTAAAGTTTCATATATAATAATATGATTTACTGCTCATAAAAAATTTAGTTATAGCTTTCCTCCGAAAGAAACTGTTTCTAGCGCTAAATAACTTGTTCATATAAAAATATTCTGCTTTGAAGGAATAAGGGCCCTCAGATAAATTGCCTCCAGGCTTTTAAATATTTTCTACCCCAAGTTAGGTAGTTTGAAAAATGTTTTCCAAGATCTTCGTCCGGATTTAAGCAAAAGTATTGGTGCCAATTCTTCTAGTCTATTTGAAATTTCAGTGACTTCTTTCGTTGAACTTTTAACCTTTTCTATCGAAATAAACGACTACTTACCTTTTAGAGTTTATAAAACATTGAGCTTTCAAGGACAAATATACATTGTGTGTGACCGAATTCAACCCATTTTACATACATGAACAAGAAATTATCTCTTATCCTGCTAGCATACAACAAAAACTCTGTTAATTTTATGTTCAACATCAAAGAGTATTTTAGCCGTTGTGCGGTTCAGTTTTTATCAACATAATAAAATCGTTTATAAAGTTTACTTGAAATTTTCTTCAAGTATTTAAGATCCTTGCTAAAGCACAGCCTGTAGCAGTCTGGGCCATTCATTTCGATTAAGCAATTTAGCTTTATGGATTCTCGAAATCGTGTAAGTCTTCAATTCTTCTAACATCTGGTCTCGTTCTCGGGTTCTTTAGAGAATAAAAGAATTTCATCGGTTTTCAGAGTTAAAACTTTATACTACACTGGTGTTCGAACGTCATACAGACTTAGTGAATAAAATTAAATAAGACTGAAAAAAGGAAAGCAAATATTCCAAATAAGTTGAATCGTAGGTACAGTGAGCGACAGCTGAACTTGACCAGATAACGTTTTAGCTTTACAAACGAAAGTATGTGCGGTTAGCGAGGCAATAAGCCACTCGAAAAGTAAGTAAAAATTGAGAAATAAGCAAATAATAATTGGGAAAAACTAGAGAATACCTAAAGTAAATAAAATAATCAAACCTAGTACTTAATTTCCCACAATAAACTTTACATCACGAATTCAAGACTTTTTCAGTGCTGCTCAGAATTGTACCAATAACTGTGGTTGCCTGCATAAATTAAAATTGTTAAATAAAATTTTAAAACGCTGTTAATTGATAGCAAGGTCCGAATTCATATAATAATAACTATCTACGAATGGTAAAAAAAGGATAAATTTAACAAAATTGAAAATTATTACTTTGCCTAGCGGTAAATATACATTTTAAAAAGACAACAGTATGACACTCAAAGTCACCATGCTCACAAACTGTTAGACTCAGATTTCCAATAACACATTAGGAGAACATTTTTGGCCATATTTTCGGTAAAACTAGCCTAATTTCAGTCAGCAAGATACAAATGCAAGTTTCGTTGTAACTAATGTGCGTTCCATATAGAGTTATTTTCCCCGAAATTACAGCACTGCACAGTCGTGGTCGACTACCACCAGCGTGGTCGACTGGTGAGCGAACTCGCTTGTGAGCGGGAAGACCCCGGGTTCGAATCCCGCTGCCGCCATGGTTGACGCGGCTAGAATTACGGCATGGGACTTGGGTATGAGAATAATTATCGAAGTTTTCACACCCTCGTCACATGTGCACCATCTGCAGCTTGGACTATTT
The DNA here is from genome assembly GCA_006783055.1 of Trinorchestia longiramus. Taxonomy (NCBI): domain Eukaryota; kingdom Metazoa; phylum Arthropoda; class Malacostraca; order Amphipoda; family Talitridae; genus Trinorchestia; species Trinorchestia longiramus. The sequence goes on along the minus strand of VCRD01000039.1, from coordinate 528,288 downwards.
ACGACTTAAATACGAAAAAGAGATTTACTTCTGGAAAAAATAGTTCTACTGCAATAGGATCAGAATACGACAAAGTGAGGTTCAACGCCCCTAGCCTCTGGTTACACTTCACAAGAATTAAACAAAGGTTAAATGTGAAACTGTTTTGAATCTGTTTAGATGATGCAACACCGTCTCGATGGAATGTGTATTGGCTAAACTTTTAAGATCGTTTTCCTGTGCACCCAACCAGTACTCTCTTATTTGCTCATTATTCTTATTCTTCCCTTACTCATGAAAGGAGTAAAGATTTCCTTAATCAATTATGATTAATGATCTTTTGGTAATTGTTGTTTTGAGAAGGAGCCTCATCTCGAAGTATACAATTAAATTCTTTTTCGTTATCTGCTATGGCCTTCATTCGCAGATGATGATCTGAGCAACAAGAGACACACAGTCGAATATGCTACCCATTACAAACAAATTATTCTTCCTGCATGCCTTCCCTAAATAAAATACTTTCCCTCAACCGCGAGCTAAAGCTGGATGGCTTTTTCTTTCAGCCCATCGATCCCAGGAAGACATGTAAGATTCTCGTCCTCCTCTCAGAGGGGATGTGCTTACAGTGCCTGCTTCAGTTAGGCTCTTCAGGGAGTGTTGTTCTTCTTATAAATGCCCTGAGCTTTCTTTAGAGGATCTACCCTCACTTTTGTTAAATATATATTGAGAGTCGTGCTTGTGTTAGGGAGGCGTTGTTAGTTCCACATTCAGCTGACTTTTTTCAAGGAACAGAAAAATTCTTTTTATGACAAAAACTTGCTACAGTACCGTAGATAATCGTAGTACTTATTTATTTATTTTTAAGCGTGGGAGGTCATCGTAATTATTCTGAGTGCAGTTTTCGGGTTCTGGGCCACCTGGTCCTGAATATAAAACAATATTAAATGACATGAATGAAATTTTAAGGCCTAACAATCTACGGACTTTACTACCAATAATTAAATAACTTTCTGACTGGAATTACTGTAATGATTGCCTCAGCAACGTCCAGTTAAGGCTTTTAGGGTTTACTTCTATCATTTCCATACAGGAAAACAAATAATACACAAAGAAACAACCCTACTGTGTAAATAATTTTTTACAGTTCGATCAGACTTATTAAAGATGAAATGAGAATGAATTAAATTTCTGATCCATAAATGTAATTCCTAATGCATAGTGAACCATCACACGTTTAGACTGAAGGCTAACCACAACATTATGCGTAGCTATAACTCTTAATATTACCTAAATTTAACATTAAAGAACTGAAATGTTTGTGATGGCTACAAAAATTGTCGCATTTGATTAATTTTGAGCTCACTCTGTTTAACTGCTGGCGCAAAAATAATGAAGCTCACACCATGAGGCATGCCGTCAGGCAATATTCAGTGAGGCATTCAGCTGAAGTGCAATAAAGTATTGCATCCCATCTCCCTGGTACGTCGGAGGGCATTTTACGCTCCATTCCAGGACGCTATGTAGAGATAACTTAACGCCAGTCATCCACAGCGTTGCTGGCATACGCAGTCTGTGTTCATGCTCGAAGGGGAAAATTAAATGACTTATGGCTCTAATTTTAGATACTTATGGAGGTCTTAAGAAGCTAACTACTAGTTAGGGTGCTATTCAGGAGATATGATTCCTCTGCAATTATTTTTTAGTTGATTTAATATCCAAAATTTGCGCAATCCAAAGAGTTTTGGTCAGGAAGATTCAGCAGCGGAGATTGAGGCAGTGTATGATAAGCTGTGGTGGAGGTTGGGTGTGGCTATGAGCTGCTCTAGGCTGCAGCGCTGGATCACCGGGTGCACGTGTACGAGACCATACCTACTTCATACTCCACACATTCAATTTTTAATAATGTTTAATAACTGTGAATCCTAGTATGTTTTTAAATATATTTTAATAGAAAACAATACATTCACATATGAATTGATACGAATATATTTTACATACTCTACAGAAATTTCAGTCTGAAATTTTAATTTACCACCATTGTAAGTCAAGTTTATTCAAAAGCGATGAGTCCTTGCAATGAAAATTTAAATTGGGCAAAAAATAAATATTCTTCTGCAAAATTTTCAACAAAGTAAATAAACGTTTACACCTAATCTGACAGTTAAATTCAACTTTTATTGCAGAATAATCAACAGAGAAAACAGACATTTACTATGAATTTTAGTGATTCTTAAATGGTGGTACGTACTAGGGTTTTGGACAAGCAAATTCGATCTAAAATATGTTACATAAATTTGAATTATTCTTTCACCACTTCCTTAGCGAACAATCACCTTTATTGTGTTTGTTTTTTGCTCTTCGTCAAACACCTCGAACTGGAACTGACATTTCTAGCACTGTCATTATTAGCTAGAAAATACTTGACTTGAACCTTCTTACGCTATTCTGCTAGTATATTTGTGGTCACTTAAAGTCGAATTATGATCAGTTTAAAATTTATAATTCAGGGGTAGATTCAGAAACCAAAGCACGCACTCAGCCGTGACAAAAAGATGCCAAGTGAATCGAAGTAAGAATTTATCAATATTCATTAATAAAAAATAAGGAAAATTGAACTTCATGTATTACTGAACTAGAAAAGTTTTTTCCAATAAAACTACATTAAAAAAATCGAACTAAAAACCTAGTAAAAATTGTCAAAATACTTCATATATGCATGCGAATGATATTATGAACTTTTCAAATATTGAGAATGCTCTAAACACACCCTTTGATGACTGGCAAACCACACAAAGAATATCTACGAATTATACAAACCACACTGAATAAGTATGTAATTTAAGTATAATAATAAGTAGATAGTCTTTCAGTGCGGTTTGTCACATAAAATAATTCCTTTATCTACACATGAACTACATATAAAATTAATTTACCATTGATAAGTGAAATTCATTTTGGTAAAAATTATTTTATTTCCTAAAACATGGCGTGGGGGTTTGATTGTGTCGTATTATTTCTATTCCCTACTTTGCTTGTTTTATTTGAAAGGTGTACAAGTAGGTTTGAGTAGCAAAACCTCCACATAGTATCATTAATTTAGAGTGTAAGAGAAAAACACAAAATAAACCCAAATTAATAAAAAATATTTTTTATATAAATGGAATATCCTAATAATGCAATCTTCATTTATACAACCTTTAAATAATAATAAATTGGTATAAAATTGCACGTAGAGTAAAATATCGATTAGGGTAATTTCAAATAAAAATATTGAATAGGAAAGTGTTTACCAAAAATCATTGCCTCTGAATGCGACAGTAAGACTCTTTGCATTCATTTAATAAATAAGAAAACGTTCATACGTGCAGTGTTCTAAGCTGTACATTAAATCATGCGTGTCTTTTTTCTATGCCTACTTCAGACATAAGTATGAACATAAATATTAAATTTTGTTTAAGTTGACATGGTCAAAATTTCCTTCTTTTTTGAGAGTGTGTTTTGGAAAATGCTTGTACGATGTCTTTAATATATTAAACCATTGAAAGTATTTCATTTGCCTGTATTTACTCATTAATTTTTTCAGCCTTTTATCAGGTTTAAGATTACTCAGAAACTTACAGAAAATATATTTGTTGAAACATATTTGGCAAATTCGAAATTCAATATTCATTTAATCTATCGGAATCAATTTGCGACAGAAATTTTCATTGCCGCGAGTCATATAACGATTAGAATTTAGTTTCTACTACTTTTTGCCTAGCCGGAGAATATATCAGGTCATCCCATAAGTTCTGTTCGAATTTTCATCCATGAGACATCCACTTTCCAAGTTTAGGAACTTTTCCAAGTTTTTGAAGATGACGATGAACAGTTGTATAGTTTGAACAGAAAACCACTGCCAATTTTTCAACTGATAAAGCAGGATTTTCTTCATGGGCTGCTTCAAGAAGCTTTTCATCAAACTCAACTGGACGTCATCCTCAAGGGTGAAATCTTCAACTCTGAATTTCCCAAACCTTCTTCTGCAAGTTCTTTCATTCACACATTCCTCTCCATAAACTGATTGAATGTTTCTAGCCGCTTTGGCTGCTGAGTTTCCTTTCTTGAACTCATAAAGCATTTTGTGCCTCAAATGATTCTTGGGTACTTCCATGTTACTAGGATTTTAATCAAACAAAATTTCTTTTTATTGTTTTCTGAAATAAAGTTAGATCAGTTTAAATGCATCTAAACATAAAAACAATGTTCAGCTCCATTAGACATCATAAAATACTCTTTAAATTTCGTTCAATCTTAAAAAAGATAAATTCAGACAGAACTTATGGTATGACCTGATATATTAAATATTTTTAAGATCTATGATTAGCTTTCACTTCTCATTGTTCATCTATGTACAATCAGGATTTGTTTATTATTTAAATGAGATTTTTCTTCCGTGTCATTTAATAGCTAATTTTTTAATCCATTTTTTTGTTTTGATAGAAAGCAGTATATTATTGTAGAGCATTAATAGATTTCTTGTCATCTAAATTGTAGCGTTATAGCGGACGCTTTATCATCCAACATGATGAATTCAGTCAAATTATCTGTTGGTTGATGGACTCATTGCATTCATAACCTCATCAACTTCTGAGTTCAAAAGAACAAGATTTCAGATCAAGCTCAAGATCGACTAGCTAAGCAGTATATTCTACTTCAGTGGCAAAGATGAGAAAACTATAATTGAACTATAAAATCATACTAATTTCAAAATAGTTCATGGAAATTCTTGCATCCATATTGAGATCTGCCTGAAGAATGGGCAAGAAAATCTGCAAGTATGATCTGGATGGTAAAATGATACGGCCAGACAGTATTTACGACTGTTAAGATATACATTGATCAGAAACATACACACAACATAGATACCAAAATTAGTACGGGTGTAAAACTCATATCTTGCTCTATGAATATATGAATCCAACAATTAAGACGGTCGAAAGTCTGAATATTTATTGAAGTTGATGTTCGTAGTACGAAATTTTTACACGACGGGATAAAAAATCCTGGATATTGCCACCAATGTGGGCATTTTATCTCAAAACTAATTGAAAATTTCTGAAGTACATGGCTAAAAATATCGGGAGTATACATGGCCAATTCTCCACCTTAATTAAATTTAAACACTCTGATAGCACAATCTTCATAAGCTTCTATGGAATTAAATTAGAGATAAAGTTGAGTTAAAATGACCCCACAAATATTTACGCACGGACTGAAATTATTCTAATCGTATGAAATTAATTCACATGTGAGTGTAATTAATTAAATTAATAACTCTGAGAGCAATTAGTCTTTTATTAATTGAATAATTTTTGATTTGTAAGGAGTGTGAAAACTGCAAAAAGTCGAGTGCCGTAATAAAATCCTAATTAATTGAAATAGTTTTAGTCCCATCGGTTGAGAGCAAAAACTTCGGCACACCGGAAATAGAAGCCGTGAACTCAGTAAGAGAAATTGCTTTTTCGTACTTAAACTGGATAAGAAGGTTTGACAAGTTCTCGATTGAATGAACTTCACTCAAAGATTATAATACTCCTACTCGATTCTGAATTTGTATTTGGGAAGAAAGTGGCAACATTTTACGAGTCTACTTATATGATTTTTATTGGTTATTGTAAAACTAATTTGGTTCTGATAGCCAGTCTGTAGATCCGATAAAAGCCAGTAGTAAAATTTCAGTGTTTTTTGTCTGAATCATTAAAAAGTTTTCAAGTTTGGATAGTTTTCGCCTGCAGTAAACATTGACATTTTGTTCAAACACATATTTACAGAGGCCTCCAGCCTATTAGATGTATTATATTTAATTTTCCAGCGCTGTTCAAAGGACTGTCAAGTCGCTTTAATAATTTTGAAAGTTTTTCTACTAAAAAACGAGCATTCGAAAACTGAGATCCTGCAATTCTGCGAAAAGATGAGGACCACCCTAATGTACAGGGTGACCCAAAAAAATGTATTCATTTTTAAAAGGCTGTAGTTTGAATACTACGGGTATTCATAAGGTGTATGTGAGTTAAGTAGCAACGTATTTTGAATACAAACTAAAACTTTACATTTTGTTCCTTTGAATGAGACCTGTCTTAGCGCTCGATCACCCTTAGTAATTAAACTACAGCCTTTTAAAAAAGAATACATTTTGTTGGGACACTCTTTATTGGAATTAAAGTGTAAATGAAAACCAGTGTGAAACACTGCTGATACCTTGTAATCTTTATATCATTTTACAAGTAATATTTATATGAAAAAAACACGGCACGGCAAGGCTGATTTTTGCACATCAATTTCCTTTTTTTTACGTGAAAATTCAGCTCAAGTGCTGGTCATTACATTACAAACCTCTCTGATGACCCTTTCAACTGACCAGATTGAAGTACATTAAGTTTTACTTACTATTTATCTAAATTCTCAATACACATTTTCTTCCTCTGCACATTAATAAAATAAAGCCTAAGTGGTGTAGTATTAGCATTTATGAGTATTTAAATGATGCAATTTTTGCAATTCATTGCAAATTTTAAATTTACTGACGAGTAACTTGCAATGATTTGCATTTTGCAGTTTTTTGCCTATTTAAGTATAGCTTGGCGGCTGAAAAGAGCAGAATAAGTCTCACCGTAAACAATTCTGAATTTTAAACCAAAGTTAGTACGTTTCATTTTAAACTCATCTGTTTTATTAAATTATTAATAATCAACTTACGAGACAAGAAACACCACATACATTTCAACGCAATTCAACTTTCAGTATTATCTAGGGAAAGCTTTAAAAGATTTATTTTACTCCTCCTCTCACTACAGCTCACACTGTGATATTCTAATATTTCTGAAGTTTTCTATCAGTTCTCATCATAATGATTTATTTTGAATCGCATCAATATCTTTTCAGAGTATTAAAATTCAAAGCACATCATCAGCCTTTAAATAATACTGGCTTTACACACAGTACGGCTTTTTAAAAATGTATTTTGAAGACTTACCGCCCGCCAATTGAAGAAAGTTTTTAAATTATTATAGAAAAAGTTGCAATTGCTGACAATCAGCTTTTCAAAAAATGTGTGAAACTCATTGACAGTGAATTTTAATACGTAATTTGTAAGTTTGTATGCGAAGTTTTTTCATGGTTTTAGTTGCAAATCTCCATTTATAAATATATATATGAATCATCCCCAAATCCTTTCCCAGTTTTTCCTTTGGAGTCTATACGATCACTTTAGATGTGAGCTGGCAGCAACACCTTTAATTGGGTCGCTTTCTTCATGGAAAAGAGTTTTCGAATTGGAGAATTTTTCTCTGGTCATGTAACCGATTTTTCCTTTCAGTTGAAGCTCCAAAACCTGAACCGAGCAAAGTGAATTGTATTTTGAAGACTTTAACGAGTTACTACAAAGTTTGAGAATTTATAGTTTCCGTTTAGTTTCACTAGAAGCCTGTTGCTTCTAATTTAAATTAATTTCATTTTTGGATGAAAATTTTTAAAAGAATTCTCTGGGCAAACTGCGATATTAGCTATAAGCTTGAGTATCTTTTTCGATAAACATTAATCATGGGTACAATGAGTATTATTTTTTATTTTAATAGTGAATGGAACGGGGCTAAAAAAATATGTACACGAGGAGAAGGGTCCTCAAAATATACACGTCTACTGGTCGAGCAATCATCTGTTAAAACTCTACGGTAAATAAACCCAGCATTTAACTATCCATACATGATTAGCCTTTTATTCATCAGAATATAATCTGGGAATGACTGTAACTTTGATTTAAAAGATCGATGACAAATTATAATTTGTCAAGAATTTGAATGAAGTTCCCCATGCTAAATTTCACCTACATAGTAACCAGACTTGATCATGGTACAAGAAATTAAGTTTTTGTTTGCATATAAAAACAATTGTTAGGAACACATAAGTAATTTAAGGTGAGTAAATAAATTTCGCAACTATTAAAGTTCTGTGCAGTGTGTTCAATTATATTTTAATAAGATTGTCCAAACATATTAATGAACAACAAGGAATGTTTCAAATGTATAAATAACGAACTCAATTGCGCGAGCTCAAAGGAGCGTCAATGAAGGAGTGAAGGGGCGTCCTGAACACAAACTGTGATTTTTTACTATCTTTTCATGGTGAAGAAATTCTGACAATAAAAGCTATTCCAATTTAGGTGAACTGGAGGCTCTCAGAGCTTCTAATCAATTCTGGAACTTGTGATGCATGCCATTCTTGCGCGGGTAATCAGTAGCGGGAGGCAAAGCTTGATTTATCAACTCTATTGAAAAATTAGAAAAACTTTTGAAGAGAATTTTTTAGAGAGCTTGCATAGTGAAGCAATGGGTGCAATTGATCGTGCGTGTACGACTGGGTATTATTGCATAGAAAAGCGATAAGAACTACACACGTGAATGATGGGTTCATTTCTTAATCGATAGTTGGGTGCAAAATGCTCGTATTCTAGTACATGCTCAATAATTAAAATTCTGATTTTATATCAAGTTTACAGCAAATTAGAGAACCAGATTTCCTGGTTAAGAAAATCATATTTTATTCTTTATTCAGAATATCACAGCGAAAAAAATGCTGTAATGTTGACGTAAATGATACAAACATGTCAAAATTTCAACATGAAATACAGTGACAGTCACAACAAATAGAATAGAATACAGCAATCAGAAAAAACCTAGAGGTCCATTCTTAGCTACTACCAAAATTCCAAAAGTACCAAATACTAAGCTTTCAAAAACACCAGAGAGGAGTGAGGGATAATGTAAGAAAGAAAAGTACCTGTCACAGTCATCAATTACACGCTAGCACAGGATCCAAAACGCTTGATCTAGCATAAGAAACAAGGCTTCACACCTCAAAGATTCTGTGGCACGATAGTCTTTTATGTCAGCAGTAAGATTGCAATCGTTACTTTTCTTCGTTTCTCTCTCATTATTTTGTTGCTTTCAGATGGCTCAACTTTATGGTTATAGTCAACATAGAGTAAAGAACAGATTTTAATTTAGCTTGGCTAAGTGCTGATGTACATTTATTGTCATCTTTTTCTCTTTAGTCTAGAGTTTCAATCCCACCTGAGTTCAGTAATGTAGAATGGTAAAGGATTCCTTGCTTAGTATTGAACAGGTTAATTCTTTGATGTGTTCATATTGTACAGAAAAACAATTATTTGTGGCAGCTGGTTTTACACAATGACAATTTTAACAGGAAAAAATGTCTGGGACTGGGGCGTCCAGAAATTTGTTATTATATGTTTTTCTCTACACGTCTCTGTTAAAAAATCCTTTTGAGCTATAATAAAATCGTTGAATTAAGATAATTGTAGGTTTTTATTAGGTAACTGTGCAATCATTCTGATTCGAAAGAGATGAGTTTAAGCTGTTAAAGACGTAGCTAATAGTTGAAGTTATAAATTTCTAGAGGGATTTTCATAGTTTCGTGTTAAATTACCTCTGTTTTATTGAAGTCCTGTTCTTGAGTAGGCAACAATAGCCACACAATATGTTCCATATACAGTCAGAGGAGCACTTTATACAGTTGTGATCAGAGCATTTCAAAGTTTTTTACAGGCGAATACAAGATCATTCCCAGATTTTTGAGATTTTTTCTACTCCCTTGACATGGTTGATTTTTTTAATGATAACGACAATATCTTTTTGCTACTCTACAGCTTCAATAGGTGTATCATTCATCGTGCGTGGGAAATGCTAGCTATCACCACCAACTTGCATTGCTGAACATTTCTCAATATTGAATCTTTTTACCAAACTTCGATCCATTGTAAAAGACGGCTGAGGTTTGATTCAATAGTTACTCCGTCTAGTTCAGTGAACGCTCTGTGATAGAGTTCAAGATTGTATAATAATTTCTGTAAAGGTGAATTCAACATTTATAAGTTACAGTAAAGCTTCATCATGCTCACAGAAATGTTCTTAATTGTAAGAAAAATTTTGAAGTCTTAAATAAAACTTTTAAAGTGCTAAAAAAGTCATAAATTACTGGTTCGATCGCTATGCAGCTTATTACAGCCAGTGCTCAATGAAAACATTTAAACACAGTTAAGAAAAGTCATACATAAATAAAGTTCGCCCTTTCTACTAATTAGATCTTTAATTTAAAAAAAGAAGAAATTACACTTTTAGCGAGGTTATTCTTAACTGAACGGCCATACTCTGTTGAAAAGAAAGCTCGCAGGCTGCTGTTTCTGAGACTTTGAACAGGTAACTTTGTTGGCCGCTCTACTATTTTCTTTCTCACATCTCCCACTTAAAGAAAAAATCACATTGAGAAAATTGAAAACTTCATTCCTGAAAGTTTCTCACAAAGTTATTGCTGGAGATGGGCTTTGTGCAAGAAAATGTACTAAGAATCATGCTAGAAGGATAACATGACTCCCAGTGTGCTGTGTGCACAGCGATGTGCTGTGTTCGCTGCATTTTGCCAAGTACGCAAACAAAGAATGAAAAACTTTTTCTTCAATGAATGCACTCAAATATTTGCAACAAAGATAAGCAGAATCTGAATATTTAGAATCAGAAAAAACATGCTGGAGGGCAGAACTTTGAATAATTGTAGTGGTAAATGAAAATTTGTATCTTAGCTAAGTTCAACTTCTTAATCAGATACGAGGAAAATATTCATGTTTTTAGAAACGTCCGCTGATTTTTAAAAACTAAAAGGAAGAAATTTATTCGTCAGGATCATTAATTAAAAAAAATTAATAACACACTAATACAATCCAATTAAACTTTTATTAGGATTTGTAACAAATGAAAACGAAAACTAAATGGAAATGAAAAATATCTTGAGTTCATTGAACATGGTAGTGGTATACACTCTGAGGATACATCAACTAAAGGATGTATAAGCTGCAACCTTGCAGAGTTGAATGACTTATACAGCTGCTTAAGCCTGTCACAAGAATCGTCGGAACTGATATGTTTTTGACTTGTAGTAGACAATGTGCTGCACTAAGAAATAAATATGAGTTTTCATCAACGCAGGACCTTTTAGCATTCTTTTGAACTAAAATAAATTAAAAAGTGTATGTCTGTAAAAGACAAAAAACTGCAAAGAGACAGACACAGCATGCGTTTAATAGCAGTAGTTATTGAAACACACACAATGCAGAGTTTTGGACGCTCTTATTTACAGCTTGGATGAATTTTATCAAACTATAAAGCACAACAAACACTAGGTGTCAACTGGGATTTCTCGGAAAGGATCTGAGAAGTTTATCGACCTTAATACATTAAGGCATTTCAAACTATAACCGAAGTGCTGGTCCTCGTCTGCAGGCCATGCGTCATTGTGTTGGCACTTTATTCATATTTCGAATCGTAAGCCTGTCATTTCGGGCGTTGTGAACCGCTTTTACTGAAAAGAAATTGTGAACCGCGAAGATTGAGCGCATCGCCGCTGATGTAAGCTTCTTTTCCTGCGTCGGGTTAGTATGAAAGTCACTTTACTAATACTAATGACTTCTCGCCATCCTAGGCCTTTTTCTGGTCGGTCGGCAGCTTATATTGAATTACTAGGTCAGTTTCTCCACTCTCCTGTCATGGTTTCGATGTACATGATTTTTTCATCAGCTTCATGATTTTGTATGATAATCCTCTGGGAGACTTGAATGTACTTTCGGAGTTTATACGTAAGTTAAGTTGGTGATTTCGCTACTAGTGTTTTTTGAGACCCTTACTATGCCAAACTCAAATAAAATTGATTTTATAACAAAAATGACTGTAAATTCATGTCAATCACTGACATTACTGTTATCAATGATAACTTTAAACAGTTTTTGCATACGCATTCAATGAATTCTATTTCACTGTTCAACATCGATCTTAAAGTGAACATTTTAGATTTCACTACTTGAAGTATTAACTGTAACGTTATTTGATATACCAACTGAAACTTTTTCAGTGTTATACCGCTCTCAAAGATGAGACGTTTATTCGAAAGCCTGTTTTAATTAAAACAATAATGAAGTCTGCTTAATTTTTAACTCTTTAGCTTCCAGTTAATTGAATTATTAATTATAACGACTTGGTATGCAGTGCCTCTACGTCACCCAATCTGTGTGCTCTTCTCGTTGAGGCATTTCTGGAGTAATGAACGTCCGTTCACGTATATGTACCTTGGGACCATCTGAATGAAATGATCATATCATTATGACCCACCACGGAATATACCTTGAGTCGTCCTTAGTGTAGAAATCACAACAAACAACATTAAAATCGTTTAAAACATTAAAGAACATTAAACATTATAAACAACATCGTTTAAAACATTAAAACATTGAACATTAAAATCGTTTTTATGACATTCCGGAAAACTTCATCCATTCCTAGTGAGACAAGTTGACCTTCCAATAGTTAATTTTTGACGGAAATACAGGCTAAACATTTTTCTACATTGGGTAATAAAATTTTCATTATGGAGGAAAATATCTGAGCACTAATTCATTTAAAGAAATGCGTTGATCAGCATGTTTTTTTAGAAAAATTATAATGAAAAAACCGAGACAAATTGCTACATAACCATAGGAACACATTTGAGACGTGCTCCTATAGCTATGCTATTTATTGCATGGAAGAACAATAAGTTTCATATTTTTTCTTTCCTACGAATAACACTCTCTATGATGCACGCTCGTATTAATGGAGGGGAAAAAATTAAGACAGCGTAGAATTGTAGACACAACTGAAAGCTAGTACGAGTATGTATCTCCCACTGATGGCGGCTTATGACATACAGTAATCCAACGCCGCCCAGAATCTGTTTCATATCTCTTACTGCAATACCCTTGGCAGTAATTACTGGGTTCTGAATCACGCGAGCCGTTCTCCTCGCTTTCTGTGCCCTGAGTACTGCGATAAACAGTAGTAAACGGGGATGCAATGTGCCCCATTTCTCCTTGGGAAACTGACACATTTTCAGGATTTCTTGCTCTGAAATATAACTATCTTGAAATAATTAGCATTAAGTGTTACATAATGAAAATGATTTTGACGGATAGTTGCAGATGTTCGATTCGAATAAGTGATGGAGATTGAAGAAAAAAAGTAAATTCTCGAATTGTAAATGGTAATCCAAAGAAAGACGTATACGAATTGTTGCTACTCATCACATTTGAATTTCTTACGCATTGCACAAAAGAAATCTATTTCAATCATGCATATTCTGTTACCTTGCAATTCAAGAATCTTCGGGTGCTCTCTTATATTTCATAAAAGAGAAAGCAATTTCACTGTTGGGCCTTCATCAGGAAGTCCAACTGAATACATCGATAATTCAGGATAAGAAGTGGGTTAAAATATTCTAAATTGTTGACTTACAATAAATGCAGCATAAACTCTCGTCTAGTGAGCCAAGTTAGGTTTGCAAACAAAAAGGTTTATGAAAAGATTATAGGAATTTTCAGCGTTAACTGTGTGACAGTTCGTGCAGAAAACCGCGTTCAACAATTAGTGACACCACAACTCCTGAACAAAACTCCGTCAAATAGAAAATTCGACTAAAAGAAGAGCTATGCTACGCCATTAATAAACATAATAATTTATGATTTTCATTATTAATGTACAAGCTCACACGTATAAAGCTGAGTTAAAAAAAAGAATATCCTTACGCTCGCTTGCAACAAAACCAGTTATAATATTTTCCTATGAGCATATAAATAAGAAAAAACCATTACTTCACATAAAATTTAAAATAGCCCTAAAATATGTAACTTTGGTAGGCTCTAATATCCTGAAGGGGAGTAACTATGCAACACGTACGCGTACTTCTCATGGAGCCGGTGACAAGACACGTGACTGCTATTTGGAATAAAAGCTTTCCTTCTCTCACAGTACTAAACATGCTTAATGCCTTAAAATGTTCATTTAGGCGTGTCATTTCAACTCTTTAATGATGGCAAAACTTTCACATGTGAAGATGATGTAGTAAAATCACTCTAGAGCTGTCTTTTCTTCAAAGCTCCTCATTTTTCAATATACTGTAGAAATTCAGAAATTAGTTATAGTCTTTGACATTCTTTATTAGCTATTCGTCGGCAATGGTGACTATTTTTATCGAATAAATAAACTTGCAATGTGTTCCATTCTAAACTTAGTTTCGTACAGGACAAAATACCAGACTACTTTATTATTTTTCTTAGCCCTGAACGAGCACATAAAACAAAACAAGGAATTTATACATTTAGGCATACCCCAAGGAAAGTTTTGAAGTAAATGTCATATCTGAATTGCTGTGTGGATGGTTAATGCAAACAATCAAAAATTTTTGATTTACAATCAAAAATTAAACCTTAAGTTAGTGAGGTCAGCCAATTTATTTTCATTCATCGCTGCCTTCCTCTCGATAAAGATTTTGGAAAATAGAAGGTAAAGACCTTCTACAGAGTGGAGCTCTGAAAATTTTTATAGAACTATGTTATCATCCCGCCTTCATGAAAAACATACAGTGTGTATAGTTACGATCCATCTACTTGAATTCCCTCTACTGCAACATTTTTTGCAAACGTTTAAAAAAAAGAGCTTCTGATATTTTTTGTTCTAGAATAGCAAGATTATGTATCGTTTTAAAAAATTTACAAACGCCATTTTTCAAATGAGCTACATATTTGAAATTCATTCTATGAGTGATGAAATAAATTAATGACATTTCACACGTTTTGAAGGCAACGTTTAGGATAAAGGAGCGAGAAATGAAGGCTGAGGGTCGTAGAAAAAACTATTTTGTAGAGGGTGGTGTCTACGAAAAGTAGAATTAATTAAAAAAGGAAATATTTGGTAAGGAGATCCAAAGAATAAGAAAACAAGAAGTAGACGGCATGCTAGCTTTAAATAACGACAATGATGGCGATTCTATCGAAAATCTAGACTGAGCAAAAATAGTTGACTAAATACTTAGTGCAGTTGTTGAATTACGAGAGGAAAAAAGATAAAGATGCTGGGTAAGTTGAATGAAGGCACGATAACAGGAGTAAAGAAGGATTAAATGAAAGTGGAGATGCTATGAAGTATGAAAAGATAAAAGAGTCGGAGTGGTGTCTGATTGAATATTCGAAGACAGAAGGACTGTGTTGGGTGATGTATATGACTGCACTGTACACTTCCCTTTCGGTATCATTCCCGTGCAGTAGTACTTTTCTGATACTTTACTTCTCAGCTGAACGCATACTTCATAGAGAAACAGAGAGGGAACCACTCAATGATTTTATTGATGTCGATCAGTGAAGGACGTACAATTTTTTTAAGTTATGATTACTTCAATAATTTCGAACGTAGTAAACACTGATAGATTCATGTGTTTTTTGTTTATAGGAAATTTCAATTCGAAGTAAAAGGATGTATCATATATCTGCCGTATAATTCAAAAATTTTGAAGTAGAAAATACATTACTAAGAAACGTGTTACAAATCATTATAATATAAATAATTGGAAGCCTCATCCCCAAATTTGGTTTATGATTACATCACCCTATAGTTACTTATTACAACGCCTAAGTACATTAATCTTACCCAATTGCATTACCTTTTCTTGGTTATTCAACAAATAATCCGATGAGTTCCATAAAGTATTTATTTCTTTGTTTTATTGTAGAGCATATTGATACGAATATCAATTTTAAACAGACATAATGGTTTAAAATTAAAAAGTGGTTAAATTAAGCTGGCGGAAATTATTCATACACTTATGAGCATTACATGTCAATGTCCTTTTTGACTTAATTCCTCGTTGGAAAAATGTGAGCTTCAAAAATATCAGAAAGTCTTGGGAAAGATTTCATTCGAAGTGAATAAATGAACATTCATCTTGTGCCAGAAACCTTTTAATGCTTTGATGTTCGTGGGATATTTGACGTGTTATTGAATCATTCAAGCTCAAAGTATCAGCGTCACTTTTACCAAATGTCGTGTTTTCGTGAACCTTTCACTTGGGTGGCCTGTGCATCTGAGTTGACTCGGCTGTAGTTGACTCAGCTGCAGTAGAAGCGGTAACATCAGCATTTAATAGAAAACCTGGCCAGGCAACCAAAAATGCAAGGAATCTGCCTACTGTGGCTGGCGCTCTACATCAACTGTTGGCAAGGTAAGTTGTGCAGTTCCAGTGGAAATGTCAACAGTACATTAATAATGATTATGTGATGAAAGCTTTGGCTGACACTGTGTATTTGCTATGCGTGTTTTTTGGTGATTTTGTTGTGAAGTGCCGTAATTCATTTAATTAAAAATAAATGAGTAACATGAAATTGATGGTAGAAATGAAAATCTATTCTATATTTGATAGCTACTTGGGCACGCTAGCGTGTTAGTTTGTTTAGAGCTTCTGAGATCGAGTGAAATTAACCGAAAAAATAATTCATATTGTACAGAAAGCCATGTTGCATAGATGAGTTGATTGAACAACAGGTTCTAATGGTCTATAGCTTGATAAAACTAGGTGTCGGCACAATGCCACGATTTGATAAAAAGTACTTGAGTTCTTGTAGATATGAGGAGCACAATTTAAAAAGTATTACTCTGCAGTGCTTTGACTTTTAAGGTTTAATAATAATATCAGGAAAATGAAGAATAGCAGGGAAATTAATAATAAAAACAACATAACACTATGACATAATCGACCAAAATCGTAGATATAGAGATAATTATAATAACAACAGTTATAATAACAATAAAAAGGACAATTTCAATTATATCCTTAACAAAATATCATCAATATAGTAAATCATAGAAAATAGAAAGCTACAATTTAACATTCTGGAGTCATAATTTTTTAAAAACATTTGTTACATTCAAATTTTTAAGGTTCTCTAAAGGTCTCTGGACAGGTTTTATTTCGACTCTGTTATTGTTGTATAAATTGACATTCATGAATAAAGATACATTTTGTGTAGCAATTTGGGTACAGTGAGTGCAACGCAACATACATGTCAGTGAGCGAAACACAACATACCTGTCAGTGAGCGCAACACAACATACCTGTCAGTGAGCGAAACACAACATACCTGTCAGTGAGTGCAACACAACATACCTGTCAGTGAGTGCAAAACAACATACCTGTCAGTGAGCGCAACACAACATACCTGTCAGTGAGCGAAACACAACATACCTGTCAGTGAGCGAAACACAACATACCTGTCAGTGAGTGCAACACAACATACCTGTCAGTGAGCGCAACACAACATACCTGTCAGTGAGCGAAACACAACATACCTGTCAGTGAGCGAAACACAACATACCTGTCAGTGAGTGCAACACAACATACCTGTCAGTGAGTGCAACACAACATACCTGTCAGTGAGTGCAACACAACACACCTGTCAGTGAGTGCAACACAACATACGTCTTGATGTAATACCTACCTTGTTGACTTCTCAATATGAGCTACCAAACTGTTGGATACTTTCTGCTTAAGCAGAAGTTTTCATTGAAAGTAACTACCCATTTTTTAATACATGTTATGACTTTATCATTAACCAAAGTCCTCCCTGGACAATGCCAAGCAGAACAGCGTTGTAATAGGGTTAATTTTCCAGGTTTGTTATTTTGAAAAGATATATGCTTATTTTTTATTGCTGGTTTGCAGCACTGCATACCATCATCAAAGAATATCTCTTTAAACCAATTGAGTATCATAACACCTGCATTGAAAATATTATGAACAAATTTCGTAGCAATGTGGTGCGTTCAATGACTAGGTCGATTGAACATACATATTTCTTGCACTTATATCTTTGACATATCATCAGATTCAACATAAACACCATCATTATGAATAACAGATTGCTCACCTTAATTAAGAAGCGTCTCTGAAATGTGCTGAAAAAATTGGATGTTCAAAATATCAGAAAATGACGTATTGAAGAAGGGAAATAATCTAAAATACCAGCGTATATTCTCTGCAACATATCACATTTCTCTATGACACATCATGGCTATCCAAATGACTGAAAAACGGTATGTAATGAGAAATGTGGTATTTTTCATCCCCATGAATGATTATCAAAGAATGGCTTTGCTATCTAGCAGATCGTAGCATTATAGTCTTGGTATCTGACGCAACAAGATAAACTAGTTTATACGGATATCATCAACACTCTTGAGAACGAATTTGAGCTCCACATAAGCTGTTCATGTATAGTTTGTCCGTAGCATAACATAAGACTGAATTCAGTGTACATGCAATTATAAGCTGGAGGTCATTTAACTTTACATGAACACATATAATTTCACATTACTGTTGAAACTTTGTACTGTGTAGTCCTGGATGAGCACATATAATTTCACATTACTGTTCAAACTATGTACTGTACAACCCCGGATGTTCCGTAATAGTTGTTATTCTCAGGAGCTTGTTATGCTAGTGAGTCTCTATCTCGCTGCTCAGCAACCGCTGGTACCGGAATCCCAGTGAAGCTGATAAACAATACGCAAAACAATGAATGACACGATCATGGACAAACATATGCTTGGTAGGAGGAAAAGTTCCATTGAAATGGCGTCTTACAGGAAGGAGAAATATTATAACAAGGAAAGAGTTAGAAGATTTGAGATGAAATACAGTATTACAGGATGAATTACTTCAGGGTCACACTCATAAACATGGAGTGAATATATCGGAAGCACCTTTCCTGCTGCTGAACTTCAGGCACTTTCTTACTCTTTGGTTGTTATGATGCTGTGTTCGAATGAATTGCACAGAAACGCCAGAACTTCATTTTGGATGCTCTGACGTATTTGACAAAAACAGATTGTCATAAAAAAGTGCTATGAGATGCTTATGATTCTATTTTTACTCTTTTTCTTTGTTGTCCACTATGTATAAATGTGTTTCGGATAATTTATTCATTAGGTGTAATTAATTTAGTTGTATAAGATAATCAGCATTTTTGTGATGAGTTAAATTTTCATCAGCATTATATCTCTACCAATTTGAAACTCATAACTAAAATATTGTTGATAAACTTTGTGTTATCTTTTGCGCGTTTTACGACTGTAGCTGGAGCTCTAGATTGGACGATGTTATTGACTAAGTTTTCTAAGGATATTTCTCAGAAACATATGCATCAATGACTATCGAAATGGAGTAACATGGTGAGGATATTTTGATAGCATACATTTCTCCTTAAAACTAAGCCTGCATTCTGTTCAGTTTTGTCTTTTTTGAGCGGATGTAATGCAAGTTTGAGGATATTCTTTAGGCAATGTTAAGCGTACATAACCTTCTCGAAATTGGAGCTAAACATCAAACCGTCACTCGTTGAAGATCTTCGAGCGTTTCTTTGATCTTCACTTGTGTTGGATATTAGGTTTCATTTGAACTCATCTTCGTAGCTCTCGTAGAACTAAAATAGCTGGAAAAATCCCGAGCCCTGGTGCCTCGTTAGCAACAGCTTTACCTAATGACGGAAAATATATTTTATTGGTTAACGTTACAATATATTTCATTTGAAGCTTCACATCAGATGAATCATATCGTTTCAGGAACTAAATCAAATTTCGCGTCGTTCAGAAGCAGAGAAAACTTACAAATTAAGCACCAATTAGGAATTTACATCAGGCATGAGTTTGTCAGATGATATGCAAGGATAGAGCTTTATTGCACATACAAAGCCATGAACGTCTATGACGATGATGATGTTTTCCACAAGCAAATCGGTTGTGCAATAACTCCATTCAGTTTGTAATATTTATAATAGTTCCAGAGAAAACAGTGTTTTAAGGCATTTTCCCAGGTCTGAAAAGTAGCTGATGTACATGTACGAGTAAAATCGTAAGGTGAGGTATGAGTATAATGCAAAAGTTGCCCAAGTTGACTTTCAAAACTGTCCGGCGCTTATGAATAAAAAATTTCTTCTTTTTTTACTCAACACATCAATAAATAAGAAAAATAATTCTGAAACGTTTTATGGAGCAAGTTAATGTAATAATTAATAGAAAGAGAAATCTTAAAAACATGAAATAAAAATATAGTGAGCCTGGGCTCATTGTCACCAACAATTTAACGGCAGGGAAAATTATGAACAATATTTTCAACAGTGGCATAAATTATTGGTAGCTGGCCAACGAGTCATTTAATATGACGACACAAATTAAATATATTGAGTGATTACATGATGAGGTTTGCACTCAAAACTTGCTTAAAATATGCTAATAGGGTTTGCCGTCCTCTATTAGCAAAATTCATTCTGTATACTTCTCAAATACTTTTAACCATTTACTTCTACCGTCGTACTTTTATGTTGTTTCACTCTATACGAATATTTTTGTGTTCAGTACTGCACAAACAGTTCTTTACTTTTGTTGCTTCCAGGGTGTCTTGTACTGGTACTAACGTAGGCTCAAAAACTTCACATTAAATAGTTTCAATTTCTTATATCTCTTAGTTTTAGTAAATATAATCACCCACAAATGTTTAGTAAGACCAAAACTTCGCTAAAATTGTTTCCTATACTCGATGACCACGAAAGAAATTTGAACTAATTCTTGGTTCAGCATAGGTCAGAAAATTAGCCTCTGACTTTTACAGATATAGGAAGCCCACACTTTTATGCATTCGCAATTGCTGTAAAATCACTCTTGAATAGATGGAGCGAAATCTAACAATAAAATCGAACAGTGAAATCAAACAGTGAAATCTAGCAGTGAAATCTAACAGTGAAATCTAACAGTGAAATCTAACAGCGAAATCAAACAGTGAAATCTAACAGTAAAATCTAACAGTGTCCAAGACTGTACAAGACAGTGGACTCCAACCTCAACTGATAAAGACTGTTACTTGCCCCATTCCAATCTGTGCCCTTCAAATCTGATCTGTCAAGGCAAAGCTCGGCATTTGCAGACGAAAACTATTGTTTGAAAGTCTGTGTTCGTGTTCTCGCTGTGATCGTATATTTGGCATCAAGCATTGGCACGTTGAAGTTCGCTAGAACTTATTGACACATTGTAAGAATCAACACCATCAACAATCTGTTTCCTGTCGATGAGAGAATTTTGAACAACTTTTTCTTCAGTACTTGGTAAAGCTGTGTAGACTCTCATCATTGCTGTGTTATTTAACATCATCTGTACATCACAAAGTTCCAATACACTGCTCTTTAATGTAAGGGAATTTGTGTATTTACATCAACTTATCTATTTATATTGTAGATCTGCTGTTACGTTTTATAATAGTTCTGTCTATTTTAGCACCTAAGATGGAATTTTTGGATTCCGAAACATTTGATACAAAAATATTTTATCTATTTAAATTACTTCTTCTTTGTATTATCCCGAAATAAATTACTGATGTTGATTTAGTTTCCGTTGTTCATTATATCACAATGGCAACCCAGACTCATGATGAAAAATTGAAAATTATTTTCTAAGTTATCCATTTTAAGCTTCTACCGACTACCTTTTTCCTTGAAGAAAAAATGTAAAATAGCAGCACGCTTGTTCATTGGTTGAACAGACTTCCGGCAACGTCTGAACAAGAAGAATTGTAACATATTTTATGTGTTCTAAAACTGCTGAGTGCAGTGCTGTTGGTCTGCTGAACACCAAAGAGTTTGTTATAGCATGCATTTTCAGAGAAGATTCATTTGGAAAGTAAAGTGTTAATTAAAAGGTGGAGAACAAACATAGTTATTATTTGTTTTCACACGAGCAAAAACTTTAAAAATGCTCGCGTTTTATAAATGTATGTACAAACCAGTGTTAACACGGCAACAGAACATTTTTGAGTACTTTGAATCGCAATAGTAAACTGAAAGGAAAACTATTATCATTAAAGTCATTATTGTAATCGATCTTTTTTTGCAATAGCGCAATATGTATTACAATATCAGCAGATGTTTTGCACTTGGTGCTCTGCAGAAGCTCAACATCAAGCGTATGCACAAGTGAAAGACTGACTGCATTGCTGTATATTGATGTAGCGATTATTTAAATTTTTCTCTATTTGTATCCATTCCAAGCAGTTTTAGGCAATTCTGTTTAACAATTTCATTTGGCAGTTCCAAAAAAATTTAAAACTACTAAAATGAAAGAAAAACATCTGTCACAATGATCTTAATTGAGAGTAACATGTTCTGATCATGTGTTTACGTGCAATTTTCTGTTAACTCGCAAGGTTGCAAACTTGGAGACAAAAGAAAGACGAGAGAACTGAGATCCCGGCATCAGGACTAACATGTCTTTTCTACACGGTAACCACTCCATTTAAAGAAAGTATGATAAGTTTGTTCTGTACACAGTAGGTGATAAAATGTCCTAACAATGTACTCGAGAAATAGAAAGAAAGTGATGTCGAAAAGCTGTGCACTTCTTGTCCCTATTTTGCTTATTCATTAATAAATGCAATTTTAATAATATTTCGAGCCGACAGATATGAATTTCTTTCTTGAATGCAACTCCTTTCAGTTGGTAGGTATGAAAAAAATAGAAAATATTAGCCTTTATTCGCAAAACAGAGCATCTGCATAAGAAATAGTCCGAATTGAGGCTTGAAAAACAAGGCTTTGTGAGCTACACATGCTCTCGAATGAACTTCGTCATGTACGCATGAGGGACATCAATTCAAAATCTCTTTGAGACCACTGAAGTTATCCTGCAAAATCTGTTGCTACGAATTACAGTTGACCCGTTTGAGCTATGCCTTAATTGGGCCATCGTTGGAACGTGTCTTTTCGAGTTCAAGTGTTCAGTACTGCTGGATGTTAACTCTGTGACATCACTGGCAGAACCAGACCTAGCGTTGATGACTCCAAGTCGATTCTTCTACCTATGTTTGTTCGTAACTTCAAGAATGCATTCCACATAATTATTCCAGTAAATTTACTAGAAAAACTGTTTTGGAAGATGACTCGAATTTTAAAAAAATATTAAGTATAAATTCATCATAAGATATTCGGTTAAAATGTGATTTATATTTATGAAATGGAATGCAAAGTTCCATGACAAAATGATCTTATGCGAGTGAAGTACGCGAGTGAAGTATACGTGATGAAACTTTTAACATTTTGCGTAAATCAACTACGCCCGTACTATTTATTCTATGTGTAACTCCCTTCAATGCTTGGGAAGCGCCTGTAATACGTTCTATTACAACACAGTTTGTGAAACTACTCATCTATCTATAAATTGCGGTGAACTTTATGTTAAAGTTAACACGACAATAATATTTAATTGGATATGTGCAATGAGGTTTCAATGTTATTTCTGTACAGCAGCTACTGCCACAACAAAAGATTTCCTCAAAAATCCCAAAACCAGAAGAGCTCGGAATCAAGTTCCTTCCTGGGAAAAATCCTGGGCGTAATAGAGCTTTTCAGAATATTCAGCTTCTATTCAAATTACTTTCTGGATGTTCATATTATGCGACGCTTTATTGCCTCTCATGAAATATGCAGCGCAGGATAGACCTCGTCAAATCTCAGGTCCAAATTCTCTTGGGAAATTAAAGAAATGTCAACCTAGCGTAAAATGTTGATGCCATGTTTGAACAAACTAATGCGCGGCATTTATTTTGTGGCCACACATGGCCCATCTCGAGTTAAGTTCATCCCATTCTCTGAGTAGGCAAATACACCCACGTCCTAATGGAGTACGGTGAGATGATTGCATTCAAACCGAAAGTAGGCTCTAAGTTAAGAACTGGAGATCGGCTGAAGTACCTTATATGAGTAGTCTATTTAAGTAATCAAATGCTGGTATATGAAAGCTAAATGTAGCCAAGGAATGCTTGCAAACACATACAGTATACCCATACTAGTCAGATGTCAATTTGTTAGACGCACAGGTAGGCCATATTTCTGACAATGAATACATCAGTTAATGCTTCCATATACGCACGCCATTCTGAGTGCAAGTGTTTTTATTACATTAAATTTTTCAAACTTTCAGCTAGAAACATTAAAATACATTGCTTAAACAATTAGAAATATTTATTTTAGACATGGGTCTTTCCTTTAGTAACCTATTATTTGATATTTTATGTGGTCTAAAAGAGTCCAACTTCGTGCATTTGACTCTACTCATGTGATTTGTAGGTGGAA
This sequence comes from Trinorchestia longiramus, assembly GCA_006783055.1. NCBI lineage: Eukaryota > Metazoa > Arthropoda > Malacostraca > Amphipoda > Talitridae > Trinorchestia > Trinorchestia longiramus. The sequence goes on along the minus strand of VCRD01000039.1, from coordinate 504,230 downwards.
TAACAATTTTATCACAGAGTAAGCCATGCAAATATTCAGAAGAAACTCGTACCACTACAGGCGGGGTTGAGAGCAGTTTGACAATGAGTCCAGTTTCAAGATTTTTATTGTCAGGTAATTTCATATCGATTCTTTAAGTATTGACTCTGTTTCGTTTATATAAATATTTTCTTTACTGTTGAGGGACTTCAGATAATCAGTGTTATGGCATCATAATGTCAAAAACAGGAAAATTTGGCGACAGGTTCGAGGAATCAGTGTGCATAATTTTGAGCATCTATTGGCTGCGCAGATTTTCATTATTGCGTAATGGATTTCTTGGCTGCTGCAAAGCCAGGCAAAGACCCGCATTAATGAGCAATATTCGAAGCAGACTTGCACACGAAAAAAGGACTGTGAGGAAATGATGGTCTAACTTAAATGCACTGGAATGAGAGCCAGTCAGTGTAGGTACACATATAGTTTTTAACTGAGTATAATTATTGAACAGCCACAGAGCATCAGACTAAGAACATCCAGTTACTTATTGAGACAGACACTACTTATCTTCTTATGAATGTATTAAAATTTCGGACAGATTGTAGTCATTCATGACGGGAGAAAAAAAGGATTGGTCTATGTTTATTGAAAACAATGTGGAATACGCTGAATTATTTAGAGAGAAGGAAAAATGTACCACTTTGTGCTAATTTTATGTATATTTATGTAGTGTCCTCAACATTCAAAACATCCTTATTCAAGTTTGTATTCTGTTCATACCTATATCCATGCTTTGTATACCTTTGTTCAACACTCCCCACGCCTTACAATGTCTTTACAATGCAAAGCACCAGCACCTCCTTCCATTCTTTCCCTGTAATCCTAACGAAGCCAAAGTACTGAAAAATCTTCATTTGTAATTATTTTTCCACTGAACCTCAAATTCATTAATTGAACAGTTCCATCCCTGGAACACATGATTCTACCTACATTTACAATACCTTTCAAATTGTTCTCATTCCTACTCATTCCTGCAATACCTCCTAAATAATTCCCATTCCTACACTACCACTTCAATCCTCAATCATAGAAACTCGTCTCCAGAAGCTGCTTCAGGATACACAATCAGCTAAGTGAAATTAATACTGCTTTCATCGTGCTCCACTCTAAAATCTTTTAAAAATATTCTTGCATTCAACTCTATTAAAATGACACACCAAACACCTGCCTCAATGCCATCTGCACTGGATATTACTTCAATGTTGAGCGTCACAAAAGTTTTGAATTTCACGTATAAAGTAGTAATAACGCTGATCCATCTTCCACCTATTCCACTGTTAATTATTTTCACGTATCGCCTTCTTCAACTCCGTCACAATCGTTTCGAAATTCCTGCATGTTTAAATCAATTTTGACTCTTAGTACACAACAAACGTTGATTTCTTGAACTATTACAGTAATTCACGAATGTCTTATGTCTTCAAATAAAGCGAAATCATAGAAACAGCACACTTCTGAACGTGCTAAAAATTTGATATAAATTTTTCCAAATGTATGTTGTTACTCTGTGTATTTTATGGCCTTATTTATAGTTATTGTTTCATATCAATTAATAAGAGTTCTATGCAAGAAGCAAATCTTCAACACATTAATTTCCATGAAAGTCATCCTACGTGAACCTTTTAGTTCCATTTTCAATCTTTAAGTTAAATGCAATTCTATTACACATACGATAACGTACATTACATGATATTCCTTCACATTGATTGCATAGTCATGTGCACATTGTTCAATCAAATTCTCTCCTGCAAATACGCTTTAAAATAAAAATTAAAATATGAGATTTTTTACGTTAACTAATTGTCGTCGTCAGCCTCACAGCAAGAACTTTTAACTGACAGGACCAAGAATTATTTCCCGCTGCTCCTCGTTTGCATGAACGACTCTATTACAAGCATCTTATAGTTCAGTTTTACTATCATAAAAATCTGAATTTGAAATATTTCTCACAGCTTATTTCTTCCTTGCTCAGGTTCCCAGATGACGACCGCCTACTCTTCTTCTCTGACGGACGCTCCATCAGGCAGAGGTCACGGAGGCTTCTTATCTCCTTCAGCAAAGCTGTGCCTTCGTTCCTTCCACAATTCCCACACTAAAGCGAAACAGACCCTTAATATTACATGCAGAATTCTGAAGAGAAGGCAGCGAAGAACGTCAAGACTCTTCACTAAAACGCCAAAGACATTTTACCGTACAAACTTTTTTACTCCATCAGTAAGCAGTACTACTTTTGAATTAAAGAAAAGTCCCCAGTCTGAAAAACATAACTCACATTTAATTAATATGAGCAGTGAATCCGACGGTACAAAATTCTCATTAGATTTTAGAATTAATAACACACCCTCAAAAACATCTACATGGAGGGAAGACACGTCTGTGGTAAATAACAAGTCTCACAGTCGATCATATATTTTCAGAGATGTACTTCCCAGGGTCATCGAGCGTCATTCAAGCATTGCCAGTGAAATAAAAAATCCAATTGCAGAGTTGAAAAATTATTCAAAAACGTTTCTTTGGAAAATCAATCCACCAGGCTCCAGTCAGAAAATTCATGCGCATTTGTTCGGCTGGAAGAATCATTCAAATATCACGAGTCGGAAAATAAACCCGAAAATTCTTGCCTGGAATATTGACAAAAACAATTCGCAGACCCATACAGTGGACTCAAAGCGTTCGGATTTATTTGGTTTCTCTGATGGCGGGCAAAACAGCACAAATATCATTGGCCTTCTTAGGAGTCGACATCGTCTTGAAAAAAATGAATTAAGGAAAATCCCGTCTGATTTGCGTCCATCTAGTTCAACTGTCGGCATCGCGATTCCTGGCCTGAATAATTTAGATGATATTAACCATTCTCTCGATAAAAGTTCAAATCTTTCAACCTTTCAAACTTCAACAAACAACACAACTGTGAAACCAAATAAACAAAGTAGTACCATGTCCGTCAGTCAAATTGATCCGAATGTCCCCCGAAGTCAGGGTCAAAATCAATCGAATGTAAACATTTTTATTGCTGAAAATCATCAACCGAGTATTTCATTTACAAGTAATTTTTCTTCAAATTATTTTTATGCATCAACCGACCGACATCACAATATTATCAAACATGAAAATTTCAATGACACCACCCTTGCTTCTTTCAGCCGACATTATTTAAATACGGACATACCGACAGCTCAACGTCAATGTTCAGACTGTGTTAGACTTGCCTTAAACCAAGGAAATCGATCGAGTGCCCCTCTTGTTCTCAGGTTATTGAGACAGGCTGAGACACGCCGAATGGAAAATGTGTCAAACTTTATGACTGCATTTCCAGTACGATCCAAAAGCAGCGTGAACAGCCGGTCAGATGGAATACCAGAGGGTAAGCCTGAAAAAAAAGCAGCAAGGAAGCATGAAAGCATAATACCTGACTCGATCATTGGTATAACTGTAGACTGGGTAGAAGACAGGCCACAAAAAACAGTGAGGACGAAAACAGAAGAAAAATATGAAGGTAATCCTGTCTATAGGCAAGAAAGCAGTCCGGGAAGCAGGTCAGAGGGCTTCAGAAGGGTCTCCAAAAAAGACCGTCATGAAGGAATTCCAGGATTAAATAAATCGGGGGCTGGGATCAAAACTTTGCTGTACCGGACCCGGAGGGGAAGCAGGACTGATGTTACTGTACTTCGCAAACGACCAAATATGCGAACAGACAACGGTCGCACCAGCCGAGCACAATTAGGCTTTTCCGTGATCAGCAACGAAAAACTGGTGTACGGAAGTAACAGTACAATTCGGCAAAATAATATCGGCGAAAACGATGATTTTGACGAAAATGTGAACAATTTAAAGACCGATTACAGCAGCTACAAAATTACCAGCTGTAATACTGACACAGGGAATAATGGCAAAGACCGAAAAAATTCTGTTTATACAATGAGTAAAATTAATAATGATATGAGTACAAACATAAGTAAGACTTCTGGTAATGAGATTTACATCAAAGAGAAAAACAATAATAATGGCAGCCATCTTGTTAAAAGTGACTGGCAAAGGGACAGTAGTAGCAAAGCTCACGAAAACTTGACAACATCTCCCACTTTCACAGCCATTGCTTCGTTATATCTAAGTGCAGAAGACATAACATCTGCAATAAGTTCGTTCGAAACGATAAATCATGGAAAATTAATGAATTCACGTGGTATCATAAATTTAGGGAAATCGATGACTTCAAGAAATTTAAGCAATGGTAGCAAGTTAAATAATTCTCATAAATCTATAGTTTTGGGGACATCAACAAGTGGACACAGCAAAGAAAACGTGGGAACTAGAAAAAAACGTAAATTTAATACAGCTGAAACTCAACCGCATCTCCGGCACTTTTCTCAATCAGTTAATGTATTCAGCAAAGATTTAGATGAATCACAAACAGTTAATTATCCCTCGGCCCAAGTAGATTACTTTAACAAATCTGAAACGCTAAGTTCTTCTAAAATAACTATATTTCCCCTTCAATCCTTGAAAATGAATTTTAACAAAACACATTTTCCATGTACACAAAACTCTGATCTGTATAAATGTAATGACCCTCCAGTTACTCAGAGAAACCTGAATTTAAAATTTCGATATAATTCAACTATGAATGTTTTTCCGTCAAACTCAAGCCAATTTGACATTTCAAATTCTCGTAAAGATCAATCCTTCGCCCACCAATTTGGCCTAAATAATTCCTATTCATACGATTTCAACAAAACTAAATCTTTTAGTTTGAAAAATCTGCATACCTCTAACATACGTAATTTCAACTTTTCAAACTCTAGTCAATCCCATGCATCTAATTCCAGTAAATTTCATTCCTTCAATTCGGATAAATTCCATTCACTTAGTTCCTACAGCTCTTTTAATTCTGTTCCCAGTAAATCCCCAACAATTTCCACCAAACGCTACACGCAGGTCACTCTCACGAAACGGAATCCGCGGTTGCCACATCGTCTGTCGTTTCAGTCAGGACACCTGATTCCCAGATCAGCGTCGAAAATACCCATGTTGGAATTAACGGCCACTACAGAGACTTCAGTGATTACTGGAAACGGGAGCACCGAAATTGTTATACCGGAGCTTGTGCAGTCACCCAGAAAATGTAACCGTTGTCCGTATTTCCTGCTAACGCCCGTTAAAATAACGGTCGCCGAGGGTACATCGGCCAACTTGACTTGCGGGGTCCGGCAGCTTCAAGGCAGGCAGGTACGACCCTTTGATGTAGCTGTATTGTACAAGATGAAATTCAAAACAACGTCTACCGAGAAGTGCAGTGATGTGAGGGAGATAATGACAGCCTAGTGGGGACTAGTTATCAGAGTCATACTCTGATACGCTCAGTATCTTTGTGGCAATACAGGAATACAAGTTGATGGGGTCACGTAACATAAAGATATCAAATTTTGTCACTTAGAGCTTGCAGTTTCAAGACAAAAGGGCTACTAATTTTTTAATGATTCCTAAATTCATTAAATTTTGATAATCTATCGGGTACTGTACTATAGTGGTGATAATAGAGCCTACATGAAGACAGAATTATTTTCAACATGACCTTTTTGTATCAAAATTGATTCACCCTTAACCAGTTTAACATAAATATTTTTCTAAAATAGGCGCTGTTCAAACGCATCAGTAACTGAATGTTGGTGACGTCAATAAAGTGGATCCGGTTCTTAATCAGAAAGTAGTGCTAGAACGTGAAAGTTTTCACTTGACTCCAGATTGACGTATCAACTCATTGAGAACTCAAATCCTGAGAGACTTTCCCACCGTTCACTTCTTTGTGATGCTGTTCAGACTTAATGCTTTATACAAACTCAGTTTATTAGAAGAAAACAGTGATAAAAAATTACACACTAATATTTTATAAATGATTACACACTAATATTTTATAAATGATTGTAGATTTTCAAATGGATTGAAAATTTGCGAGATTTTGAAAACATTTAGAGGAGCTTGAAACACATTTCAGTCAGTTGTAGAATTTGTAGGAAGATTATATAGATACACTTTTCTTTGAAACTGCCAGGAAATGAAGGTGTTCACGATGAGTGAGGAAGTTTATCAACTTATCAAAACTATGCATAACAGTTTACTTATGTATCCCAGTAAATAAACCGAAAGAACTACAAAATGTCGCATGGATGTGTCACTGTGTACTCCTGATGGGTTGGGAAAAATAACTAAAACAATATGAGCAGAATATTGAAGAAACGAATAAGATGTCCTATGATACACGTCCTTGATAATGAGCCTAAGCATCTGACGCAACAGCTTGAATGAATTTTAAGATTATTTTGTTGTAACTGTTCAAAAATAAACAAATTATTAATGACATATGCTGGTCAGTTGAATGTTCTGTTGAAGACATTCTACCGAAAGATACATTTTCTGGTACTTATGTAAGCTTTATTATTTAGTTCAGTTCTAAGAAATAAGATAGTTGTGGATCTTATGAATTATTGATGTATGTACATATAAAGATTTTTTATGCCCAGCAGGTTATGAGAAACACCTGATAAAAGGTAGAGCTTACTATAACAGCAATAATTGTAATTATTGCTGCCTTCTCTTAGAGTCATGACCGGAGTAATAATATTGATTCTCCTATCTTAAAGTCATGACTCGAGTAAGAGAAATGTTCGCATAATATCATGAGTTGTGGTGCAATGAACATTAACCAATAGAAAATACTCTAAAAATGACAACTTTTCAATTTAGACTGTTTTGCAATAGTGTTTACGAGCGAAAAGATCTGACATTTATTTCCATGCAATTTTCTGAGGCTCGACGGAAATGATATGAGCTTCGTTGAAGGTTATTTGCATGAACACGGCAATAAATTACCTCTACGTCCCTCAGGAAATGATACAACACACTCATTATGTAGTAGCCTTATACACTTTGTTCAGGTAGAAGTATTTTGTACGGTAAGAATTATGATTTTTCGACTGTGAGTCATTGAAAATGCGCCCAGAAAACTGACTAAGAAAATGCTTCCAATAAACACTTGACGACAAGTCCAGAATGTCCAATATTGCAAAGTGCGCTAAATTCACGCTCTGCACCAGAGATCTGTGCAGCGATTCTATCTCTTTTGAATCTTTAGAAACAAATTGAATCAGGTGAATTGAAATCAATGTAGACTTCAACTGCATGGAATAACTACACACAAGCCGTTTTTACGCACTTAAAATCGAAATTTATATCAGAAATCTGTGCAACGATTCTATCTCTTTTGAATCTTTAGAAACAAATTGAATCAGGTGAATTGAAATCAATGCAGACTTCAACTGCATGGAATTACTACTCACAAGCCGTTTTTTTTACTTACTTAAAATCGAAATTTATAGTATCGATTTTCCTTTCATCAAAATTGAAGTTTTGCTGCGGAGTATGTAGTTTATAACTGCTCTTTGTCATTCCACAGTCGTTATTGAGAATAATAATATATTCACTATGATGTAGTAATAGTTTAAATAGCAACACTAATTCTTTTTTTAATTCTGATGTCATGTAAATATGATAAATGGGAAGTTATACTCGTTTGAGATGATAGTAGCCTGAAATAATTTTATAAATTAAATATTCATGTCATTCTGACTGAAACTAAAGAGCACATCACAACTCTTGGGTAGGACTTGTTTTCTTCAACATTTACCCAAACGTAAGAAGATATCAGTGAGCAGAGAGTTCATTCCGCACACCCTGACGTTCAATCACGACAGAACTCTTTTCTCCTATTTTGGTTGGTGTTACAGTGTGTTTTGAGTAGGTAGTCCGACCTCATGGAAGTATGAAGGTCGGCCTTCATTAAACCTTTTGCAGCATCAACAAGCCACCTAAGACGGCTAGGTGTAGCTCACGTTTGGAGGAATGCTCGACTAAAAAACTGTTCCAAGCGACGTCTTTTCACTGGCTCAACCCCTCCATTTACCTACAACAACTCTCGGTTGTGTGAAAGGGTGCGTCTGCATATGATTACTTTGCTTCCAGCTCACAACATACAGTCGGTTTATCTCGACGTCTACGCAATAACATTTTTGTAAACAGCCCGAGATTTCTCAAAGGCTTATTGCTTTCCATGTAGAGCTGAAATTTTGTAAATTAAAGAACCGTTTGTTTGTCTCCAATCATCTGTCAAGATTGTTCTCCGGAATTCTTGAAAGATTTGTAACTTGCACGAATTGATTTTTCGAAGCTATTTGTGACCTACGCACGAGCAACTTTTCTCGTTCCGTCGCGTATAACAGTTGGTCGTCTGGAAAACTGTCTGCAAGATATTGTCCTCTACTTCCAATTTTCTGAACTCTTTTCCAACTGTAACAAACGGTAAAAGTTCTTTCAAAATGATACGCGTTGAATTAATCTGTCGTATTATCTGGTCTACCTTTTCGTCCTTTAAAGTAACACCGAGATTCTTTTAAAAAATGCGTATGAAACAAACGGATTCCTTGGAGCTAAGAGCAGAAATCTTATAGGCCATGAATAACTCAAATCAGCTGATGATGACCGGCGTGTTTACATCACTCCTGCATAAACTTGCCGTATTTTTAACTGTGTCCTGAATTTTCATGCCCCAGTAATACGCAACATTTTTATCACATTAACTACACGAAAATCAAACGACTAAGAAACAAACATTCTCGTTTCTTTTCACAGAGCTATGATGAATCTTACGAAGATATGCTTTAATTTTCAAGGCCGTTTATACGTTTTATTGTTTTCTTTTAAGCCTTGTGGTTTAAAAGAAAACAATAAAACGTATAAAAAATATGGACATTCCGTGTACGGGTTCATTTTCTTATGTGAAGCGTTACAACATTCATCAACTAAAACAGTAATTTTCTAGTGTAGAAGTTACAGTTTTAATAATTTTTGCAATATTGTGAAGCAATCACTATTATTTATATTGTACCTACCAAAGAGATTGAATAATATAGTACCATATAGTCGATATTTTAAGAATTCTACTGTAAGTATGAAAAACAAAAAAAACTCGAGGAGAACATTTTTCATATCAAACGTTTGGCAAGACAAAGATTCCTCTTTCAGTGCTTGAATAAGGTATGAGGCACACTTTAAATATGCAGAAAATAAAACACAGAAACTTACAATTGTCTCTATAACCTAAGACCATTATTTATATTACATGTACGAACCAATTGAAATGCTTACTTCCACTCACAGGCACTAAATCACACTCACAGGCACGTGTGCACACTCACTCACACGCAGAACTGACAGCAGGTTGCAAAAATGCTTAATTTGATAATTTATAAACTATATTTCAGTTAAGTGTATCAGCAAATATAAAACTGACTTTCAAATTCAGAAACCTTGCTCGTTATTTTCTTTACGGAGGAATGAAAAGTTAGCTGTTTTATCAGGAGGACATTTTGATAACAAACACTAATTGATGATTGAAAAGAAGAGAGTAGGAGGCCACAACAATGGGAACTTCCTGAATGTTGGCTGTCTCTGATGAAATGCTTCAGCCTAGTACCACTAACATATGACTACATACAGCAATCAAACTTAGAAAATACGGCGCATCCTCCCCATATTCATCCCTTCAAACGTTCCTTTCTATTAAAAAAAGATGCAGTCATCAAAATGTTTCTCTAAAATACTTGGACACCCACTGATATAAAAACTTTCCGACCAAAGACAGCACTTCCTCCTTTAACTTCGTATTCAAAGAGCTCGTCAATTGTAATTCCACGTACAAAGTTTGCTTTGCCGTGCCGAGAATGACGAAAAGGCCAGAAATTTTCATCTGAAAATTTCCTAAGGAGATTATAGATGAAAACTTTGGGACACTTTTTATATGCTAGAAATCTACAAATTTGTATTCAATTTCGTGATGGGAAATACCATCGGTACAGGAAATTTTAAATGTTAGGTGCAGCTATGAAGTTATGTATGATACTAGTAAACCCACACGCGTCAATTCACGTGTATTTTAAGGAATGTTTTCGTTTGATTTGACAGTGGATGCAGGCTTTACGACAGAGTTTCCATATTGAAGGATGTACTTTTGATATCCACAATACAATGCTTACAGTTCATGCATATAACCGATCGAATTTCCTCCTATCTAAATTCTTAAGAGCATGACAGAGAGACAGGCCAAGCAAACAAGCCACAAACTGTGTATTATTATATGCTAGTGTACCCTGCTGTCAAAAATAATAGCAGAGATTTTGTGATAATATCCGTCCTATCAAAAATGATGGCAAATACTGTTGGAAAAATATTAAATATAATTACATATAAGAACGCATTACAATTTATTTAATTTTATGTATATTTACAAAGGACAAACGTTCTAATTGAGTATTTCTTTGATGACAACATTCCTAGTGAAAACTATGACACTTAGTTTTCTACTGCTGCAATTGACTCTGCAATTCGTGTCATATTCGAGTACAATGTACCCGAATCATAGGGCAATACCCCGCCGAACTCGGTATCCACGATACGGACTCGAGTATATAAGGCTCTGGATCTCTCTAATTTTTTTGAAAATGACACGAAACATATTAATCAATAAATAAATATATGAATAAATAAATGAATAAATATATAAATAAATAAAAATATAAACACACGACGGTCATTCTTAGTATTAGACTAGTGTCCCCGTGCCATCAAAAATGATGGCACATGCTGTTGGAAAGATATTAAATACAATTACATAGAAGAACGCAATGCAATATATTTAGTTTTATATATATATATATATATATATATATATATATATATATGTATACAAAGAACAGACGTTTTAATTCAGTATTTCTTTGAATTGATTCTGCCTCAGTTTCAGTAGCTATTCTTTCTTGCGCTGCTATTCTGAGATTCCTTCTACAAACATAACGCTGGTCATCAACCTCCTGTTCACGCATCTGCGCCTGCCTTAGTCTTGCTGCTGAGCGTATGGCCTCTAGTTGTTCTTGTGAACTACTTGCATACTGATCCCCCCTCTGTTGCCTTACAACAGCTTGTTATTCTTGAGATAATCCTTTTCTCGCTCTTCTTTTTCGCTCTCGATTCAGTATTTTTTTTCGTTCGAGTGGAGTTTCCATGCCCAAGCTTATTTCAAAGGTAACTTATTTTTCTTGTGACAGTAATAAACACTTAGAATTCAGTATTTTTGAGCCGCAATAGAAGTAGTTACAGCGATTCGTGTCATATCCTACATACAGAAATTCAGCATTACTGAAAGCAACTGCGAGCTTGTGTATGTATATTGTAATATGCAATATACCGCCGAACTCGGTATCCACGATACGGACTCGAGTATATAAGGCTCTGGATCTCTCTAATTTTTTCGAAAGTTACTTATTATAGTGCACTTGTAGAGTGAAAATGAGTCTATTAATTTACCAGTTAACTGAAACTAAGACCGCCAGTGCTAATTTCTTCCTATCTATTCTTAAGAGCGTGACACGAAACATATAAATAAATAAATATATAAACACACGACGGTCATTCAGCCTTGAGGCCTTGAGGTGTTAGTTGGTATAGCTTACTGATAATGTCGTTTTATTCCTTTTTAGTTCTATAGTGTTATTTTATTTTTCAGCAAAATTCACAGAATTTCTACTTGTTCTAGCGAAATTTTATTGAAGAGTATTTTACTTAATAAATGACCGAGTAAGACCCAACTTTTTGTGCTGAATATGTCTGTTCGTCAGACATATGATAATAATTTTCCATTCTTTTATGTGTTATTCATACCACAACACCAGGATTTTTTCATACATTTAACTCAACTGGAATGTTGCACAAGATGACGGCTGAGTGAATAGTAAAAAAATATTTTATCCACCTCCAGGTGGGCATTTTACAAATAGTACATCGAATAGTAAATTGCAAAACATTGAAAATATTAGATCACTCTACAGTTTTCGTGTAATTTTAATGATTTAGATTAACCAATTTAAATTTTTTTAAAGATGAATAGATTAAAGACTGATGACGAATTATTGGGTTTTAAATGAGTGTTTTTCATTAATATTCACGGAACTTCCATTCTGTATCTTATATACCGATAACATGACCCTGATAGTACCCTTTGAAATTACTTGGGTTAAAAGTGATACAATTAAGGATCTATGAACCAAAATATATATTTAAGTTTTACCCGTGGTACTATCATAATCTAAATATTTCTCAATAATATATACAGAAATTCTAATCTCTACTGTATTTACCGATAACATGGGAGTGTAAGAGAAGAAAGCGAATAGCTGAAAAAATTGAGTATTTTATAGTGATCCCGTGCCTTTAGTATCAACAATACAATGCTTAATACATGCATACCCGTTCTGATTTTAGTTCAATAATTTTTCTTCAGTCATAGATAGGAAGTAATGGGACGGACACACAGATAGAGAGAGAAAGCGAGAGAGAGAGAGAGAGAGAGATGGAGAGAGATAGAGATACATTGTCTATTACACAGTATGTCCCACAAAAACCCGAACCGAGTATGTATTTTCCCGTATCAGTAATACCATCATTCGACTTGTATGCTCTTTTCTATCGATTAATTTGAAGGATAATTTTACTAGAAATTAAATGCTTATGTTATTCTTATGATGGTATGATATTACTGATACAGGACATACGGGTTCGGGTTTTTGTGGGACATACTATATATATCGATTAGTCATCTATTTTTAACCGAATTTTGTAGTCAAGGTATATATTTCAGGAATATCTCTCGATAACTTGCAGAGTGTGCACTCTGGAAGGAGGTGACTTTTATGTTTTTGTTTTCTATCATTCAGCATACATTGCATTGAAAGCATCTACATATATAATAGACAATGTCTCTTCATATGTCTCTCTCTCTCTGTATCTGTGTGTGTCCATCCCATTACTTCCTATCTATTACTGAAGAAAAATTATTGAACTGAAATCAGAACGAGTATGCTTGTAGTATAAGCATTGTATTGTGGATACCGAAGGCGACAGATTACTGTAAATACTTCATTTTTCCTTTATTACTTACTTTTGATCAAGGAATTTTTACGGGTACTATCTGGGCCATTTTATCGGTAGATAAGATGGAGAATGGAAGTTCTGTATATATTATAGAAATATATTCACTTAAAACACAATAATTCGCCGTAAATCTTTAATGCATCTGTCATTATAATAACTAGTGCAATGCCCGTCTAATCTAAATAATTACCTAATCTGTGAGCGAATGCAATTCTGCTGAAGAATTTCATCCATTCTTTCTTGAGTTAAATTCTCTCGTGCCACTCGATGCTGTTCGGCATTAATCTGAAGAATTTCCTCCCATCTTTCTTGAGTTAAATTCGCTCGTGCAAGTCGATGCTGTTCGGCATCAATCTGAAGAATTTCATCCCTTCTTTCTTGAGTTAAGTTCTCGCTTGCCACTCGATGTTGTTCAGCGTCCTGCCGAAGAATTTCCTCTCTTCTTTCATGCGTAAGCTCTCTCTAGCTACTCAGTGTTGCTCTGCATTATTCCGTAGAATTGCCTAACGCCGTTCAAGGGTCAAGTTAGCTCTAGCATCTCGTTGGCGAGCAGCATTGATTCGTCTTGCCATTTCGCGTTGTTCGTCCGATAGTCGTCGGCGTATTTCCTGCTGTCGAAGTCTTGCTGTTTTTCTCTTACGGTTGGACACGTTTCTATCCATGTTAGCCTTTATTTGCCTTAATTTTATTCTGAAATATCCTCTATTATCTTTTTGAAGCTTTTCAAGAAAATCACAATCCCGAAAACAATAACTCAATTTCCAAAATCTATGACCTTATATTAAGTGGTAGCCAGGTTACTGGTCAAACTAATTTAAAACATTTCTTTTTGCATTATCAATTAAAAATATCGAAGCATCATGATGAATTTCAACAGAAAAAGGTCCAAAGAAAATTTCTATTTGTAAAAATAAACCGAGTGTGTATTCTGAATGTCATAATGCAAGTGAAAGGGAATTGAATTGCCACAGAAAAATAATGCAATAGAATGATTTCTTGTATTTCTTAAGCTTTAGTCTTGTTGCTATCAAAGCTATCAATTAAAAGAGTGTGACACACAGACAGACAGACGGATGGACGGATGCGGCTCTTATTACAGTATAGATTTCAAATTAGTCAAATCTAAATCGTGGAATTTCTACGAGAATTGGCTAGTATATAATAACGGCCATGATTATGCTGTTTTTTCTGTTTCTGTTTAAGCTGAACACATACAGTCATATAAATTTTTTATCAATGCTTCAAATTGAACATGATAGGGGGCATGGAACATTGGTGTGTAATTCTTAAAAAAATAATTCCTCGTTACTTGTTTTGCTAAATTGTCTAACATTACGCGCTCAATTCAAATAAATTATGACCATTGATATAGAAGAAATGTGCATCGAGTTATTCAGAAACATAAAAATATAGTCGTTTTTATTATAGCAATTCATGAATGAGTACTAATGAATTCCAAATCATTTTTTCACAATGCTAAAATCAAATATCCAACGTGTGCTAATATTTTAGATTTTTGTCTGAAAAATTTACAGTCCGACCTCTCCTTTAACATCGTGCCAGGTATCTTGGATACGGCGTCGAGACCTCCACGTGCTCTCGACAGGCACGTTCACGTATACGAACGACGACCGTTTCCACGTGGTGCACGAACGTAGGTCGCCATACTGGATCCTGTCAATCCAAGACACGCAGCAGAGCGATACTGGCCTCTACGAATGTCAGGTACCAGCGCAGCCGAAGCTTTTCAAGAGGTTCTGGCTCAGCGTTATTGGTGAGAATGCTTAGTTATTGCTCCTCTTTGTTCTTCCGTTTCATGCACACGCTGAGAATAATATCCGTACTTTGGTTCCTTTGTTCTCTGGATCCTTTGTGACAGAACTAGGCTGGAATGTAGAGTCTTTGAATGCATATAATACACTTGATTAGGAAACTTGGTTTTCTATTTACTTTGCTTCTCTGTCTTCGAATAGTAAAACGAAAAGATTTTGCTTGTATCTCAAATGTCAGGTGTGAGATCAAGACTTCATGACCATGTTTTGACTGTTCGAGGCCCAAAATTTGCGTCCTTCCTCAAATTTAGAATTCACCTAAGCTCATATTTTTTCTGAAGGATAATTACACAACATCTGGAACATTCACAACATTGTTTGTATTAAGTTCTAATCTAAAGAGTACTTTTTTAACGACTCAATGTGATATCATTAGAGCCTTTAATTGGCTTCACTTTATATTAGGCGACGTATGACGACTAGCACAGCAAAATACCCTCCTGAAGAAACATATGAACTTTATTCTTGTGACTTAATTGCTTGGACTACATGGCTGGATGCATTGCAGAATTCTATGCATGATAGAAGCTGTAGCTTCTTATGACTTGAACAGGTCTTTCACTAATCAAATCTGTCGATTTATGCACAGTGAAAGTTGGAAAACAGTTTTTAGACTCCTGTGATTCAAAAACAATCGTCAGCGAACTTTTCATGCTGTGATTGACCACAAGTTCTCAATAAAAACCAGGTCGGGAGAAGATGTACCCAGAGGATCTAATTATAATACCTGAACCCCAACAGCCCTCATAAATATATTGTTGCCTTTCTGAAGTTAGATGTAGCATTATCATGAATAAACTCCATATGAAGGCAGCACCCAACAAAGAGTTTATAAAAATTACTCCTATTCACGTGTAAAAAGTTGAATAGATTAGAATAACTACTAGTAATTATCTTAACTTCGTCTGGAATTCAATAAATAATGGGTGGGGCAAAAGTAACTTCACACTTTTAAAACTATTACAATAAAACCGAATAGAGGTAAAAAAAGTGGATTATACAGGGTGGCCCATTAGTCAGATACCTTTTTAAAATTATTATAGTTATAGAACTAAAATTGATCAAGAGATTTGGTTAATTCAGAATGAAAGAAAAAATTTCAAAGTTTAATATAAATTTATAAATGAAACAATAAAACACGTTTAACTATGGAATATAATATCTTTTAAATGACCTCCATTATTAGTCAATCAATGTTGTGCTCTTTCAACGGTGCTGTTCATTACTTACCTTAATGTCTCTGGTGAAATGTTGTTGATCTCTTGAATGATGTTTAGTATCAATTGCTGTAAAGTATCAGGCATTTCAATATAAACTTTTTCCTTTCAGTATCCCCAGAGAAAGAAATCAGGAGCACTTAGATCTGGAAATAGAGGCGGCCACGGTATATCACCAAAACGAGAAATTATTCTGTTTGGAAAAATTGCTTTTAACATTTGCATTGTTTCTTTTGCTGTGTGCGCTGTAGCTCCATCTTGTTGTAAAAAGGTAATCTCTGTGTTATTATCTCCAATTTCAAGTATCAAATATTTTTGAATTATCTGTCTATACAGGTTTCCATTAACACAAATTGCATCACCATTAGCATCTTCAACAAAATATGGTCCAATAATCTTCGAAGACGTGATGCCACACCATACTGTTACTTTAGCTGAGTGAAGTAGACGTTCATGAATTTCTTTTGGATTTTCTGAAGCCCAGAATCTGCAATTTTATTTATTAACAAAACCATTGAAGTGAAAATGTACCTCATCAGTCATTATTAAATTTTTAAAAACGTTTTCATTTTCTGTAAGCTGCAGAAATCTATTCGCAAAATCTAATCGCTTTTGGTAGTCCGTAGGATGGAGTTCTTGAGTTAATTGAATTTTATATGGATGATACTTTCTATCTTTTACCAAAATACGTTGCAGTGAGGTACGTGACATTCTCAGTTAAATTGAACATCTCCTAGTTGACGTTTTAGGCCGATCAGCAACACTCGTTGCAACAAGCTGAATTGAAGCACCAGTTCGTATGGTCCGCGGCCTGCCACAACGTTGTCTGTCTGCTGTTATCCCAGTTTCTTTAAATTTCAATACCAGTTTTTTATGCATCTCTTCGAAGGTCTTCTTTCAATACCATCAATATTCTTGTAATTCCTCTGAACTTCAGTAACTAAACAATCATATCGGAAGTAAAGTTCCACTATTTTTGCTCGTTGTTCCATTGTGTAGCGATTCATTTTGGGGGGTGGATTTTATGAATTTATTGGGCAATATGTTGTGATTGTCGGTAGACTTGATACGCTGGTAGAAAACTTTGAAATCTCCTCATTCATTCTGAATTAACCAAATCTCTTTACTGTTTGTAATTTTGTAGCTATAATAGTTTTAAAAATGTACCTTACTTATGGGCCACCCTGCATATCAAATGAAAGAGAAAATCTTGAAGTTTTATTTCGTATCTAGTATACCGATTAAAGGTTTATATTATTATTCATAAATTTTTATCAATTATCAATAACCCCATAAAAGTGAAATGTAGCAAAGAATAGCGAGCAAGAATAGTGAAAAGTTATTTCATACACAACGGATCCTTAGTAGCAGTGCAGAGGGACTTCATGACAACATTTAATCAACGAACAGGTCCTTCCAGGCATTGCATTATTGCAATGATGATTTCAAGATTTAGAGAATCCAAATCAACAGCTGATAAGGAACGCTCTGGTAGACCGAGAGCAGTACGAAATGCATATGCAGTTCAGCATGTTTCAAACAGTATTCAACAAGAACCACGAACATCGACTAGGAAACATTCCAGTGAACTAGGAATTTATCGAAGATCACTACGTTGCATCCTGACAAAAGACTTACGACTATACCCATATAAAATTCAACTAATTCATGAGTTAAATTATGCAGACAATCAGAAACGAAAAGACTTTGTTCGTGCATTTCTGGATCTGGCAAATGATGAGACCTTTACCTCACACATAATCATGTCCGATAAGGCTCATTTCCATATCAGCGGTACGTAAATAAACAAAAATGCTGATTATTGTGTGTAGAAAACCCTACGATAGTTCATGAAGAACCATTTCATGCAGAGAAGCTTATTGTCTGTTGTGGTATAACAAGTGCAAGAATAATTGGCCCGTACTTTTTCGACGATGAAAAAGTGGCACTGAGAGTAACAGGAAACAACTACAGACAAATGCTCCAGAAATATCCATTGCCATAACTGGAAGATTTGAAAATGTACAATATGTGGTTTCAACAGGATGGAAAACACCGCACACAGCAAGAGAAACCATGGTAATACTAAGAGCTGTCTCTCCTGATAAATTTATTTCACGTTCTGGTGACGTTTCTTGGCCACCACAGTGGCCTTATTTGACCCCTCCGCTCTTTTTCCTTTCGGGATATCTTGAGTAAAGGGCTTATATCAATAGACCTAATGCTCTACTAGAGTTAAAAGGTAACATAATTGAAAAAATCAATAGAATAACTCCAAGTGTTTTGGAACAAGTCATAAAAAGTACAGTACTGTGAAAGAAATGCGCACTTGTTTGAACAGCGATGGACAACATTTGAAGGATATCATATTCAAATAATAAAACTTTTATTAAAAAATAATAAAACTCCAAGATTTCCTCTTTCATTTGATATGTAACCCACTTTTTTGGCTTTATTAGGCTTCGTTTTAATATTATTTAAGTGTGTGAAGTGACTTTTGCCTCACCCATTACAATACAGGCAGAATGCATGAGATGCTTTCACTGCCTCATAGACGTCTGAAAATTATATGAAGTTCCCATAGCAGACTCATCGTTTGGTTCAGTAGTCAATGTACTGGAGTGACGCTTTAGTTTCATCAGTAGCTGTATGTGAATTTCAATGAGTTTGTGAGTCAATCAAAAATATTATCATTCGAATCTTGGAGTGTATGAAAACCTTTAAGGACTCTTTGTTTCCAATTAACTATGAATAATATTTTTCTACTTATTTGTCAGAATTTTTCATACGAGAGGCAAGTTTTCTTTACAAAGATTCTGTCACGTTTATGACTTGAAAGTCCTGGATTATAAATTAATTCCTTAAGGATGAATTTTCAAACACAAGCTTTATCATTTACATACGACGACATACTAGCCAAATGTATACCACTATCAGTGTCAAATGATTTGGCCTTAACTGCTCCATTCATCGTAATTCGTTGGACAGTTGAGAACAATGGTCCATGTTTCGGCCACAATTTTTTAGAAACTAAATTGAATGGAATGCTAGACAGTGGAGGTTGATGTAACTGCAGCAAGAGCTGCAATAATTGTGAACGGAGTGAAAGCCATGACAAACGACATCTAGGTAAAGGATGCTTCGAAATGGAACTGTCTGTACACAGCGCATGACAGCAAAAACACGGGACAACAATCATTAGTCAGAGGGGCGGTCTTAGCTCGCTGCAGAAGGAAAGAAAGGTTTATGCTTTAACATAGATGACAGCAGCTTACTGTAGCAGATACAGAATTAAATTTTCATAAGAACTAGTTGCACGGAACAAGTGAAATAGATAATATTAATTTCTCCCTCTCTGACGAGCGACTGTATGTGTCAAGAAAACAAAAATACAAATTTTAATTCATTTAATTTACAGAGCCACTGTCTCTAGCATTCATTGCTTCCTCGAATAAACTTAACTCACTACAATAAATTAAGTTATAAACAGATCAGTGTAGCATGCATACATAATTCGCAAAAATTAAAATAAGACTGAACAAAGATTTAAAGTGTATTAAGAAAACTATATTTTTATAAAGCTGAGACCCGTTTCATGTGACTAAAGAGTTGTTGTTAAAACAAGTCTTCAAGGGAAGTTGGATCCCCAAATTAAAGATGCCATATTCATTTCAAAATTTAGCCTGTCTTCGGTGGAATGTGCATGTGTGTAGACACTGAATCTGCAAAATTCAACTCAGAATCAAGAAACGTTTCATAAGAAAACTGGAGTATGTACAGTTAACTATGTAGAAAAACATTTTCAATAACACGGTGGCAGTACTCATGTGTTCTAAACTCTTTTCCCACTACACCCAGTGCCCCACGCGACGGTGGAGGGCAGCTCCGAGGTGTTCATGCAGGCGGGGGGCGACATCAAAATGGTCTGCCATGTGACAGGAGCAACACCTCCAACCTTCATCAGGTGGCTCCACACAGCACCAGGTGGTGAGTAACATCACGCAATGGTCTTTAAAGCTCTAAGTGAGTCGTCAGTCATTGTATCGGATGGTTTGACGGTCCCCAAGTGGTGAGGAACTTGCATCACAGAACGGTTTCACCCTCTCTAGGGCTGGGTGATCTGGCATTGAATGAGGAGCGAATGCCAACTCCTGGCACGGCGCTGCAAAATGACTCTTCAATTACTTACATTTCAGTGATAGCATAAGTCACGAAACATACTTTTTCTGAACTTTTATATTCTTGGTTATCGTTCTTTCAGTTTTTGTGAGATTGTATATACTCGTACATCATTAATTAAAGTTTGATCAAAGTCTGTATTGCAGATTGGTCAATAAAGGTGAAGATCAAAGCAACAGGATGCGTACGCAATTTGTGCTAATGGAGTATAACTTTGAGCGATGTCACTATTGAACTCGCCCACATGATATGTATGTCGGTCGTAATGTTGAAATTCCTGGGCTTGTTAGAAAGTATAGTTATTTTTATATTTTTATTAAGCAATTGATATATATTTGCTTGAGAGCATATTCTAATTGTAATCTCACATGGATTAGATGGTAAACAGATTCTTACACGGTTCACTCAATTTTTATATCAATAATCGTTGGGAAAATATTCGTAAAGATACTATAATTCAAGTCGGTCGAAAATGGTCCAAACCGAAATGCCTGCTTGACACAAAATTTGGAAGTGAAAAAGGTTAACTAGCGAGCTACTTACTTGATTAGGCGGCCCACACTTGCGTGTGATGAGCTGCTTACTTCATTAGATGGCTCCACATTTCTTGAGTGGGCGAGCCACTTACTAGATCGGTTGCTTCCTCTCTCTTGCTAGAGAGAGAGAGAGCCATCAGATTGCTTCTTCCCCTGGATGGTGAGCTATTGCATCAAATGACATAACGCTTTTACAGGTAAAGAGTTTTCTGCTCTAAAGTGGTCAGAGACGTCGCTCTTGGAATTCGATGGAGAGTCCAAGAATTCGACGATCAAATTTTCCTTTTGTTTGCTGTACCAACACTTGCAGGCCAGTCACCTCATACGTCGTGAGTTAGTTAGCTCGATAAAGCTTTAAGTTAGACAGCAAAATCATAGTACGAGGCTTTTCATTTCGTACCGTCACATTTTTTGTATCCTAATTTAATGGAATTGGAAGTCCAAACTTGGCCCAGATTGTGGGTTCCTTTTAATCAAAAATCGTCGCATAGCAATGCAGAATTTCAGCCTAGGTATGACTGAGAAATTCTTTCTCTGAAGTTGAGATTTGTAGCAAAAACTGAGAAAAAACTCGTCAAACAATGGTGGGAATTTTAAATCACATTTCAAATGAACTTTGATTAATGGTTTTGAACTTGGTAAATAGTACTACGATTAATCTTCATGAGATGTGTTGCCAAAATTTTTAAATTACTCCTTAATAAATGTTGATGGAAATAAAGCTTACAATTTCCTTCATCAAGGGTTGTGAACTTTGAATGTGAATTAAGCTTATTCCATCATAATATTGTACCTCACGTCTCGCAATAATAGTCAATAAATGAATTACTTCACTAGCCACTAGGCTCTTATTTGAGGACCAGATACTTACTTTTGATTGATATAAATTTACAGTTTTGAGACAATCTTGATGCGCAATCGTCTGCTGCGGTGCAATCTGCTCGTCTTGACGAAGCGTCAAAGATGCATCGAGTAGCTCTGCTCTTCTGCAGTCATCTCCTGCAATCTCACATACTTCTGCCGAGAATTTGAACTCAATTTTTTCCTTAAATGGATCTTCCAGAATCTTTCGGTTGATACACTTTGATGCTAAATATTGTGGATAAAAGATGTAAGACGATACTGTATTGGTCGGTAGTATGATATACTTTTGGTATACATATAAATGTGAAAGTGAGTTCTCCCAAAGAACACATATTTACAGTCCTCTTCTCGCTAGACTTCCTCCACTCAGGTCAGTGCTAGAACCCTAAGAAAGTCAATATGAGAATACAGTCTCGCTCATCACACTACTTCCAGCCAGGAAGACAGCCCTAAACTGGACACTTCTATGTTTTTGAGTGAGGTCTTCGGACGTTCTAACACCACCGCAGCAAAGGTACCGTTTTTAAATTGACTTCTAGACAGAGACTGCGTATTATGAACGTCATAATTCGCAGGTTTGATGTTATCATATCTTTTTTCTTGTACATTAACCAAAAAAAGTGTTCAAAGGACACATCCCACAACGTGTTTCCTATTAGATCCTTCAGTCAAGAGTATTCTCCAGTCATACAATGTATAAAGCGTAGCTTATGTTGAGAATTACTCCTAGAACTTTTTCTAACTTAGAACAGTTAAATGCCTAACGTTACTGTGCAATAGCAGGTAGTATTGTCGAGGTAAAGTGTCAAACTTTATAGTGCAGTGTACATTATGAAGCACGGAGGGGCATGAATTTCCTGCTTCAGCCCTCGGCCCCAAAAACTAGGGCTCATGTTTTGATTTTTTTGCGTGTGAAAAATATTTCTTGTTTTACATTTAACACCCTGGGCAGTGAAGTCCTCCCGAAAATTCGTGATATTTTCTTTGCAACGTTAAAAGACTCCTGAAAGCAATACAATTTGCAAAATTCTTTGCCCGTCTGGCTGACAAAAACAAGAAACGATCAAACAAGTTTGAGCTCGGGAAAAGATTTTGTGTGAAAGAAAATGAGGTTATTCTCCAACGGGGCGAATTTTTGCCCGACAAAGCTGCCTCTTGTGTAACATTTAGTGCCTATTTATGGTAATACTAACGTGGCACTGCTGTGATGAAATGTAGGCAAAATTACTGGGTGTTTCAAAATTAAAGCAACCAGCTTTGCATATTAAATAAATCATTTAAATCAGTGTTTGGTGATTAAAATCTTATATTATTTTGAAGGTAGTATGATAATCTTTCTATTTCAAGTGTTTTAAATTTTAAATTCATACTTTATATAATGGATGTGGATCAAAATACCGTTATCAAGCTCCATAAAGAATGCAAGAGTAGTGTCTCAATTTCAAAAAAGTTAAAAATGAAAAATTGCAACACCGTTCAACTGTTTGGAAATTGTTGAAAAGTCTAAGGAGACTGGCTCAACCTCTGATGAACCAGGACGAGGCTGGAAACGAAATGTTCGAACCAAAAAACTTATCAAAAATGCGCAAGCGAAGTTGCGTCGAAACCCACGTCGATGCCATCGAGAACTGGCTGCAGAAGCCAGTGTTAGGAAAACTTCAATGTATCGAGTGTTGAAGGAGGATCTGGAAAAGAAACTTTACCAAATAATGAAACGTCATGAGCTTACTGAACATCATGAGAGAATGAGGGCTGAAAGAAGTCGTCACATCCTTATTGAGGTAGCTCAAGGCCTGCTTCCAAACTTGGTGTTCACAGATGAGAAAATATTTGACATTCAGCAAGTTGTGAACCATCAGAACGACCGTATTTGGAGTTCCTCAAGTTCAGTCGAGGAAGATTCAGAGATTCAGTCCTCAAGATTGTAACGATACGTCAAAATGTACAGTCTGTCCTGGTTTGGGCAGCTGTGACAGCCACAGAAAGATCTCCGTTTGTTTTTGTGCCTTGTGGGGTTAAACTGAACTCAGAATAGTACATTTCTCTTATTTTGGAATCAGAGTTGCTACCATGGGCTATAAAACATTTTCAGGATTCACTAGGGAATTTCCAACAGGATTCAGCACCATCACATGGCTCCAACGTAGCCCAACCCTGGATTCAGAGGAGCATTTCAGCTTTCATAAGCAAAGATGTATAACCAGCAAAGAGCCTCGACCTCAATCCTTTGGACAATAATCTTAGCTACTCTTCACACTTCTCTCGGGTCCCTCAAAGCAAAACTGCAAAGGGAATGGAAGGCGATTCCACAAGAACAGATAGGTGCCTCTTGCGATGCATTTGTTAATTGACTTAAACCTGTAGTTCGTAATAAGGATGGTTACATCGAATAAATGTAACACTGTATCGTTTGCTTATTATTCACCTTTAAGTTTCAACACTTAAAATCAAAATCGCGCATTTAAATTCTTATAAACCTACCAAAAAGTTTGTTGCCTTAATTTTGAAACACCTGTATTGTGATGAAAATAACAGCAGTATAAAGTGTCTGATGCCTGTAAGAAATGGAATGATAGAATAGGTTATGGATAATTTAGAATATTAAATGAAATAACGAACTTACCAATGCCCTAACAAAGTACATATGTTACTATCCCGTCAGCATAAAAGTACACGATTTGTTTGCTGAAATTAGAAAGGCTGAAAGATTTGAAACACGTAAATGCTGCTGCTGTTTTTATAACCCATTAAGTGATATAAAATAAAACTATACAATGAATAGTAACACAAACGCGTTAGAAAACAAAAATATTTTACATATGAACACTTGTGGCATGCGCAAAAAGTGTATGCCGGACGTGAAAAATTAAAGCAAGAATTTCAGTTCTTGATTCGGATCAGAGAGTAGCAGTCTATCAACATTGACCAGCTTCTCATAGTCACTATTTAAAGTTCACTCAACAATACACGTGCCATAAAACACAATGACAAATCTTTTGTGAGCTTTGTTAAGTCAAAGAAAATAAAAATCACCCTTAGCCCAATAACCTCGAGGAAATGTCTTCAAGTGTTGGCACTGTAAACAAAGGAAAAAACGGTCTGCCAAATTCCGATGGCTTTCCATTGGGGACATTGGAGTCAGTGTGCGGGTCGAGGACTTATTCCAAGCGCCTCTCACTCGAGCAAAGTGCGTCCAATAACACTGTCATGAGCAACAATTTTTTGAACGGGCTTCCTAAATGGGTTTCAAAGTCACGAGCGATATTTTTTCTGTGAACAACTTCCGGTAATGTGTTTGAAAATCATGGAACCTCATTTCTTTCTCTACTGAACGCACTCCGGAATGAGAAAGCGTTGAACGCATGGCTCCTATAAGAAGGTAACGCCCCAGAACGAAAAATGGCCCTTCATTGAGAAAAGTCGAGTTTCTGGCCCAGAAATTAAGTTTCTTGACCAGAAATTGCGATCACGAACCAGAAATTGAGTTCTAGACAAAAGTTGACTTCAAATACTATGGCTGATCTTGACTTGCAGTTATGGAAATTGATAAAGTGAACAAGAAATCAAGTTCCAGCCAACAACCTCGGTTCATAAACGGGAAACTAGACTTTTTTGTTGTTAATATTGAGCTTTTAAATCATGAATTAAATTCTTTAAGGTTTGAAGAAGTTTTTTCGGTCAGGTTACAGAAAATACAAGTAATCATGTATTTTAAAGCCGGCTTATATACATATACTATGTGTTCCAGTTACAATACTTTTAGAATTTTTTTGCCATCGTTCCAAACACAAAAATTTTCTACGACGTGAATTAATGTTGTGCCACACAATCTGCTTTTAGAATAAGAAAAAGAACACTACCGGTTAGTAAAATATAGCGTTCATAATAAAGAAATTGCACCATCAATTTGAGGTGTGAAAATATTGAATAAAAATATTTTACAAATGTAACTTAGGAATTTCAGCCGTAAATTACAAAAAGTAGGTGAAACTTTGTTTCAACTGCCGTTTTTTAGAAGTTGACTTTTTCGTTCTTCACTGATGTAAGAAAATATAAAGGAAAAAATAAAAAGACGTGGAATAACTTGGTAAATGAAGCTAATACTGATCTACTTTGGGCTTAAAAAAACGAGAGAAACGAATTAAAGTTTTTAAAGTTAAGTGCCAGTGTAATAAAATTGAAGAGTTTTTAAATATTCAAGCACCTAGAGACTCAGTTAAGTAATTTCTCAAATTTATCACGTTCAACATAACCTTTGACTTTGAAAAATCTATTCTCGAACGCTTGATTAAGCAGACTGACTAGACTTTTGTAGGAATAAAAGCGACATCGAGAGTGTTTAAAACGATAAAAGTAATGCCAAAAGCCCTTATAAAAGACAATTTTAAAACATTCTATATGAGCGAGCATAAACCAGTTTTTAAGAGCAAGTAAACTGCGGCTTAAAAGCTCGAACTTAAAATGCTTTTGAAGGGCGAGCTTAAAGTTGTTTAGAAACGTGAGCTAGAAGCGATGTTGAAGAATGGGTTCATATCGGTTTCGAAGAGTTTGTTTAAAAAGGTTTGACAGAACGAGTAACTTCTAGCCCTGTAATTTAACCCAAGAATGAGTCAAATGGCTCGTTGCTATTGTCTTATTTAATATTCTATGTTCTATATTTTATATTCTATATTCTTTATTCTATATTCTATCCTATTCTATTCTATTCTATGCTAGTCTAATTCTCCAAGTTTTTATTTACCTCAAAATCCGCTAATATTATGTTTCACTTCAACTTGCAGAGCATTACTGCATCAATAGATTTAAACTTAATAATTATTTTGTTTACGATCAAACTCTCCACGATCCACCAAGTGACAAACATTAGGTAATTATGAAAATTACTATAAAATGAGAATAAGGTGAACGTACCTCAAGAAAATAACTCCAATATATCGTCATTGAAGATCACACTTGAGGAAAAGTCACCAGCGTACGTTTATGCTACTAAGAAAATTTCATAATGAATATTTTTGAACAGTGAAAGAATTCATGCAATACTGAAGTACAACAAGCATCGTTAACAATTCTGAGCCCCTAACCGTACCAATAACAGGATTTCGCATTGTTGACCAAAGTGAATATTTTTTGTACCACTTGAACGAGCTCTAGCATGACCCACTACAGCTGGCCGTCCTGAACAACACTCGAAATGGCTGCCATTAGGACGAGACCTTTACGATGAGCCTAACACGGTTTGGCTCTCGAACAAATGGCAGGCAATGGCCTTACAGAAGTCTTCCTTACCGCTACTGAAACTCCAACTCGACACTTTGCAAGAACTGCCACATTTCGAAATCTGTTTTCATCCTCATGTTTGTAAATTTCCTGAATCTGATTTAGAGGAAGTTAGATTGTGTTCAAATGTTCTTAAGGAGTTTTATATCCTCGAAGTCTCCTTTTGGCTTGATCATGAACAAGAAATAAAACGTTACGATAGCGGGTAATGTCAATTATCATGCACTATTTACAAAATATCTGTTCTCCAGATATTTTTTTCAGTTTCATGATGTGCAGCGAGACAAAAATAACTGAAACTCCCAAAAATATCGACTAAAATAAGTAAAGTATCAATTCAGCATGGCAGTTAATTTTACCTAAATGAGGTACCATCTCCTGGACGTGGTACCTCATTTAGGTAAAATTCTGCAGATTTGTCATTGAGGTTCCCGTTTCATAACAGAAGAACAACGTATTTCATTTTGCCCAACGTTTTCAGTTGGCTGCACAGGCATGATTCTAAAGATAGTCCCGCATTAAAAAATCCCAAAAAGTGAAACACAAGGATTGTGGAGAGAGGAAACATTTTTGAGATGATACGGAGTTTGACTACTTTATATTACAAGTTATTTTATAGATTATGATAGTTTGTTTTACTGAATCTCAAAAGGTGAGATGTTCAAGTTGCGCCAGTAATGTTTTTCGATTGATTTGGGTTATTCCTAATTTTGTATGGGTTGTAATAATTCTCATTTTCTGTGTCACCATTATAATTTCAAGTCTAAGAGAGCATATCACTAAACTGAAATAATACTCCAGTGATAAACTGTTGAAACAGTTCCAAAACGTAGCAATTTTCTCTGGTAGTTTAGAAGGGAATAAAAAATGTACTAGTAGGGTACTGGTAGATGCTGGTAATCAGGATCAAGAGCAGATCAGGGGGAATTGATGGGTGAAAGTATTTCTCAGCACGTAGATTCCTTAAGAATAGGATGCGTGACTGATAGTCATAGATGATATTATTCAACTTTTTCTTTGTTTCAGGTTTCGAGCCAGTGAAAGATCAACATGAATGTAGAGCTTTTTTGTTCCCTGCTATAAAAAGCAAGGAGATAACCTTGTCTATCAGAAACTGAAGGCAAAATAAGCGCAAGACTACTGATTGGTAGAACCATGACAGGGGCAGAGGAAGATGTAGTACGAGATAAGCAGCAGGGGTTTAAGAGCTGTGAGTCAGGTATTTTGGAAGGACAGGTGTGTGATCAGGGCTTAACCAAAGAAAGAAAAGAGCCGTGGGTGGCGATACATTTTGAGAAAGCGTGACAGAGTTGATAGATGTTCTATGAAGAACAAATTGGATCTTTGCGGATTCAGTCCGGATTGCAAAATGTGCGTTGCAGAGTCGGAAAAGAAGCGATTGATTGGTTTCTCCTGGAAGTGAGATTGAGATAAGGTTGTCTTACATCCCTTTGATTTGTTCAAAAGTATGTGATGGCATGATGGCGGATGAAAATGTTAAAGTTTGAATGTGAACATTTTATTGATGAGGTTGCATGGCGATACACGTTTCCTGAGTCAATTAATTTTTGCTGATGACACACTAGTAGTGGCTTTGGAACAGAAATGACAAAGATCAGTGATTGGCTCTTTAACAATATGTTATAAGATGGAATTTCAAATAAATGTAAATAGGAGTGAAGTGATATTGGCAGTAGCAAAGATTATCGAAATGTCCATCCAATCTTTTATTTTGTGCTCTTATGACGATATTGCCATAAATTAAGCAACAAATTATTTCATTTGGGGCATAGTGTTGGGATGGATGAAAATTATTGCAAGAAATCAACAGAGGCTGACGGGAAAAAATTGGGTATTCCCTTATGAGGGCAGCACATAAAGGACTCAGGGTGTCACGCTAATGATCTCTTCACGTGCGTGTAAAACTTCGTATCCTAAAATTCAACAAGTAAAAATTACAGGAATGAAATAACACTTCACACTTTGCAATGGAATGAAAATCTTCCTTGATATGTTAGCAAAGGAAACGTTGTAAACATTTCACTTATGAGCTAATGAGCGAATGTTCTGCTTGTATTGTGCGCTAAATTATTTTTTACTCGTCGCTGTAAAAAATTCAAAAAACCATCACGTAACAATTACTTACTGTGGATCTTAACAAGGGAAGGTATTACCGAAACCACAATCTGCTTTCAAAAAAAG
The DNA here is from genome assembly GCA_006783055.1 of Trinorchestia longiramus. Taxonomy (NCBI): domain Eukaryota; kingdom Metazoa; phylum Arthropoda; class Malacostraca; order Amphipoda; family Talitridae; genus Trinorchestia; species Trinorchestia longiramus. Next base: position 475,049 of record VCRD01000039.1, on the reverse strand, counting down.
ACACCACACCTTCATTAGAATTTGCGATGAATATTGCATGAAAGTTTCCCTAAATGATTTACTCCGGCCACTTCTATTTGCATAATTTTCAATTGAGTACCCATATCAAATTCCTATTTCAAGTACTCGTGCGTTGTTAAAAACTCCCATTAATAAAAATACAAGTACGGTCGTAGCCTCATCAGCTTCTATTGCTGTATTCTATCTTTGTTTGTGCAGCACATAGCTCAGTTTCAAAATGTTTGTAAAGTGATGCTACGCAATTCCACGAGCAGATGACAGCCCTATTACTGTTCCTTTTTACGTGAAATGTCCAAAAATATTTAATATTCTGCAGCATGGAAAATAACAGGTGACCAGCTGCAATATCGCTGCAGACACGAAACGCAGACGTAAAAATGGTCATTTATTGCAGCAATGTTACCTAATGGTGCAATATTCTGAACGCCACTACGCAGAAAAAGTCAAGAATTTCCTGCTTATGTTGAGGAAGCAATTATCGTACAAAACAATACTAACGTAAACTTTTTGATGCTTACTGTGCTCCTTAAGAAAATTGTAAAATATAATGAATTGAATTCGAAGTGACTTATTTACTGGACGTTTTTCATACAAAAACACTCACTGAAATCAAATTCCATTTCTATTCAGGACCAAAATTAGTTTTCTTTGCCTGCTAGGCAAATCAAGTTTTTTCCGAAAGCTAATTGTATTTCTTTGTATGCGCTGGAATGAAAATTTCAGTGATGTATATTTATCTGATGCAGATGCTGAACTCTCAGGTTATCTGGGGGTCTCAAGTTCACCTGCTACGTTCTGTCAATTGGACACACTTCGAGGTCAAGGCTTAGTCATCATGGTTGAAATAAGTAGCCACTTGCAAAAAAAGTCTCTTCACTTCATCAAGCATCTCCAATGGTGTGGCTAAAATCAACTATTCTGAACAAGTTGTAAATATTTTCTAGCAAAATTGACGACGCTTTGTCGTCATCTACACAGCGTTGTTTTTGTGCGTGAGCCTCCAAATTGAACTAACGCTTTCCTCATTCCGATCCAGCCACCAAAACAGCACGCGTAAACCCTGCACTCAGAGGAGGCATGGGACTTGTGGCGGACAACCGGCAAGCGCTGAGCTGGATGGTGCTTACAAAAGTCACGTCTTCAGATGCTGGCGTCTACACCTGCGTAGCGACGGGAGTTAAACCAGCTACTGTCACTGTTCATGTGCTCAGAGGTGAGTAATTTAAGTTGCCTTGAATCAAACTTAATGTAAAAATACTGGTGCTTGAATCACGGTGACACTAAGGCAAAATTTCAATGCAAATACAGGACTCGACAAACGGTTCGTTTTGTAAACTATTTTGGGAGTGTTTACATCCATGTGTTTGTGTATTCATCTCTCATTGACCAGGATGGTCAGAAGTCAATTTCTTATTAATTAACCACCAAATTCTCTTAATCCTAGTCAATTCATCCTACGATAACATTAATCTTCTCCCATCTCCTTCTTTTTCTCTACAATCTTCTACCTCTTTTGACATTAACTTCATTCAAAGCTTCCCTCTTGTTTCTATTTTTGCTTAGTTCCTCAAATAAGTTGTGCATTCCGTGCAAAGTTTTGTTTGAAATGTCAGCCTTCTTTGAGCAGATTCAGGTTTCGGGTTCTGAAATTTGAACGAAAAACCGCAATTTTGTCTAAATGTTGAAAGTTTTGCAAAGTGTTGTATAATTACTTCGTGGATTTTTTGGCCATGCATATAAAATAACAGGTATCATAAATAGTTTAGCTTCCAAACACTTTTTAGGGATATTTTTTCAGGAGTAAAAAAGTATTTCTAAATGTTGAGATATTCAGCAACTCAAACACTGAAATTGTTCAACCGCTGTTACGCGAGAGATTTGTGGGCTCATGATCTTCATTAAGTAGGAACTGCTCAGCAACGCTAAACATATTGGGCTTATTCATCGTTTCTGGGGTCTATATTAGACACATTTAAAAAATCATTGCTGATGTGCTGAAATAATTGTTAACATAGGAATTCTCAACACAGCTTGAAAACAATTCTACTTTTCTGATATTATATTTTCTCGTTGCGTTGTTAGTTTTGTTAACATATTCGATTTTTCAAACGAAATTCTCTCCCGAAAAATGTTCTAGAACAAAGCTCTTAACACCGATAAAAAATTTTGATATTTCTTCGTACATAAGTTAATAATATAACCCATAACATCACGACACGCTTCTATCCTTTTCAGTATTAGTCAAATCGGCTATCCTCCGCGTATATCCCACAAGTTTTCTCCATGCATATTTATTTTACCTGAATAATGTATTCCTTTACGCATTACGTGGGACTCAAAAAAACTAATTTATCTCTAACAACATTCCGTGTTTTTGCGCCGTGTTATTCCTTGGCTCACCACAGCTCCCTGCTCGACATGCACAGATTTTTTCTGCTTATTCTCAGGAAATTTTTCCGTGAGATTCTTATACGGCGACAATGAGATCTTCTTCCAGGTAGAAATATATGGAGAATAATCCCGTTCACAGCTTCGTTAATTTTTCTAAACCACAATGAAAATGTGTTTGAAATTGAAAATTTGTCTGAAATTGAAAACTTGTCGGAGTTTGAAATTCATACGCAAGGTTTTGCAGCTGAATTTCTCCGACGCTAGAGAAGGTGTATTGACATTTAATAAATAAGAATTCGGCAACGAAATTCATTTGCCTTTTTAATACCAAACATGAAATATGTATAACTCGTAAAGATTGACTACAACCAATATCAATTGTCTCAGAAAATAATCTTATTTTTATCTGTGTATTTATTTCAAACTTTCAATTTTAGTTGGGTTTAGAACATAGAAGTAAATTGTTATGAATCAGAAATTTTCAAATGACACTGCTTCCTGCTTGACAATTTATCTAATATAATTTAAATTTTGTCTCTAATTATTGCTAGACATGTGAGTTAGTTTGTATTTAATTTTTGAACCCGTTGTGTAATGTGGTTCATATTTGTACAATATTTTGGGAAAGTGTAACTGTAATTGACACTGCTTTCACAGTCACTTGCTGAGGTTGTGAAATAATTTTAAGAATTAGATGTCGTCAATTAGACGAGCGTAAGTTGAAAAATTGTTGATTACATCAGAAACTTGTCCAATTGAATGTCCGTGTCATAAAAGCTTCTGAGCTTTATGATTTGAATTTTGAAGTTTTGAAGCCACAATTGACAACACAATTGATACTTACACAAATGCAGGTACAAACTTAGTCTTTGTTCATGCTGTAGATGTAAAGATACGTTAAAATAGTTGTAAAGCCACTGACCCTGTTTACAACCACGAAACTCGTGAATTATTGCATCAAAACACAAGCAGAAATCAAACCGTGATCAACAAAAACTGGAAGAAAAATATTAAGGCTTTAGTTACTGTCTATAAGTATGCATATTAATGACTATATGAAGCTTTGAAGTGTAAGATCAACGTACAAATCAATATGTCGTTCATGACAATTTCCAAATATTCATTCCTAATCAATTTTCCGCCTAGCACATACATTGAAGATTGTAATATTACACGTCTTGAAGAGATACTGTAGCATTCAGGAGGAGAGCGTTGAGGGAGTACCTCGTTCATGCAATAATAATTTGTTTCGCAAATTTCTTACAACTAGTTTTGATGAACGTTAAATTTCGAAAATACATTCGATGCATCCGATGAAATATTGCAATTATGAAATTTTTATGTCTATTCATTGAATTTCGACATATTTTACCCGGAGTACAGAACACCTAAGCATTTACCACACCGGCAAAGACGAGATCCCATGCTCAATTTTTGAGCTTATATTTATCTGACAATCAGTTCATCGTAAAAAGGTAGCCGTAAATTCAAATTTAGGATTTATGGCACGCAACCTAACTTACCATTCAAACGCTTATTGAAAAGTGAAATTAATATCACTGACTTGGAACTATAATAAGTACTGTTTCAATAACTAAGACTGATAACGATGAATCATTGTCGGACATGATCAGAATAAAAACTGTCTCACGAGGTACGAAATATTTGTGTAAGAACTGTGCAAATAAGCTTTTATAGCAGCAACAATTTTTTAAGAATTTGAGCGAGTAGTACTGAAACTGAGCAAATAAACCATTCCAGTTTTTTATGGATGCACTTGGAGACTAAAGAAAGACACTGAACTAATTTTTCAGCGAATGAAAGACTGATGTATCCACTTCTGATATACAAGCCAAATACACAAGTCAACACTTGATTTTATCTATGCTCTGGTTAAGTTCAAACGAAAGTAGTTTGGCCAAGCTGATTATATTATTGTGAAGCACTATGAACTTTTTCAAGTAACTCTGATTATTTAAAGCACTGACGCCTGAAAAATTTCATACAGTGCTGACTAACGGAGGTACTAATTTGTATTTTTAGGTAAATTATAGAGTTGAAGTGCAACCTCTTTCAATAGGTTTTCCAGCAGAGCATTCTCTGGCAGGCGGTAACCCACATAGCATTCTTCACAGAGAGTGGTCCAACTGGACGTCTTTAAGCAGGTGATAGAAAAGCTTAGCATCCTCGTTCACGTGGTGTTGCAGTAGAGGATTCTTTTGCACGTTGTAGTGGTATAGCAAGCAGAATATTCTTTTGCAGGAGGTGGTCCACCACAGCATTGTTTTGCAGGTTGTGTTGCAACAAAGCATTCTCTTGTAGGTGGTGTTGCAGAATGGTAGTGCGTTTGAGCAGGGAGGTCAACGCTCAGTTACGAAATAGCCTGAACAGACAACTGCTCAGTCCTCACTTTATGCGTGACAGTTCCAGTAATATTTGGTAAAGAGCAAGACGTTGTTGGGAAGGCTGGTAATCACATCACATAGGAACACAGATTGTATAATAATAGCCTCACCCAATACATATCAAATGAATTTGCTCTAAATTTTGGCTTCCACCTGCCCTGAAATATTTTGAAGAATATTTGCTTCTGAATGCCGACTACATACCCAAAATAACGTATTTTAACTACCTAGTATTCCTAAATACTGCTATTGTGGATTCATGAATGAGCGATACAAGCATGTTCGAAAGAATAGTTCTCTATATATAAAAACACCAGTATTTATGCACATAAAGGTTACAACTTGACCAATTTGATTCTCTGAATCTCAGATTTGAAGCAGTGTGTGCAGCGACCTGTGTTGTTGTGTTACTTAGTAGTCATGCACTTCCACAGAAGTAAGAACTAGTGCGAAGAAAAGAAAATAGTTGTATATAAATCTTCACCAATTGAGAATATATCGTTCTATTTAGAGCCTTATGCAAAAGGTATAGTGTTATTCGTTGCTGAAATATTTCTTTGAAATTGAACAACCTCAACACAGTACAGTTTCCTGATCCCTAGTACAGTTTCCTGACTGCCTTTCCTGACTCCCAGTACAGTTTCCTGACTGTCTTTCCTGACTCCCAATACAGTTTCCTGACTGTCTTTCCTGACTCCCAGTACAGTTACCTGACTGGGTTCATGTTTCTAGACTGTCTGGGGCTCATGCTGTCAAACAAATCCTTCTTTCCTAGTTTTTGTTACTTCTTCAGATGAGCTTCAAGCTAAAAACAACGCATCAAGCTAAAACACCGTTTTCCCGTTCATCGGGGAAACACCGATCAAAAATCCCAAGTTTACATTACATTAGCCCAGATCTTTTCTATAATTTTTTGCTCATATCGGTACAGATTTCAAATTTTGATGTCCCTGTTCGGTGGCTTCAAAGTTACATACGTAAGTCCAACTGCAGAAATTTCAGTAACGCATTTTCTAAAAATTACAAATCTCAACATTTCCTGATCTTTTACAATTTAATTTATAAGATGATTTGAATCGCATTATTTTTAGGTTCCCTTAATTTTTATCTGCTCATCTCCCCTCTTTTCCTCGTCAGAAGAAGCACCAGCCGCGATGCAGAAGGGGAAGACAGAGCAGTCCAACACCAGTGATCTGATTCATTTCCCAAATCCCCCAGGGGACCCTTGGTCTCCTACTGTGTCCTCTAAGTCCTGGGTGTTGCAACCAGGGCTCACGTGGATTTACTTCATTAGCTTCCTATATGTTTTGACTGCTATGGTGCCCTTGCTGCATGAAATTAAGCAGCTCTTTAATGCAGTACCCTCAGGTGAAGAGTTTTGTCTTCTTCGTTGGATAATATTTTGCTTCTTCAAAGAATTTTCTCTAAAAGCGGCGATTCAGCCAATTTGGAACTTCTCGTATACCGCAGTTGTATTATTTCTTGCCCCTGAGGTACTCAATCATTTCCTCCCGGTACAAGTTCTCTCCATAAATTCTATGCATTTCTTTTTGCAACATAATTCGGGACAAATTGTTCGGCTTTTCTGCAGCGTGAAGACTTTTTCTTCAATAACTGGCGTGAGTGTAACAGCATTGGTGTATTTTGTTATGTTAACTTCAAAGCTTTTCTCTCAAAACTTCTGCACATGCTTAAATCGAAGAAGCGAAAAGCTTTTTTCAATAAGCTTCAAATCACGACCTGTTTTGTCCCAACACCCGCCATTTTATAGTTTCTTCCTTTTTTCCCCTTTTTTCATAATTCTTTTTTGTAATGGAACCAACCATATAGTTGGCCCCAAGGTGAAGGTATCGATTCAAAAGTCTTTTTGTCAATCAAACTTCCTAATTCTAAAATATATTTACTTTTTATGTCCTCGCTCTATACCAAGCAAATTATTTCACAAGAAAGTATTTTCGGAATTTTACAGTGAAAAATTGGCCATATTTTCAAACCATAGTTGCGAGTTATTTTTATACTACAACTCTGAGATCATTAAATTGACTCAAATTTCCTACTCATGGCTCTTAAGGTCTACCACCTGGGCCAATCAATTGATAAATCCTATTAAATTATCTATGTGGGAGCTTTCTATTTTGACGTTACTGCAATCCGGTTACTTTCTTGGGCTACTTTTTGCAGCATCTGCTCGTTTCTGTAAGAACCTGGAAATTTTCTCTGTATCCCAATCTTTTGACCAAATAAAAGACGTAAGATGATTCTGTGTATGAGTGCGATATTATTTGCATCAAACTATTAATGTTTAATATAAATATATATTTCAAATATACGTGTCTGTCTCCAGGCTTTCATTTTCATAAATTCACCATCCCGAATTGAGCCGAGTATGAGATTATGCGATATTTCTCAAAATTCAAATTTTCACCCAAAGACTTTCAAAGAACCAGCGTCAGGAATTCAAACTTTGGTAGACATTAAAACAATTTTACAGACAGACCAATTAGAAAAATTTGAGCAGTTCTCAGAACTGAAGACTCCTCTCATTCACGTATTGAACTATAGAGTGCGTTCACTTTTCTCATGGTTTTCAGCGATTACTCCCAATTAATTTGGTCCACATGTTTTTATCTCTGATAATCCTCTTGATCTCAGAGACCCAACAACGGCCCTGTTTGTCCTGACTTGCTAAAACAAAAATAGACAAATCCGTGTGTACAAGATAACTGTTATAGTCCCATAGGCATTCTATTTATTTCTTATCTTGGAGTATTTTGGAGCATCAAAGTAATATTTCGAAATGCACGATTAGTATTATCTATCAAACATGTTGTGAATCTCAAGCTTATGAGGTTGATTTTCGGTCGCCTCTCTGAAAAAATGTAAAAATATGGAACAGAAAAAGCTTTCGACATTATTTTGCTTTATAGGCAAAAGATTATTTACTGCAAACACTTATCACTAATTAGCGTGCGACTTTTCTTCCATTCTAGCACTATTGTCATTTGCATTGAGAATTACAGTGTATGGGCTCTGCTCTCAGAGCGCATTATATGAAAATTGACGAACAGCCTGACCGTGATCATTAAATTGGTGATTTATTGGTACTCCGCTTTTGTATTAGACACTGATATTTGATTACACAATTATCATTGAGTTGATAATTTCTGAAACCAAATCAGCCAATAGTCTACAAAAAACAAACAATTTATTCATGAACTATACTGAAATTTTTTTTGTCTGATTTTTTACGCGTCAAAAAACTTTGACTGTATTTGCAAATTCTGACCGTCGTGTTTTCGAGTCTTAATGTAATCAAAAATGTTTTTTCTCCTGATGAGATACACACTGTAACCCCTCTAAAAATTGATTATAAATGGGTAATCACAAAATTTCAGTGCAGTATTTTTAATGAAATGTTTTCATAATTTATAATTTCTAGATTCTTTCTAACGATGCGCAGACGCTGTAATTACTCAACTTTGGCACATTGATTATTTTTTCAGCGTCATTAGCACTAATTTACCTACTGAATCCTCCAAATATAATTGAACATAACTGAACTTCGATTGGCAAGCAAGTAGTTCCTTAGTCAAAACGACATAAAATATATTTAAATTTGAATTATGGCCCACTAATGTTTTTAATGTTTTTTGTTTTAATGGTACGTCCCGATTAACACAACAGGATAACAACGATAACACTAGTGTGGCGATACGTACTCTCTTTCTATACATTTACAGCACAAATATGTAATAATTACGAGCATTAATTGAATTCTTCCAAGGTGAATGTATTACATACACATTTTATGTTAATTGAAATACAATAAATTATTCATGACGAGAGAGACACGTTGCAAATTGGAGGAATCCAAACCCCCTGACATGTATGATATATTATACATCGATGAGGCCAACACAAGAAGGGAATAAACACAATTGATTAGCTGAACAATATTTATTGAAAAAACACACGGAAAAACACGTAAATGTGTCATGAAATCAATGTGATCTATCTCCTTAAATCGCCCAATTTCATTCACAACAATTATTTAGATCATACAATATCAAGTGACTGCGAAATTGACACACTGTTACATCTAACGACAAATCCTAAATACACGCGAACATGTCAAAATTCATTGAAAATCACTCCAATCCTATCACTTAATCTCATTCTTAAAACATAACCAAATACACTCTCACGAATGAAAATCATGAATGAAGATCATGAATGAAAATCACTGCGATCCCGTTACCCAATTTCACTGAGAAAATTATTTTCACTCTCGACTAATGATACGAAGAATTACGCTGCACATCGTTGACCGTTCGTAGGAAACACCCACTCGGTCGAGCCCTAACACGTGGCACCAGCACATCCTGCTGTTTAGACTATATAAATATACTTCTCCCACGTGTTCCCAAACTCCACTGGGTTCAAGAGACACTGGTTTAAGGCTGAATTAAATAACATTTCCACTTGGCTCCTGTTGTCAATATTTCGAAGTAATTACGTAAACATTAAATCCAACTTGAGGCTGAATCCCCGATCCTCTCCGAGTTAATTATTTGTGAAACTTTTCAAAGTTTACAGGAAATTTTTCAAGGATTCAGTTACTCCAAGAAGTATTAGTCGTAGTAGTGGTAGTAGAAGTAGTAGTAGAAGACGTAGCGATAGTTGCTCTAGCAGTTCTAGCAGCTCTAGCAGTTCTCGTAGTTTTAGTAGTTCTCTTCCTCTCCTCCGAGTGATATTCCGTCTTTTACTTCCTTGATGTCGGTCACCTGGCCCTAGCTCGTAGGTGCCCCCTGCTTCCTTGAAGTCGGTCCCCTTTCCCCCAGCTCGTACGTGCCCCTTGTAGAATCGTCGCCTCTTCTCACAGTGTTGTTCACCCGATCAACGCCTTACTCTTTTCACTCCCTTGATTTCCCGACTGCTGCTTATATAATCTGTTGGTGTTTTCTAGAAACATGCCTTCTGACTTTTAGATCCTCCTTTCGTATCTGGTCTTGCTTTAAAGGTGTACTGTGTTCATTTGACCGTTAGCTTCTAATCCAATGCTTCTCATGCTTTCGAGGCGATCGCAGAACATATTTCAACTGGTAGGCGTTCAGAACTGCTTACACCGTATGATAGCGTGCTGTGTTGTTCGTATTTTTTGCCACGTACCCATTCACCTTCACATATCCTTACACATTACCACATCATTACACATTACTTTACATCACTATGCATGATCACTACTATCACCGCACTAGCAGTGCTGGGAAGTGAGGCTCTTACAGTGCGAGGAAGTGAGACTCTAGCAGTGCTGGGAAGTAAAGCGCTAGCAGTGCTGGGGGATGAGGCTCTAGCAGTGCTGGAAAGTGAGACTCTAACAGTGCTAGGAAGTGAGGCTCTTGCAGTGCTGGGAAATGAGGTGCTAGCAGTGCTGGGAAATGAGGTGCTAGCAGTGCTGAGAAGTGAAAACCCACTTCCTCTCTCACCCTCTTTGATAACATTAATGAAGTGCATTAAGTTTATTCTGTAACCCGTCGTAGCATCAAATGAGTTTCTGTCTGATTTTTTAGTTTAAAGTCTCAATTTTGATCAATGTTTCCAAAGCTTTGTTTATTTGTCATTGTGTCATATTGTCATTGTGAAAACTATGTAATTTTCCCACTGTGAATCATACATAGTTTTCACAATTTAACTTCAAACCTAATCAAACGTATTTTTTGATAATTCATCGTTGTGTGGTGACTGCTTCAAGCAGTTGGCAAGCGTACGTCATGATTATAACTTTTCCTTTTAGAGTAACTAAATGTAGTAGAGTACAAGTTAACTAAAGCCTAAATCTTAAAATTGGACATGTAGAATCAGACGTAATCTTACTCAATTTAATGCCACATGAGGCTCCTCAGAGAGAATAGCAGCTGCAGATAAACTTGTGGACCGTTCTTGCGTTTAATTGGACAAAGCAGGGCTTTCCTGCTTTGAGATTTTCCTGTCATTGAGTAAAGATTCTGTGAGGAGCGTCAGCCGTCAAAATGGGTTCGAGGGTTTCAATTGGGTTCAAAAGCTTACAACATTAAACCTAAAAAAAACCGTTCACTGTAGGAGATTGCATGATGCATAATACATAAAAGATTGGTTGTCCTCAGTTCAGAGAAAAAATGTCTGAATTTCTCAAAACAAAATTCATGAATGCTTCAATTTTCCCCACACTGTGTATTGTCTCGCTCTAGATTCAAATATAACAGTTTTGAAAAACACACCTTCTGTACAACGACGCAATTCTTTTCCACAGGATTAATAAATACTATCAAATGCGACACAATAGTTCATAGAACACAGTAAAAAAAGCAGAAAATACCAGTCAGCGAATCTTAATACACGTTCCAAAAGAGAATGAAGAAGTTCTAATATCATATTAAATAAAATATGAATATAATTTCAAGAAATTTGCGTCAAAACTTATTTATCGTCTGCCATCAAGGCCGTGCTGTAAATAAGAAAGAATAAAAGGGAAACCTATTCATTATATCAATAAAAATTAGTGTTAAAAAATTATTGTTTTGAGTACGAAAGTATTTTTCTCCAAGATTCTGTCCAAATAGGTTTATCGCATGTGTTTCCTCATAATAAAAGGCTTAGTATGTAGTACTGTCTTTCTGATGAAATCTTTCTTATGTTGTTCTCCATATGTTTTCTCTTCAAATACATATTTTATTTACATGCACAATACATATTCAATTACACAGAGTACAGTGATTTATATTTTAAATCTCTTAAAGTTATAAATTATGAATTGTTAATATATTAACTCCCTTCTCCAATAACGTTACCGGAGTACTTAAATTTGTCGCAAACATCAAAAATGAGTTTACGATATCAGGGGGCTTTTGTTTTTCATGTGTGTTGTAGAAGTACACAGCACGAGAGCGGAAGTTACAGCAAGATGATCGAACATTCAGAAAAACAGCTGTTGGAGTGAATGAGATCACTGTTTGAATAACTTAGTTAACACAGTAACTGTTAATATGAAGCTTAGAGGAGCTTTAAGGCCTAAGTGCAACAAGTCGACGACTCTTAGGACGCCAAGCACACCTAACTTTGCTTAAAATAGTGCATGGTTCATCTAAGATTTGCAGATACATAATTTAGATAACTGTTCATTTTAAATACTTTTAGTTGGGCTGTAAGGCTCAGTCTTCCACATTGAACGCTTTGCAATAATAAGCACAAACTCTTACAGTCACGATGTCACTGTTTAAAATGAAAAATACTTATAACTTTTTATCAATGCAAATTACTTTAAATGACTATATTCATACTCGTAAATGAAGAACTGGTTTATGGATTGATTCTTATTAAATTCCAAAAATTTTAATAATTTTTTGTGAGCTTGCTATTTTCTGGTTGAGAATTGGAATGGTTTCATTTAAATATGATAATTTTTTGTGAAATATTATAGCATCATTTTTACACGAACAAATTTCAGTCCAGTTGGAAAAGATTTTTATTTTATTTTCAATTAAGAATAGACTGTCGCATGAAATTTAAGAAGGTACAGCTATGCAAAATAAATTCTGTCATATTTTTCAAATACTTATCTCGTTTGAGAAAAATATATTTTGAATGGGCACATTTCATTTCATATTGTAAACATAGTTTTTCCGTACTGCTTTCTTTCCATTGAAAATACTTCCTGAGAAAATAAGCATTCATACAGAAATTAATATCGTCTGAACTCCGACCTCCTAAAAAATGTTATTTCCCATTTTTATCTTTCCAAAAAATGTCAAATCCACAATCAAATTCACTGTTTTACCGCAAGCTAGTTGTCAGCATCATAAATTAAACATGCACCCTGAAAATTCGGGACAATGAAGTTAAAATAAGAAAAACATCTAGAAGCTACAACTAGCGAAGCACAAAATATGTCTTACACAAATTGAATGCCTGCTCGTTTGCATGGGAAAACCTTCCCAGTGGAATCAAAAATAGAAGAGACGAGTTTAATTCTCTCAGAGGTATTTTAAAAACATGACCGTCTGGAATCTGTTCCGTAGAGTACCAGTTTTATTGCCTTTTGAAGAGGTCACCCAATCCGTCGCAATGGACATCTTCTTCACGAACCTCTCTAGCTCAGATCGTAATTTAGCTCTGAACTTTGTTGCGAGGGAAAACATTGCAGTTTCCAAGCCCTCAGGGTGTACACGACAATACACCAGACTTGTTTTTTCTTAGGCTGTAGAGCAAGATTAATGTTAAAATACCTTGATTCAAGGAACTACATAGCTTCTAAGACTTTGTTTGTCTCAGCCAGTCTTTGAAACACTGATAGGAGCTCTTACCATCACGTAGAAATGGATAAATTTCAGTCCTATCTTAGGTCTCAATCTTATTTTCCCGAGATTGCAGACAATGGTGCTGTAGAAGAGAAAATATAATTTAAAAAAAAATTGTGAATGATTGTGGCTTGATCTTATGTGAGCTTTCAGAGTTATGTAATTTTCTATTCAAAATACTGCTTCGAAGAAAATTGTGACTAGAAAATTGAAATGTTTTAAAAATTGAAATAAAAATTGAAACAAACTTAAAACTTGGAAAATAAGGTACGAGAAGAGAAAATAATATGAGCGTGTAATGATTATGATTGCTTCAAATGATGTGGAAAATAGGAAACATACCATCAGACGGTAAAAGAGAGGAAGTCTTTGGTATGCCAGTTTTTAAAACAATTAGGAAGATCATATGTTGACCGCTTCTGATGCAATCGTGGGCCAAGGGAAGAGAGTTATTGAGCAATTATTGGTAAAGTATGGAATGAGCTTAAATAATTTGAAAGAGAAATGAATCACAATGGTGTTAAAACTGAATTGCAGCCAAAAGTGAAAAGAATGAGTGCTAAATGTCACCAAGATTTGACAAAATTCAGCAAGAAAAATGCAAGATAGTAAAAGTGGATGTGTTATAATTCCAAGGGTGTGCACTACAAGCAAATATAAATGGCTATTGCATGTTGATTGAAGGTAGTACAAAGCAAGGGTTAAAGAGTTCATGTCTTCAGCCAGGGACATGAGAGCGCATACAATTCAAGGGGCTGAATTCACATCTACATACGCTGCAGCGAAGGTATCTGTAAGAAAATTTCTGGTTCATGCTGCCTCTATTTCATGACTTAAGTCCTACTCGGGAAGCGGAGATGAATGACCAAAGGTAATGTTTTGCTCAGCTCTGAGTAAAAGATTCTGCTCGGCTTTAGTCACCGGCCAAATATTGGAAAATAGTTTCGAAGGATTTTATCGTTTGTTTACGCTCAGCTTCAAGCGGAAGGCGACTCCTCATTTTAGGGTTTATCTCAGCCTTTCCAGAACTCAATTTCTCAACGCATGCATCGACTTTGAAGTTAACTAAACCTCCTGTCAGGGCTGCATCCTTCACATCGTATGGGTCAAAATATCTGTCGAATGAACGCAATTCTTCAAAGTGTTGGTCTCGGAAAGGCCAGTTTCACGAAGTCCATCATGAGGGTCGGCACCACGAAAACATCATCCGTACGTCCAACTAAATCTCCTAGGGTGATCGATCCTTGAAAATATTCCAGCGTTTTTATGCTCAAAACGAGCGGTGTGATTTTGAGATGAAGGCAGCCCGTTTGTCATGGTTCTTCGGAGTAATTTTTGCAAAGTTATCTAATTCACCAGAATGATTCTTCATCTTTTTTTTCGGTGGCACAAAAACAAATTAATTTAGTGATCAATACCATATAAAGTATATCTAAAACATACTGATCCACCACTACTTTCAGAGTACGCACGAATCGACCACAATAATGGATTACATTTTAATATAAATGCGTTAAAACTATGGATTTGTTCTGAGATTTCCGGGACATGCTTTCATTAAATCATTCAGTTCAACACGCTTGTATTGACAATTAAAATTTTACTGTGCCTGATGATAAGTAGTAAAAATTGTACCTTCATGATCTTTGATCTGTAATATACGAGTTACAATTTCATCCTAGTAAGACTTGAACCACTATCACTAATAGACTTTTGAAAGCAAAAATCTGTTGGAGTCAATGTGCATTGAAAAATAGAAGTCAAAAGAATTTGCATTATTTCCCGTAATTTTGCACATAGATCACAAAATATCCCTACAATTGAACCTCGAATTGCTTTCAAAAGTCCTCCCATCAGAACCTAACGCCAAATATTCTCCTCATGTGGCCAGTTTATTTAGGCTTTCGAAACAAAAACCTTTCCATAAGGAACGTGACAAGTTATTGAAAATGATAACGTACGGACATTGTTGATATCATGACTTAGAAAACGTTTTCAGTGAGCTGTACTTGCTCGATCGTCTGGAAGTGTGTTTGCACTATCTCATTGAAAATATTTTAACTCGAGTTGAGGTATTGATCGTACAACGTGAAGTATATTTTTAGTGATCCTAAACTCCCTTCAATAATACATTCTTCTATCGCAAATTATGTTAATTTTTTTTGTGTTTCGTCTTGAAACGAGGTTTATACCACAGTTTTTGACAAAGTATCTGCTCTTTCATACTCATGAAAAAAACGTTTTTATCTCTCACATCGTTGGAGTTTTAATTTATCAAAGTTGGCTTGTCTCAAAGTGATTTTTTAAGTGAGCTGAAAATTGTTAATAGCTTCAAGGATTTGTAAAGAATATAGTTTCTTCTTTTCTCCATTTACAGGTAATTCTGTCACTTCTTGCATACATTTCAAGGTCATACAGGTACTTGATGAGGCTGATATTGTATAATTGTGCTATAAAAGAATGGTTGCTAATCATCATAATATTAAAACAAGTCCTCAGGTTGGGCAAACGTTGCTACTCACAACCAGTAAAGCTTAGGAGGTCTAACAATTCAGAAAAAAATATCGAATGAATGATTTACTTGTTTCTGCATTGAAAAGACTAAAAACATCATTACTCTTTTTTGACAATGACTGGTCACATGAACAGTGAAAAATTATACTCTTAGATGCGATTTTGAAGTCAAAACAAGGTCTCTTAAAAAATATACATTATTTAGTAATTATTTATAAGCTCTGTTTGGAAAGTGTCATAATGATAATATTGTTTATTTTATGAATAAGTAGTACACAAACATTCACTATTCTCATAGTCCCATGAAGATGTAGAAAGCACCATCGTTTCAAAAGTAAATAAGTATTGAAAAACAGTCTTATACCATGCAGGTAAGAAACATAAAGTATTTAGAATTCTATACTTATCGTGGAAAGCGATGCTGGTACTCGTAGAAAGCAATACAGTATCGAACTAAGCCTCCTTTTTTCAACATTGAGTTCAGTGTTTGAAATATTGTCATGCAGTCTGAAAATTTCATGTAATTTTTAACTTCTATAGTCATACGAGTGCACGAATGCTAACTAAATATATTCATATGTAAATTATGAATACTCTTGAAACTTGTTCAATGAGTAAGCAATAGACACGTATGACTGTATCTCTACCCGCACATTTTCACTGTGCAGTGAAGTATAGCTCTGATTTTTTTGGTGAGTTTAGACTAGAATTTGACTTTATACTTAAAAATATGATAATTCAATATAAAAAACGTGAATCAACTAATAGAGGGTATTTCGTTTCTACAGAAATTGAGTACAAACATAGTGTATTGTAACATGACTGTTACATTCAAACTTGCTGGTTATGGTAACTTTCGAGTGGCAAAATATATTATGTTCCCTGTGATAATATGGATAGCATGTGCCGACACAGATTTCCAGTCAATTTAGTCTCTGACGACAAATCTTAAATGACTTGAATTCTCGTTTTGAAAGAAAGACGCAACCACTTTACTAGAGAGGGCAAATGATTACGGCAAGAAAACTCTGAAATTAAACCATACATATGAAGGGATCTAACCTTGAAGAAATCGCTCAACAACATCGAGAAGCAGGTCCACATCACTCCTCGTCTAAGCAACCGGATGAAGTCGATCCTTTCATCCGGAGGCTCACAACGAAGCGGACGCCCGTAAATGGATGCAATATATTCCAGTGCATGCGAAACGTCTCCAGTGTTTGATGATGCCAGCTTTCTGTATATGAAATTCAGAGCATTTTTTCATTCATCCAATTCAATTTCCTCGCTATCACCCTGCCGGATATGACTGAATAATAATCAGGTTATTAGAAGTACCTGTGAACCGCACATATTTTGCGTGTGGATATTCCTCTCTACTACTGTACATCTGACTATTCCTAAACTTTTTATCTATTAAAATTGAATATTATGAAAGACTCGATATACTGTATGTGTACCATTTGCTTAATGCAAATATTGATTATCTAATTTGTAATATTTTTGAAATGTTCGTGCAATAAACAATGTTTAGAAAAGATGTTCTACTCCACTGAATACATTAGATTCCACATTGCACTGGCATGAGCTATGTATACTCAATATGGAAACATATCTCTTGATTTCATTCTTCGATTTTAATCTGACATTTATTAATACTCGCTTGATTTCATCTTTAATTAATGCTGTTGATATTTGATTTAATTATTCTTCCATTTCGACGTAACTTGATTCATCAGAAGAATTGATTCATTTTGCTTCAAAGTCTTTGTTGTTATAAGTCTTGTGATAATCACACTCAACGATATAAATTCAATACGAATATGTATCAACAAAATAGGCTGAAAAATCTCTATTTTCTTCACACTTTTAACGTTTAAAAAATTGAAGACGTAATTTTTTTGTTCCATCCCCCTTTATCCTATAATATATTATCGTATGGTACAAGACATGCATAACTAACATACAATGGATATAAGGTGACCCGAGAGACACGAAGTACAAATAACTTAACATGAAGATGAAGACTGCAAATGTTCCTATGCCCGTAACTTCAGAATGCATTGACAAGCCTACAAAAAGAAAATAAAAATAAGGTAAGACAAATTTTCCATTTACCTGCCAGTATTACACATAAGTATTCATTATAAACCAATAACTCCCTCAGAAATTCCAGTTTCTAAATAGAAGAAAGACGGCAGTGTATGAATAAATGTATCATCAGCTTTTTCCCCTTCTCCAAACAGCTGCAGGACCTCCACAGTTAGATCAAAAGCTGCTGTCCTCTCAAAACTTTTTCCCCTATACTATTGCAGAAAAAAATATCATGCAACCCCTGAGGGAACTTATTTCGCCCTCTCATCATTTTTATCAGGTTTTTGCTTCTATTTTTCCGTGAAGGGGGCGAATACTTTTCGCCCCGCGTTAAAGTTAGATCTAATATCCAATGCATTTTTGTTTTCTTATTTTTCTGTTATCAAAATTTGTTTCATTGCCTTGTCTTTGTTAGCGATGAATTAGTTTGATTTTGATTATATGATCAATGACTTATTTTCCAAGCTCGCAGCTCGTTGGGCTTTCAAACTTAGGAGTTCTGTGAGTGTCTGAGTGTGTGTAGGCATTATAACATGTGCCGTGTAAACAAACTAGAACACCTGAAAATTAGGTCTATTGCAGAGATAAATGCATGTTTCATTATTTTATTTTATTGACAGTTTATATTTTAGTTGTCTCTTATTTCAACACTGATGGGGACTTTGCTCAACGAAGGGTTTACCTTCACGGATATTCCCTGTTGTGTTGCTTCTTCATATTATCGTAGCCGAGAACTCAATAGAAATCGACTAGTTCTCACTCAAAAAAGACATTCAACTTAAAGATGATTATTTTTGTAGAAGTTCTGTATGCAAGTAACGTGTCCCTCGCCAAGTGCTAATGTCGCATTGACTCAATGTTCTCAAAGATGATGAATGGCAGAAGAAAACATTAACGCCCTAACATCGCTTGCTAAGGGTAAAACTGGAAATAATGTACATTCCAGTGAAACATTGATGTACCTCTATAGAGGTATAACAATATGCCACATACCATGGCTGCACTGTCATCACCAGCAAGTATGTAATGAAGATAAGATAGGAAAAATATCCTATGTTCTCCGTCGCAGCTCAATCATTAAAAGTATTTCAATATCTTTAATTCACCTTGTAAACTTTGAAATAAGTCTGTAGGAGGTTTGTGCTTTACATAAAAAGCTTATCATTTTAGTTGACTAAAATAACCAAGAATAATAGCCCAGCATCCTGTGGTACTTTATCAGAACCAAAGATAACCCGACACCCGTATTACTTTATTAATATCAAAAATAATCCGACACCCGTGTTACTTTATAAGGCCCAAAAATAACCTTATGCCTTTATTACTTCATGAGGCCCAATAATGACCCGACACCCGTGTTACTTTATGAGACCAATAATAACTCGACACCCGTGTTACTTTATGAGACCCAATAATAACCCTCTGTCTCCAAGACTTCCGGCCTGAAACAGCTCTTCTCATGCTCTCGTTAACGTTGAGCCTTCCTCCATGGTTGGCATCGTTCCATCAACCCGGCTAATGGTCATGACTAATTGATCGGTGAGCAGGACTAATTTTCTGGGCAACTGCCAATACCTAACCTTAGAAATACTCTTACGTGATCCAGTCAAGTTCAGCTGCGTGAAAACTCAATTTCTTGCTCATCTTGACGAGACAAAGATTCCCAGCACAGACATATTCAGTTTCAGCCCATAATTAAACATCTGGGAAAATGTTGCCGCACAATGTTCATAATGTTGCCATTTACGTTTACGATTGACATTTGTGATCTCGATACATCATAACCTAAGGAAAAATTAAATTTCCAAATTTAATAATGAGTTTACGTATCGAAGTACACCTTTCCCTTCTCAGAATTTGTGTTAACCGATAAACAGTAAGAACAGCCACTACTCGACCAATAAATAACAGGAACAATAAACCGTATGAAAAACCAGTATTCGTCACTTCATCAATACAAGAAGAGTTCAGCACTGAGATTACACAGTATGTTAATACGTGGCAATGATAGATAAATGATAAATAGATTTGATTTACGTTCATTATTAAGACACATAGAAGAAATATTCCAGAAGAACTTTCCTACTTCAACCACTCTCCACATACCTGTTTATTTTCCAAATAATTGTTTCTGTATGCTTAAAGGCCGACTAATACACCAGACAAGACAACAAACAATCCACTTACGAACCATAATTATCTATAGAGTTATTTTGCACTTTCTTTCTTCTATATTAGTGATGTAATGGGCCCAAGAAATTTCAATCTTCCTTCGTTCTTATTCTCCAAAATACATGGTGTCTCAGCACGACGTGTAGTGTATAAAACTTGCTTGAAACACTTCAGAATAATTATCTTGTGTGCCTGCGTGCAGAACAAGCACCGAAGAATGGGGGCAGGAAAGGTCATCGTTCTGCAGGAATAGTTTTATGAGGTCAGTGGTGCCCTGTGGTGTGCCCTTGACATAGAACGAGCTCTAATTCGTTTTCTAGTACGTATATTTTTGCACAAACTTGGAACTTATAAGTCTAACAGTTCGAGAAAAAAATGTAATATTTGCAGTAAGTTGTAGCTGTTTTGTGCGAATTTTTAGTTTTAATTCACCGTCCTTCCATCGTTTACAGCATTACCAATACCAATCAGTTGTTGCAAAAAACTATAATTTTTCATCCTGCTATAAAAGCCATTATAATTACATTGTTTTGACTCCAGTCACATCTTGATGTGAACACATTTAAGTCTTTTTGCTCTCATAATAGCGACTGTTAGCGTCCTATATTCGTCCACTTTGCATAAATCTCTTGATAGATCGCATTTAATTCTCGTGTTGACACTCAGCAGGCTTCTAGAATAGATTAAAGCAGTAGAAACTAGCTGTTTCGCCCATTATTGGGTTGGTACTCAAGTCCCATGCCGTAAAACGCAAGAATCACAAGACTGAAATCACAAGAAACGTAACATTTTACACATTCAACTATATGCTCTTGAATGGTAATAATTTACTGAAAGCGAATAGTGAATGCGAGGGTTTGTTATTCCCTATTAGAAAATTCAAACTTGGGGATGACTGAAACCTGCTCAGTTTACATATCCAAAGAAATTTCAAATTCGTTACAGATCGTCCGTTCTGCAAGTTTAACGGATAAAAAACTTTTAATGAAAAAGTTGCTCGGGTGAATCCAAAATCTCACATCTAGTCGAACGCTCATAAAATTACATGTAAGGAAAGACATGAACCTGAGCAGTAGCAAATTGACTCAGGGGCTTAAAGAATTGTGTCATCAAGCCTACGAAAGCTGAAATAAATTTTCTAACTACAGTATTTCAATTCCTTGGCAAGCATTGGAGTAAAATTTTTTCAATATTTCCGGAATGTAGTTTAAAAATGTTACCAAGCACGCGTTTCTGTCTCATTCTGGCCCGTACATTCGCACGATTTGAGACTATATGTTTGGAAAATTACTTAAGATAAAGCAAGTAGTAGGCTATGACTCGTATGTGGAACAATGCCAATATTTTAGCATTGTGAAATAAATTAGTCTTCCAGTTGCTATGAATCGTTTGGAAAGAGAAGTTCATTAAACATGAAAGTATAAACATGGAGTCAAGTTACATTCGATTACTCATTTTAAACATAAATTTATAATTCACTGTGCGTGTATAATAATTCGATTGTTTCTGCCCAAATACGAAAGTTTTCTTTCCTTAGAAGTACTAAGAATTTTAAACTTCACTATCAGATTCCTTATCTTGAATGGTGAAAATTCTGACGGCGTGCAAAAGGTTTTCTTTTTCCTGGTGTAATATCAATTTCTGAAACTTTAACAAATGGCTATCGAAACCGATCAAAATTTACGGGTGAAAGAACGTTGGTGGGCACTTAATGAGCATCAATCTCCGGTCTGTGGATAAGTGAAAGAAGTAGAAAATTAATGGAAATTTTGAGGTGCCCCAGGATGCATGGGAATACTTACGAAGGCAATGAGAAAGGAGCAAAACTTTTGTTAAAAAAGTTCGGAAATGTAAACAGGACCAAGCACATGAAATTTTTCAATGCCAGTGTGAGAAAATGGGTGAAGTTTTTCTACTGAGTATAAATATAAAGTAGAAAAGTTGACTGGACTTTAAAGTGGGGCATTGCTGTTCTACGTAGTCCAGGATGGTGTGAAAGTTTGGAGAGCTGTTGTGACAACAGCACCGCGGTCATATGAAGCAAAAGTAAGTGTATATGAAGCCAGGTATTGTTTTATCCTGGCAGCTTTATTTAATTGATCAGAACGACTCAGCTTTTATGTGACTTTGCTATAAAATGAGAAAGAATTGCACGGAAATGTAATGAACTTTATTACCACCATGTAATCACAAGTTATTCATGAATCTTTCCTATTTCAAATTACAAAATTATTTTCCCTTTATATGAATGAATCGTTTGCAAGCATAGCGCATATATATTATTCTTTGAATTTTTCGTTTCACAAGAAGACAAGCTTCTTCCATTTAACTATTCACCAACAGAATCTTACACCGAATACTGAAATACTGCATTCGTGTCTAGAGTCAGTCAGCGCTGCCGCTGAAACTGGTGAAAGATTCGTGCTTGTTCAACACCACCCTCATTCAATTGAATAGTATCCATGATGAGTAGTGTCTCTGTGGCTGATAACGCTTCCAAAAGTCGCGTATGCTGAAGATTTGAGGGTTTTCGAATCATTGTATGTCTGTACAAACGATCTCACTAGCAATAATATCCACTGTTCATTTCCGTTGGAGATAATGGATGAATAATAATAATTGAATGGTCGTTGAATTCTCACCTACGTTATTCTCTGACAATATGAAGAAATGCATTTTATAGATATGACCAAGGAGCAGGGCTCTGAAGTGATTTCTAATTAAAATCAAATATCTTCTATGTTTTCAAATTTTATTGAAAAAAGGTTGCACCATAGTAAGTAATCTTTTAACGCCCTTAAACACAAAAGACAACCTGAGACGAAAATAATGGAACTGCAGTTTTACAATAAAAAATTTGGGCATTTATACATCTGATTATCTGCAAAGAACCTATCTCTCCCACACATTTTTAAACTCATAAGAAATTTAGAAATCCTGATTGTAGGGCATAAGAATTAAATCCTCTTTGTAGATTCTGTTAGAGGCCTCATTACTCCTCAAAACTTTTAAATTATTCGACATAAGTCAACTGTTACACAGCAATGACGTCATCTAAATACGTCTTAGAGAATAATTGTATTACTGGGGAGGAAAAGCTGAATAATGTTTGTACGACCGAATTATCATACAGTTTGTGTTCTAAACTGTGCGCCTGCGAATCGCAATCATGTCAAGTGTGTATCAGCTGCAGTGTGATTGCTAAAATAATGACATCTAAATTATTCAGTCGTAGACATTGCTGAAAAGTCCGTTTTAAAGATTGTAGCTAATTCCACAATAAGTCTGAGATCTGGTTTGAATTCTCGACATCTGCAATAGTTATTTGAACTTCAAGTGTTTGAATATGTAAAATGCTCGTTGATTTGAGCAGATGCATTAAATGTTAACCTCCTTTATAAGTTTTGCATTGCTTCAGTTCAGTCGCAAGTCCAGGATTCGTATGTAAATTTTCTCTAAAATTTCATTTCTTCTTCCAATTTTATTCCCAGATCTTAAATCTTATTTGTGGAATTCTGAAGCGAGCCTGAACAGTTTGTACGAATTTCTTGTCTTTCATTTGACGCACGACACAGCTGTCAAAACTAGTTTGCATAATCAGATAATTAAAACAAATTTAACGACAATTTCAAAAGCACTTTTAATTTCAGGCTAGCATGAATCATGTTTATCTGGATCCCTTTCTGACAGTTGAATTGTAATTATTCCCTAACTACTTTCAATTCTAGCAGAGCTATTTACCGCTTACTTTAATTCTCAAGTTTACGAGTACACATAAACTATTTTGTTAACCTCACATTATTGTGAGCTTTGAAACTTGGAGGTCACTCTGCAAAACTTGACGGCGATTAAACTTTAAGTTGCTTAAGGCTAGAGACATTCCGATAGAAATCGACATAATCGATTATGTATCTCCATCTCTCTGTATATGTGTGTGTCCATCCCATTACTTCCTATCTATTACTGTGGAAAAATTATTGAACTGAAATCAGAACTGATATATATGTATTACTCGCATTGTATTGTGAATACCAAAGGTACCGGATCACTATAAAATATTCAATTTTTTGTTATTAGCTTTTTTCTCTTATACGGCCATGTTATTGGTAAATACGTTACAGAATGGAAGTTCTGTATATATTCGTGAAAAATATTCAGATTATGATAGTACCACGTGTAAAACTAAAATATGTATGATATTTTGTTTCATAGATCCTTATTTTTATCACTTTTAAACTAAGTAATTTAAACGGGTACTATCAAGGCTGAGTTATCGGTAGATGAGATATAGAATAAAAGTTCCGTATATATTAATGAAAAGTATTCATTTAAAACACAATAATTAGTCGTAAGTGTTTAATACATTCATCTCTAGAATAATTTGAAATTAGTTAAATCTAAATCGTCTGATTTCCACAAGAACTGTCTAGTACATTATATATGCTAACAATTATTGCGGAATTAACTCTCAATTATTAAAGCTTACTCATCGCTCACTTACCAGTAGATGACGCTGCTGGAAAGTTCAAGTGAATGCTTGGAACTTGTACAGCTTGGGACAAGGAAGATTCTCAAGTGCTTGTTAGATGTATTATCATTTCATGGCAGTTGCACAAGCTGCATTGCGTGGGACCTACAGTTGTGATCTCTAAAAGAGTCACTGCGGGGTACAGGGACAAATTGGAAACATAAAATGAATTCCATTTCGTTCAGATTGGACTTGTTTTGGTTTTCTTTTTCATATTGTAAACATTCACCAATCATGTCCTCGTGTGTGAAGATTTGCTTTACTGAATTTCTAAAACTGTCAATCAATTGTACGCAACTGAATCATAATCTGATACAAATTAAGACCAAAAGTTTCAATGCATTCTCGTGTTCTCTTGTATATGAAACTTTTAAATCCCTCGAGATCAACGTTATTTGGTACATAAAAATTGATACATCGTTTGGTAAACTCTTCAATTGTTGAATGACTAATTTTAATGTTCGGGATCGTTGTTAGACTATTCGTATAACAAATCCCTCATTAAAAGAACGCATATATGTATGTATATTAATATTATGTATTTCAAACATTTTTACTTGAACTGACTAACAGTGTTACTACTTATTACTAAAATTCTGTAGATAAATACATACAGAAAAGAGCGTTACCAATGCACAACCATCTGTACATATTCTTCCAACATTGCACTACTCTCGTATTGCATCCATCGTTGACTTCCATGTTGGCAAGTTTCATCTGTCGCGACGGGAAAGTGTGTAACTGCTCCTAAAAAGATGAAGCTTTCAGTCTTAAAAAAATTCTAAACCAACTAAACAAAAAATTCATGCAAATATTTTACAGATGAGAGTTACATTGTTTACTGCTCCGGTCGAGCAGCAGGATCAAAAAATTGGGAGTGCAGACGGGCTCCATAGTTCCCGCACGTCTGCATAAGACGATGCTTGATTAATAATTATTAGACCTGAATATATTAGACTCAAACTCTCTTTAACTTTATGATGCTTAAACTTATGTTTCACTTGTGTTTCAATAATTTTTAGTATTAAAGAATTGTACTACTTGTCAGTCCCACTGAAAATATTTTAAAACGAAAAATATGAGATTTGCATGTTGTTTTTAATGAAGCGTCAACTATACGAATGCATCTATGTAATTACAATCACAAGCATTAATATATTTCAATTAACAATTGAACAATGCATTTAAAAATGAACCAAATTCCATTTTGTAAATGAACTTTGCGTTGATTTTCAAATATCATCGTTAAGAATAGCAGCTTTCCCCAAAATTATCACGTAAGATATTCTCCCACAAACACTGACACGAATCTACATTCAAATTGCAAGCTGTTTACACCTGCATCCTTCTGAATAAAACTTTTGTTTTAATATTTATAATACAGATCAGCTTCACCAAGCGACTTCCCTTAGAAAAACACTGAAAAATATCCAGCACCATCGAACTAAGTAATAGCAGCGCCACAACAAGTGACTATTATAAAGTCCACAAAAACTAAACTGGAACAATATTGCTAAGCTCGACTGATATTTATCGAGTCCATTTACATGACAGTTATTATTAAGCACTGAAGTATAAACTAGCTGCACTTATGGTGCACTTCGGGTTTCAATTTTCTTGCAATTTCAACAGCGGCGTTCCGGCGCGAAAACTGTCATGCACAGAGTAATGAGGCTGGTAGAACGTTCGCTGCGAGCTCTCGACGGTGTCGGTGACAGCCCCTGCAACCTGTTAATTTGAGGCATAATCAGCTCAATATATACTGCATAGGTATGCTAGGTGGGGATAGATGTGAAATATACAAAACAGTTGCTACGAAAAAGTACCTGCCTGGAAAAATATTTCCTGACACTGTAATCAGCTTATTTAGGAATAGGTGTATCGATCAAAGTAGTGTTTGGATGTCTTACTTCGTCATGATGGAAAAGTGCATGGGTATGATACGTACAGTAAACATAGCAAATTCATATATAGAGAAAAATTCAATACTTCAGTTAGAAAAATGAGTTAACTTGAAGTGAAAAATTTGCTTACGAGAAAAGAAAGTCACCTCTATATTTTGGACTTGGCCTTTTCTACTACCCTTGTCACAATTCATATGTAATGTAGAGCCATCTTAAGCGTACATCTTGTTTATATCTTGATTTCAAGGAAAAGAAATAATGCATAAAAAGGAATAGGGTCAGTAGAGTTAGCAATTTTTCAAGAGGCAAACCATGATAGTAGTAAAGTCAGAAGGAAATTTCACTCATTGTGACAATGAAGTCAATTTTAGCATTGGTCTAGATAAAGTGAATAGCATCATCACTGAGTTTGGAAATGACGAAAAAGAACAACTTTGAAGCACGTCAATTGAGAGAGATCATTGCAGAAAAAAAGCAAGAAATCTGCTCCTCGAGAAGAATCGTCTAAACTTTTACTGTCAACTTGGACAGATGTTTTCCTCTGAAGAATGTTAGTTTCTGTCCCTTAAGAGCTGAAGTCACTGAAGAAAGCTAAATAAACCTCGGCTCAAGAATCAATTTTCGTAGAGAGTGGTAATTTTTTCCCATACTTACTGTAGTTTAGTGTCTCTTTTACAGGTGATAATTGGGAATATACATATTTTCGTCGTCTTTACAAGCATTTTTGATTAATATTGAAAATAGGTTTTCACAATGTGGAAAGAAGACTATTTCATAAGCGTGAACATTTATCTTTTATTTCTTATATTGCACTTTTCATATTCTATTGAGATAATATAATTTGAATACAGAAGAACTGGTACAATAGCTGCGAGTCTCACCACGAATATCTGTGGAATCATATTTAGGCCACCAATGCATATGCATAATATATGAAAAGAAAAGAAAACTGAAAGTACCCAAACCCGAGTACACAACAGACTCCTGCAACATTGCTGTTGCTAAGACGTGTTTGAGAATGACACTCACTCTGAGGTATTCGTAAGAAAACTTACTTCAAAAACATATGACTGGATATTGAAACTCCTCAAGAAAACTCGCGCAATCAGAATAAATTCATAATTACTAATATGACCACCAGCATGATAATGTATCAGTATATCTGGTTTGTTATTATTATTATATTCCTAGTTTAACTACCGCAATACTTGGTATTAAAGCCTTTTCATTTCGTTGATATATATGAGAGGATTAGATATTGCTAGGGACACTACAGTATCAAAATGAAGGTCAATATCATTTGAAATTCTCCTCAAATTTAAATGCATGGTGAACCAAAAGCTCTTATTTTGTTATTTAAACTGTAAGAAAATAGAAGAAAAAGAAAACAAAGTTCATGAGCGATGGAACAAGTTTCTAAAATTAAGAAACTGTTATCTCCTAACTTCTCGGTAAACTTACCCTCATTTCGAAGAAATGAAGCTCATCTTGTCAGAAAATATCGGAGTCTTGCTGTCAGATTAATTTTGAGAGACTCAAGCAATTCCGTAAAGATATCTGTCTTCTCCTAGGATAAAGTCGACTGATG
Organism: Trinorchestia longiramus; assembly: GCA_006783055.1. Taxonomy (NCBI): domain Eukaryota; kingdom Metazoa; phylum Arthropoda; class Malacostraca; order Amphipoda; family Talitridae; genus Trinorchestia; species Trinorchestia longiramus. Next base: position 447,099 of record VCRD01000039.1, on the reverse strand, counting down.
AACAAATATGTTGTTTCGTCCACAGTTTTTAAACAATTTCGAACTGACACTTGTGGAGCTTCAAAAGCTCAACACAATTTATATTTTCTACAACAAAATCTGAGGAAATCAGAATTCTTTTGTCAGTTGTATACCTAATCTTCCAACAAACGAGTGCATCAGAGAAAGAAGAGCTTGTGAACTTTATTCTAGCTGTAAAAAATAAAGATAAATAAATACCAACAAAAATAATATACATTTGTGTATTCCAATGATGAATAATAAATGAGATACTGAACAAAGCCTCTTTGCAATTTTTTAAATATATTGCAAAGACAGTTAACGAAGTATTTTAATCAAATTATTTCATTGTATTTAGCAGTTATTAAAGTTTATAATCAAGATGCAAATCAAGATTTATTGGAATAAAATTGGATAAGCGTAATTAGTAGAACTACCCAACAAGAGATGAGAGAAATCCACCATCACATCTGCCAAGTGTTTGTGTAGCACCACTAATTTATGGAGACAAGGACAGTGTTGAATAAAGGGAGGAGTGGGTGATCAAGAGCATCTGAGGAAAGCATCGATAGTGTAAGACAAGTTTTACTCGTTCTTTCACAAAGTTCATCCGTACAACTGTTACACAGTTACTATGTTTAACAGTGCAACTCCTATAATTGTACACAAGAAAGTGTACAAATGTGCACCTTCAAGGTCCTACACAAGAAGGTACAAGTGTATGCTAACAAAGTGCGACTGTTACAGGCGCTCGAGCCAAATGGTGAACCAATACAAAACGAGTTTGCAGTTACATGCTGGATCTGAACATGAAGTATTCCTCACACGAGTTTCAGTGATGCTGGAGCCTTCCACGTGTCAGCGGAACTGAACAAGTGTAATTGGGGACTCCGGAGATCAGAACACCTCCACGTGACTTAGGAAGCTCATTGAGGTTTCTCATAAGTGGCTGTGGAGTCATACGCAATTCGATCATCGTTTTTTCGTCAACGAGACATGAATTATTTCAGATGTTAAATTGACCTTTCGACCGAATATTTGAAACCACAACTAGGTGACCTTCATCCAACCATAACTTGTCATCACTATGGTGCTCCACTGTAAAGGGGGCTGTATTTTCGTGGTTTCCTAAAGCAAACATTTCAAGATCAGTGGATTGGGAAAGATTAATTAATTCCCTTTTATACGACTCATGGCACTTATATGGATATGCATTAAATAAAAAATAATCAATATACAATTAGTATTTTGCAAGAATTTCCATACATGTATATTTTATTAACTAGTATAATCAATTGAGGCTGACTATATTCTGCTAGAAAATCGTGTTACTCATTGTGTTTATCACACATTGCGGGTAAGACATTGCTGTCATCTGTATGAGGTGTAATATACTCGTATTGCGCTAACTATTCTCCAAGATAATGACAGAGCTGAAAGTAAGTTTCAGAAAATGCTTTGAAATAATTATGTGCCCAACTTTTAATTTCGTCAAGCAAAATTCGATGACTTCAGGAAAAGACTGAGCCGGGGTAATTGTCTTAATGTGTAAGTCAGGCAGAACTAAAGACAGAAAATGCCTGACGTCAGCTCAATATCGGCGTCCCTGATTTGTGCGAAGTGGACCAGAGAGGCTGAATTGGCAGCAACTATTTCTATGTAGACAAACTTTCCTCTGATTGACTACTCTCCTTGTCTTAAGAGGAATACCACAAGAGAGTAGAGTAATGAATATGCACATGAACAGTGAGTTGCACATTGATAGATGTGCATTGAATGATTCACGTGAGTAATTGTTTTCATAAATGAAACATGACGTATCCATTTTAGTGCATGAAGAAGTAGATTAAAGTAAAAAAGTGCTATCAATAATTAATGTTTTAATAATATTAATTAAACTCAAGGTGTTTTTGCTGTTAAGAAGTGGTACCAAAACTATCACCAGTTTTCTCTTCAGGAACTCTCTACTTATTCAAAATAACAACCATTCTTTAGTATTTAAATTCTTTCATCGCGCAATACTAACCAAATTTGAAACCGAAAATAGAAATGAACTTCTAATTTTCGGTGCGTTTGTGAAAATACTCCCGAAGAAGCATCCAGTTAATACTTAATTTCGTTTTATATTATCTGCACTGTAGAGTTTCAACCAGCAAATTACTTGGATAAATGAAATTTTGGCATACACACACAAACACACACACACACACATACACACACATATATATATAT